>JAEAOA010001723.1:617500-857500 GCA_016746295.1 Potamilus streckersoni | reverse complement strand
TTTACAAACAAGCAGCATGCAATAAATAGGGTCACTGTTACGATGGTAACATAATAATGTGAGATCGACTGTAAAAAAGGTTCAAATGCGCGATATACTAAAAGAACTGAACTTATATGCCGTAAATACTGGAGTATAGGGCGGGACCAAATGCAAACAAGACTGACCCTGACCTGCTGTTACATTATGCGACGGCAGAATAGCGTCTGTGTTGTTTGTTCTACAGATTAGTCAGAGATACTGCATAAACCCAGATCTTCCATGACGGTTATGATGGCGGTTGGTGGGCGGTATCTATAGCTCCCTTCATGGTAACTATCAGGGTCAGCTTTGTACGATTAGGACTCCAAAGGCTATATTGTTTGTCTTTGGAATCACCCCTACCCCAATGAGTTTGATTTCATTTGTAAGAAGCCGCACTGACAGTATTGTATCCCTAATCTTTTTTGGGGTAGGTTTTGAGTTTGCTGGCTCTTAGATATAGGTTTACTTAGGAGATTTAACTCTTTTAGAAATTTAAATAGTTTCCTTTTCTGGTAATTGTATCTTTCATTTTTGAGATATTTAAATCGTTTTTGGTTTGTTGGGATCCCAAATGATTAAAACTTAGTCTGTTTAATTATAATGCTTGATAATTTAGCTCATGAAATATCATTCACTTCTCAAGCCCCGTC
Organism: Potamilus streckersoni; assembly: GCA_016746295.1. Classification (NCBI taxonomy): domain Eukaryota; kingdom Metazoa; phylum Mollusca; class Bivalvia; order Unionida; family Unionidae; genus Potamilus; species Potamilus streckersoni. Next base: position 856,826 of record JAEAOA010001723.1, on the reverse strand, counting down.
AAATATTGATAGCTGATTGTGTTCAGTTTATCTATGCCTGAACTTTATCTGATATGGCAAATGTAGCGAATGTTTTCAAAATTCTGCCGTTTCAGATGGAGCAAGTGAGTGCAGAATACCGGAAACACAACAATGCTTGACGTAGCGTACTTTCAGCATTTGTATCCTCAGTTATATCATGTAAAGTCAAATAAATATGTTTTCAGGAAAAAATTACAAAGTTTTGTTGTTTGATTCTGTCAGAACTATTTAATCACCTTTGAAAGGAAAAGCTAATAAGAGCAATAGTTCCTTTTAAGGGCATGCAATATGTATGCCTTCTCTTCCACTGTTTACATTGATTACTTTGCACATGACACAGAAGTTTATATAAAGTAGAGAGAGAAAAAATAAAATAAAAGCAGCCCAGTCTGATCACTTGGTTACGTTTCGATCAGTGGAAATCTTCATTACATTTAGCAACTAAAGCAGTTGCATTTATAATAAAAAATATTCTTACGCAAAGACAATAATAGCAGCAAAATATTTTATATACATTATTAGTTTCGTTCAATGTAACATATTCTCGCACAAAAGGAAACTCCGTAAAATATTCTAATGGCAGTTTATTTACGATCAAGAATATTTTGCTACAAAAATTAGAAGTGACTTGACCTGGCTGGGGCGCATTGTTCGCTTGTATGATCCATCAGTGGACGTGCTGAAGAAGTTCCACTGTATTTGAAAAGTGTTTCCACAATGACACTGCTGTTGGAAGCATGTATAAAGATGGAACTGTCTGCACCTGGGGTGACAGCAATTATTCCGCCGTTGGAGGTGTCAACCTTTACATTTTAAAAGAATTAGTAACTGGATGCATCATTTTTGCTCTGCAAAATCATTCATATTTGCAAGAATATGCAATAGTTTGTGACGAGTTTCAAAGACGGGATTGAATCCACTTGCGGTGACAGCGTTTTTGTTGGTGGTAGTGTTGTTGACAATAACTTTGTAAAATAATCATTTACAGTAGCGGATTTCGCTACTCTAGATTTAGAATTTTCTTTTGCAACCCAAATCTTTACATTCACCTCGCACACGTGCAACACGAGTTAAATATAAAATAAAGTAGAAGGCGTTGACCTATATAAGTAAGCCCGGTCCAAACCGCCCATTAAGATACTACTACAGACAGCTAAGGATCAAAGAGTATCGTTCTATTTAATACTTTAATATAGTAATATAAAACCGGCTCTGTGAGACCATTATCTAATGGGAGATAGAGTAGGTTCATGAAAGCTGTGCATGGATTGATGTGTTATCACTCATACAGCCAATTCAGTCATAGAAATAGTCAAGTTGGTCCAATTAGATTGCGGTTTCTTTTGTAAAGAAATTTCCCCTGAAAACAGTACAATTTTACTGAAAATTACAGCGACGATATACATCCGAGGCACGCTTGTGTTTTGAATAAATAGACAATTTGGTCGGAGTTCGTTTTATCTGAATGGGAATATGCTGAAGAGATTTCAGATGAGTTGTTTCGTTTTGAAAATGAAATATGTACCTGGCAATAAATCCGGTTCTCCTTTTTGGGTTTTATTAAGATCTTCATATTATCGTCTCATTGGTAATGTTGGTATTTGCAAGGCTCTAAACGTTACTGCCATGTTTCCAGCAAGACGAAAAAAAAAGTCCTTCTTCTAAAAGTAAGATTGTAAATCATAACAACGCATATGCAATTCATGCAAAGATAGTATTTGATTATCCATATATAAATTTAGTCGTTCCAATAATGTGTAAAATAATGCCACTTTTTTAAAAGTTCATTGTACGTGAGGGCACATCAGTACACTTTCTTTGTTAATGTTTTGCAATTAGTTATAGGCGTAATTGAAGAGAATTAAAAAATAGCTCAATTTGTTGGATGTGAAACATAATAACAACTTTGCTTGATGCAATTTCCCTTGCGTCCTCCCTGGGACTTTTCTAAAGTACCAAGGCCATTGTAGTCTTCGATTATATTGGCCATCGAGCCCGTGATTCATCCCATAATACTCGGAAATTAATTTGTTCATGTCAAACCAGCAGCATAAATTGTTAAAAACATTCAGGAAAAGGTCGACCTACTGTTGATTAGCTATCATGTTGGACCCTGCTGAGTGATTAAGGAAACGATTTCCACGAACCCCATCCTACCGTTTCCATATTGCTGACCCACACAACCTTAAAAATAATGATAATTCGATTCCTGAAATAAAAGCGGCCTGACTTTAAGGGACGTAACTCTGACAAATGAGTCTTACATCATGATGCGTTGTCTCCCATTTATTATTATTATTATTATTATTATTATTATTATTATTATTATTATTATTATTATTATTATTATTATTATTATTTTGTTGCTGTCCTGCTGCTTTTCTCTACTCCTCTTTTTCTCCATTTTATTTTTTGCCAAATTGAAAATATAAGGTCATAAAATGTAATATAATATTGTAACCCGCATCTTTAATAAAGATATTATGTGTTACATGATGGATATAAAACAGCAAATCCACAAAAGACGCATAATGCTACGATTCATATAAAAACTATCGGTTCTATCTGCATCTATCAATGTATCCAGGCTCTCTTATTTCAAAAATAAATATTCAGTTTGATTAAAATCGATATATCTGACACGACGGGAACTGTATTTGATCCTTTATCTTTCTTTATTGAGAAGACGATCCTTCAAGTAACGAACTGCAGTAACGGGAAGACTGACCTTTCTTACCTCTGAGGTTATAAAGTCAATGATATAATTATGTCAGTCTGTCTCTGGTATTATTTACATTTTAATTATTTAAAGCAATATTCTGAACTTACGTACTTAAATTTTTCCGCAAAATACTACAATTTTATTGATTCAACAAAACATTGCTGATTGCTAATTACTTTAATCTACTTACCGTCATAATTATATTAAGGTTATACATATATTATGGAATATGATAGAATACGACTTTTTAAATTATTGGTCTATTGCAGAGCTTCATTTGAGCCGTCAGAAATAGTTCCAATCCATCAAGGCTTTTTTTTCGGACACTTCTCCCAACCGAGTATGTCGATTCGCCGCCTCGTAACCAAGCACCTGATTTCTTTATTTGAGCGGCTCGAATAAAACAGTGGTCAGAGTCTTTAACGACATTTATTAAGCGGAGTTCCAGTGTTAGTAAAACATCCTTCCTGGATCGTTATTGAAGGAGGACGCTTATCTTGAAAGTGTTCTGCCATTACTACACAAGGTCTCTGAAGCAGCTGCCATCATCATATCACAGTGCGAATTAAACCCAATGTTGAATCAAACCGACTAATTATCTATTATTAGGCTCGCTTACAACAATAAATCACTTATCTGAAAAAGTCTAAAGTAAAAGAGGCATTCTCAAAAAGAAGTGTTAAGTTAGAAGTATAGATGGATAGTGAACAATTATTTGTAGTTTGGAACTGCTAGCAGGCCGGGATGCACAATTTCACCTTGACATCCACACGGTACATTACGAACATTAAATATGTGAGTCACCAGTAAACAGCAATATATATTTCTTCTTTAAACATAAATCTACATTCATAAAAATATTTTGGAGTAAAAATTGAATAAGACATACATACTTACATGCATGCATACATACATACATACATACATACATACATACATACATACATACATACATACATACATACATACATACATACATACATACATACATACATATAAACCATCCTTGGATCCAGCTTGTGACGTTAATTATCATTACACAACATTATTAATGCGCATCATTACACAACATTATTAATGCGCTCGTAACTCCGCCCAGACAAATTTGAAGTTGGTCACGCGCTAGACGGAAGTTTCGAAAGAAAATGGCGTTTGGTCCACCTAGAATTGAAATTCGGAGTAATATTGTTAATGGATATGCATTGCGACAACTTTTCCATTTGATCTGGAATGAATACGTTTGTCGATTCGACGCCATTTTGTGATTATTGTCTGGATTTATCTACGTGAAGTAAATTGTATTGGATTCCAGCAGCGTCTGCCAATTTAATCCTATTGAAGTGCGTTAACATCGGCATGCGTGTTTCTGTTATGTTACTAAACGATTCAGATCATAATGTTGGAACATTATGAAGCCTTTCAATTTAAATTGCAATTATCAAAGAGACACTAAGAATTTAATGTTTATTTCAAGAATTTAGTGTTTATTTCAAGGAGGATGTAACTGCACTTTGAATATACTCGAAATTACAGTATAGTCTCGAAATGTTTAATCAACCTTGAGAATCCATACATGGCTCATGTAATTCGGATTTACAGAACTACAAAACTATATTTTGAAGACATTTCAGGATGAAAAATTTTAGTATATTTTTTGCAATTTTTATTACCAGCTAAAGAAGACACTGTCTCATAACTTGCTTGTTATTTTGAGGATACTGTCTGGTGTCTATAGCTAGCCTAAATCTGGAACATTGTATCAAAAATGTTAAAGCGGATTGTACCAAAGCTGATGATATGTAGAAGTCCGTGAAACATTTGATTTAAATTTAATCAACCAAAACGTAAATCGTCTACTACACGAGCATACATTATTTGTTTACAAAGTAGTTCCTAATATATTGTAAAATAATAATAATGAATAATCATCGCTTTTCATATTAAAAATTATAAAGATCCTCAGTTTTTCTCTAATATTTCTACAAATTTTAATATCAATCATCACTGTCAACTCGATTTTTCTTTCATGCCAATAGATATTGTGCATGGAGATATGAATAGACTCATGAAACAGACTTATTGGATTCATAAATTAGAAACTTTGTATCCTAATGGCCTTAATAACATAACAATGTCTTATATAAAATTGTATAATTTTCTTTTAAATTGCTAAATTGTATATCCTTTATAATCATGTAATTGTATGTATGACTGTTTGTCTCTATTTTATTATTTTACTGATTCAGGTTTCATTCGAGACTCGTGTATCTTTTAGATCCTGTCATATATATATATATATATATATATATATATATATATATATATATATATATATATATATATATATATATATATATATATAACAGGTATATATATAACAGGTACAATCCGCTTTAACATTTTTGATACAGTTACAGATTTAGGCTAGCTATAGACGTCCTCAAAATAACACGCAAGTTATGAAACAAACTGTCTTCTTTAGCTGGTAATGAAAATGGCAAAGGTATACTTAAAATATGAAAGAAAAAGTAGCATATAATAAATTCTATTTTCTGAACGCTTTTTTTCTCAAGATTTCTCAAAACTGCACGAAAGAATAAAATCTGTAAAATATAAACGTGTATATAAAAAGTACCCTATTATAAGAAAAACAAAATTGTAGCCAAATACAAGAAAATAAGGATAACGTTTTTTTAACTTTCCCACAATAGCAGATGTACCAAAATATCTCATATATTTGTACTTAATCCGTTCGATGTCATTTATAACTTTGGCGAAGGTTCTAATTTGGTAAGTCTTTCGATTGAGTTCTTATATTTGATTTTTTAGTCCTTCTATAGACAGGTACAAAAGCGCCCTGTATGTATCACCAACTTTAGCGCAGTCAGAAAAATGATAGAAAATCAAGGAGGTAGGAGATCGAAACTTTCCAGTAATTAGTATTTACGTGCAGTATCATTCAGTATAAATACTTGCAATGTTACCGTTTTTACTGGACCTCTTTTTCACAGAAGCAAGTGCTCGTAAGGTTTGCGTGCGTAGCAGAGAGAAAACAATTGTATACAGATTCAAATGCATGAAGATTTTTGTTTGCTTGAGAAATATTTTTAACGTTGTATTTCTAAGTTGAGATACGCCATATATTAGGATACGCCAGCGGTCTTGATAATGAACATATTTTTATCAGTTTGCTTCATAAAATTACAACCACTGAATAATTAGAACGTCGGGAGGTATTCTAACCTATTCCCATTTGATTGCTCTTGGTGACATTTTCGTGGTGAACCAAGACTATTATGATAAAGTCACATCTTGGCAATCCCTTCTTTCTTGACATGTTTGACCAGGTTAGAAATCTCTAACGTGAAAAAGTGACTTTTTCATGAAGATTCGGGTAGTAATAGCTATGAATATCTTCGTCAAAAATACTGCTTTTGAACAATAAACTGTACCATTAACGGGAAAGCTCTTTTGTGAAAATCACTACGTTAATCACATCAAAGGCCATTAATACCTTTCGACCACTAGCATACATGATGACAGGCAAGGTACCTTTCGACCACATGATGACAGGCAAGGGTAAATTGATTCCTACTTCTTTGATGATTGATGCTAAGAATTAATGAGATGGTGGCAAAGATATTTATCAACGTGCCCATAGTTAACAGTTGTAATGTTTCAGGTTTGTGAAGTTTGTCCCATCCCCCAAGCCCTTGAGTGTACTAACTTTAAAGCTGGCAGACAACAGGACCTACAATTACATCACCAATATAAGGCAGCACCTAATTGTTGGAATTCAACTTCCTTATTCTGAACAATTAATTTAATGATTATACATTATTTGATTTAAGCAAAAATAATTTGCATGACAAAAATCATGACAAAAATATCATTGCGCCAACTAAAATATAACGAAGACAACGGGATTCCAACCGTCATTCTTTAGAAATACATTGAAACATGATACACTATATCGATTTCTGGGTGAATCTTGCGGTCGCCTAATGAGAGTCTTTCATGCCGAAGCAGAGTATAAACCATATTTTGTGACAGTACGTTTTTGTCTCTAAAGATTGCAATGAAGTTTCGATAAAAGTTGTAGCAAATATTGAAATTGTTTGACATTATGTTTTAACTGACATATGTCAATTAAGCAGTTAAGAGTAATCAGTCAAGCTTGACCATGAAAAGGCGTACAGATTACAGTAATATCAATCCGGTGAATCAGTCCACTGGCATTTGACCTAGTTATAGGCAAACCAACCAGCTAACAGTTTCATTGCAGATGCATTCAGTAGCTAACTTTGGCCAGTTTACGGAAACGCATGAAATTTACACTGAAGGAAAGTATTGTATAATGTGGGCAATACTTCATTATTGCTAAAATATATTGAAAGGTTATCGTTTCAATTTATTTTAAGAAATACAAACTATTGAAAAACACTAACGAACGTCCGACTTCATATTGGCAAAATACGATCACATAAGACTTTTCAGCAAATGTTTTATAAAATCACAAAACTGAAGGAGTATGAAGGTATAGAGATATTTAACATTAGATACCTAAACAAGTAGTAACAAAGATATTTTTGTGTTAGGTTTAATCAATACTGATTTATATTCATGAGCATTTATTACTGTCACTCCCCCTCCACTCTGGATTTACATCGGTGACGTCATTATGCATTAAACCAATGACGGCGTTTAAACAAAAAGTTTCCTACTATAATATTTAACAAAAGGTTATGTCTCAAATTATGCAGCTAAACAACACCCTAGTTTTTCTTTTCACGTGACCAAATCTGCACGCTGTGTGCATATTTATACTTGCGCAGATTTATGCGCATGCCTATTATCAAATTACTACACATTCACATGGAAATTTAAGTATCACAAGAAACCATGGGACAGCAAGAAGAAAGCTGCTATTTGCCCGTTGTCTGCAACGATTAGTAGTAATAGGAGTCGATTTGGGTAATACTGGGACGCTATTGAGGGCAATATATTTCAAAAAAAGCATTTGCAACACCAGAGGGAGTAAATTTGGGAAGACAATCCAATATTATGGACACCACTATAGGAATATATTGATGTTACTTAAGGAACCGATAGAATGAATTCAATGTTGCTAATGACACTATGGCGGCGAATTTAACATTATGTTCAGAAGAGCATACCACCTTATGGAAATTCAACTGTACGACCTAATTACAGACAAAAACCATACTGAACTTTAGTAAAATGTTGTTATCTGCCCATATATGTATGATACAAAAACAAGGTTAAAAATTATGATTTCGATATTTTGTGCTTGTTTGTGCTTATTTAAGGATATTTTTAAAAAATCTACAAGTTAAATTTGTTTTCAAAATAAAATAGTTTAGAAGAGATTGAAAAGAGTCTGAAAAATATTCATATAAAAACTGTAGCATAAAATATATATCACTTTTTCCTGCTCTTGACAGATTTAGTTGTCTTACTAAATCTGAATAATCAAACAATTGCAATAATATTTGTGCATGTTTCACATTCTTCTGCTGGCTCCCTTGCCACTTAGTACTAATCTTACCTCTTATGCATATCTGTATTGTGTATTTAGCTTTTGTCTATGATTGTATACTGTAATGATCATGTTGTGAACAACATATTACATAGCAAACATTTGTCCATGATTTTAGACTAAACATGAAGATAATATTTGTAATCATGATTCCATGGATCTGAGTTCAGTACATATTTATATTTGTCATATTCTTTACTAAAATTAAACAAAAGACCTAAACTTGTTTACAATTAAGAATATTATGGAAATGAACTTTTGATCGTCATCCTGGTCCTCTTATTGTGTCTTTTTTAATGTAAAGGTTGTGGTCAGCATAATTATTCATTCCCATTTGAACATCTTCAAGTGGAAGCTGTCTTTTAGTTGTGTTCAGTTATAATTTTAGATTTTTTTAATTGATTTATTTTATCCATTGGATATAGAAAGTTCTCATTGATACTTTTGCACTAAATCAGTATTTTTGGGATTTGTTTGGGAATGTATTCAAGGAGAGTTTAGATTATAGCATTGCGATACAGCAAGACTATTGAAACATCAACACATTTAAGACTAATGGCACATCAGCATATTTAAGACTAAAATTTATTCTGAGTGTTACGTATATTTAATTTAATTGTTTATTTATTTATTAATTTATTTATTAATTGTTTGTTTATTGTAATGTAACATTGTTTGCTGGACTTGACATTGTCCAAAACTGAGTTCACTTCAGCTTGACATGATTGTCATTTATTTTTTATTTATTTATTATTTTTTTCATTTATGTAAACAATTAATAATAATTGCATTATTCTCTATGTATATAAATTTATTATCAGGGTCTTTTTTCAGTTAAGCAAAAAGGCGCAAATATGTTGATCAGGGTCAGAGTTTTGAAAATTCATAAGTGAATTTTTAGGCTATTGTGTTATAAAAAAACAAGGGTCATAGATCATTCTAGAAGGTTATTTTCCATTAGGTAATGGTTGTTTGTAGAAAATGCAAATTGTGACCTGAGGTCAAGCAGAGAGCTATATTATCTTGTGATTATGATAATTTTATCAGTCGTGCTTTAACAAGTAGCACTTTAAATTGTATTATGTTGTGACCAGTTTAGGATGAATTTTATTTTCTTTAAATTACTGAATTCAAGTGATCATTTTCTCTGGAAATACAAAAGTGCTCTGACAAAATTCTTGGATAAAGACATTCATCGGAATTTATTCTGAATTCAAACCTGGAATAATAGTTATGTGATTTAGCAAGAGACTGTTGACACATCAGTACTCCGTAGGCTATAACAGAATGTCATCGCCTTCAATTTTGGGTCTCTTCTGGACTTAAACTGAGTTTTATTTAGGACTTTCTATTACTGGGACTTATGTCTTTAATATTTTGGATTTTCTTTTGGATTCAATTCACAATACAGTAGGATCTTTCTACTTATTTTTCACTTTGTATTCTAAAAAAATAAATTATTTGTTGAATTTTACAAAGCTTGAATCGTAACAAGAACACCCCTGGAGTTCATTCTGAACACTCTACGCTTGTGCACTTGTTACATAACTTTTATGTCTATTTGATATTTAATTCTCAATACTGTAATTTCCTTTACATTTTCACTCTGTATTCTAGTGAAAATAAATCATTTGTTTAATTTTAAAGTCTAAATTATTTTCACTTTTTCTGTTGATTTATTTTAAGACTATAGTGTTGTAACATTAACTAAATAATAATAAACCTTTAGGCATTTTGGAAACCTAATGCATGTTTTACCAATTTATTTCCCACCTCGCGTCTGATTCGGATGATGGGATGCGTCTGCCGGAGGTTTCAGAACCCTTCCTTTATTCTAAACAGGTTATGACACATCCTTTAAGACACACTTAAATTTTGAATACTTATTTGCGGTATGTTATGAACTATTCCAACAAGCCCATATAGTAAAATGTCATGTCTCCTGTTATAGCATTTCTTTCATTTTTATGTTTGCTTACCTTGAAGAAAAAACGTTTTATTTTTACTTTTATTTTAACCAGTGCCAGACAGGGACATATATATGTAGAATTTGTACTGTAAAATACAACACCATTTCATACAGGTATTGAACCACAATCCCTGATTATTGGAACATCAATACTGCCACTTATCATATTAGTGCCTTCCCTCTCCTTGACCTTTTCTATGGGTACTATTGACCTTTTAACACTGTATATGCATTCATGGGATGTATGTGATGCGCTGCAATCAACAACATACCTTTCTTTGCTGATCTTTAGCCCTTTGAAGTGTGTACAAACAATTGTAGCATTTTACTATACTTTTAACTCTAAAAATCTTTAAATCAGAATAATATACAAGCTTTTAAAAAGTATTTGACGATACATAGAAAGTAGCATGTACTGTACGATGACCTACACGAGATTTACCACATGCAATTTTGATATTGATATGAGTTACGTTTTTCCTTGACTTTAAGTGACTATAAACATTTATGCTATTTACAACTGATACCAACATTAGACCTTGTCATGTAAGCTGCTGTCAACCCGTAATCAGGTCGATGTATATTTTGTTTGCCAATGTCTTTATTTTTTGTTTTTGCTTTATTCACACTGCAGACATCGTAGCGATATGACTGAAAAAAAAAATTGTAAAAAGCTACGTTAATAATCTAAATTACACATTACACACACAATCGGATCCCCATTCCCCACCCAAGTGTGTTGAAAGCGCATTATCAATTGCCCTTAAAGTCAAAACTGTAAGAGCGATATTTGTTGCATATTGGGAATTAACTCAGCTGTGAATAGAACTGCTATTAATAACTAATTCCGTTAAGTTAAATAAGTAACCAGGAAGTTAAATACATTTCTTAACTGGAAGAAGCTGTCAGATATAGAGGTGAGTTTCTAGGTTATGCGAAAAATGCTGCCAAATAAGTCTGTAGGCAACATGTGCAAAACCAGAATAACAGGTAAGAAAAACACGTGATATAAGTGAGGCAGATTAGATTCTTAGCGCCGTAGATAACCGAAAGTTATAGATAACCGAAAGTGAAAGAGGCGGTTATATGATTCAAAACGGCAAATTCTCTCTCTCTCTCTCTCTCTCTCTCTCTCTCTCTCTCTCTCTCTCTCTCTCTCTCTCTCTCTCTCTCTCTCTCTCTCTCTCTCTCTCTCTCTCTCTCTCTCTCTCTCTCTCACACACACACATACACACTCACAGAGCCAATATAAATATAACGTCGTCTTCATTTTGATACGCATTCACCTGACCAGTCTTGAACTGTGACAAGGATAAGTATGAGTTGTTTCCCCTTTTCCATCAAACGTACTATAATGTCACTTCACCAATGACATAGCAATTAAACAAGGTAACGGGGTTGGGAGTGAAGACATGCTCATAATGGACTCCGAATGTAAATGAAACAACTTTTTTTTAAAATTAGGAGTAACCAGAATTAAATTGGTTTTGTTTGTATTTGGCTACTTGGGGAGGAGGTTTGGTGGGGGTTGGGTTGGGGTTGAGAACAGACTTTATTTTTACTCCACTGTTCGATTAGTGACATATCGCGAATTATCTATCTATAGGCGTGAAAAAGAGAACAATCTTTCATTTGAACTAATTTTACAAATGAAAACACACTGAAAACTGTAACATGCAATATTTAATTTACGTCCTCTTGGGTACTTTTCTAAAAAAAACAACAATTTTATTCTTGTTTAATCAACGATTCGTGCAACGTGTTCATCATTTGCTTCTTTTCGGAGTCAGCGCTGTAATCATCATCTGTGAAGAAAAACAAAACATGTTTGAACTGCGATGCTAGCACCAAAATCTCAGAAAGGAGTGTGTATGTGTGATTTGGATTTTAAAGTAACTTTAACAATTTTTCAATCCTATCGCTACGATGTTTAGAGTGTGGCAGGTAATAGTGATGTCTGGCACTGGTGAATCATGCCACAGACATGTAGCATGATGTTCCACCCAGTCACATTATCCTGACGCCAAGCCGACCAGTCCTAGCACTAACCTCTTAATGCTGAACGCCAAGCGAGGCAGTCGTTTACACTATATATTTGTCTTTGGTACGACTCGGCCTGAGATCAAGCCGGCGACCTTCTGCTTCCGAGCGGACGCTCTAACCACTAGGCCACCCTGGCTCAGTCTTCTCAGAAAGAAGTGTCAGTTTCATTTGTGTATACTCCTGTTTTCCTGTCTTTCCTGGTAATCCTCAATTTATTACAGCAGTTTAAGGATCAAGATTGGCGTATGTACAATTTAGAAGACGCATCCGCCCTCGGTTGCTCTGTCTGTATGTCTGTCTATATCGTACCCCCCTCTCTCTCTCTCTCTCTCTCTCTCTCTCTCTCTCTCTCTCTCTCTCTCTCTCTCTCTCTCTCTCTCTCTCTCTCTCTCTCTCTCTCTCTCTCTCTCTCTCTTCATATACATAACGCAAAAGGTGGAGAATTTTTACATAAAAACAACCCACACTTTGCATGTGTTCCGGCTGACAAACAAGAAGTAAAGAGTTTGAAAACTGCGGCGTTTTTAGTTTCCAATTTTTAAAAAATACTTTTATTTGTCTTTTTATGTCCCACCTTTCTTTTAAACTCGCTCGCCTCATTATTGAAACTTGTTTTTAATTTCTTTAATTCCGGTACAATGACGGGCAATAAATCTAATTATATGTGTTCTAATTATATGTGTTTAAATTATATGTGTTCTGATGGTTTACATTCCCATGATATTTTACATTTTCTGGACTTTCCTGCTGGATTGCAGACTGCGTAGTAGATACATTTTCTTGTGTTTATTTAAACAAAGTTTCCTCTGTTTTGAAATCGTTTTCTTTTCTTGACTATTGCCTAATAATAGCCAATTAACAAAAAGTGAGTTCAACACATAGTGGCCTCAGTCTATATGATGTTGTGCCTGTTTAATATTGCGAAGTAAATGCTAATATATGTGCTTTGAAGAAGGTTGCGATGCTAGAAAACCAAATTTGCAGGCATTGAAATGTATAAAATAATCATTTTTTTTTCTAAATTATCTCTGGTGTTTCTATTATTTATCACACGCACAAATACTATAAACCAAATTTTCTGTTACCGTCAAATATTGTGTTTTTCTAGATGCAAAAACGTCTGTGGAGAAATAATTTCATCGACATGTATATTTTTAATTCATCAAAGATGCACTAGTCATGCCTGATTTGTTTCGTGTTTGAAACCCAATGGGGTTTCGCGACAGTGAATGTTACGCGAAAACAAATTTATTTACGTCGTGAGTTGGAGTCTCGGCAAGCTGTTGTCTTTCTCAAGCCCGTAAGGTAGTCATTAATGTGTATAGAAAGAAACCTTGTCAGCATCTCCCAGTCGGTCTGAGGATCTTCCTGTACCAAAGATACTGGCCGCCATTTATAGCCAAGGATGTGCTGAAATATCACGTTGAACCCACAAAACCTAAGAATAGCCACTTTTCATCTTAAAATCAAATTTTGGCAGCTTAATTATTAGTATTTGCTTTTAGCTATTCTTTAGGTTACGATCTCAAACTAGAGCTTTCTTCTATTTTTCCAGGTTTTATATCCTTTCTAGGTTTGTTTGGGTTTACATGTGATAATTCTCGGTAAAGGGAGATTATCAGCAACATGTCGCATAAAACTCTCGTGGCAGCCATTGACTTCGGTACCACCTATTCAGGGTATGCTTTCTCATTCGGCCATGAGTTTCAAGCGGATCCTCTGAGAATCAGCTGTACAAACCACTTCCATACACGGTCTACTGCTGGTATGTCTCTGAAAACTCCAACTTGCATCCTCTTCTCCCCAGATCAGCAGTTCCACTCATTCGGCTACGAGGCGGAGGAAAAATACAGCGATCTGTTGATGGACGAGGAACATGAAGCCTGGTACTACTTCCAGAAGTTCAAGATGATGCTGTACAATAGTCAGGTATGATTAAAAAACTCTTACCCCCCTCTCTCTCTTAACATCATCATCATCATCATCATCATCATCATCATCATCATCATCATCATCATCATCATCATCATCATCATCATCATCATCATCTAATGCCAATGTTCTTATTTCAGCTAATGGAGCTGCCAAAACTATTAAATTTGTCATACAATTAAAGGAATGAATAAAACCCCAACAACATACCTGCCAAATTTTGTCGATGTTGAATAATATTACAGTAAAATATAAATTTGACATTGAAAGTAAATCTAGTTTAAACTATATCTGTATCCTATATACAATAGACGTTTGGTTGTTTTTAAAATATTTTGTTGGAATAATTTCTTACTGAATCTAGGACTTAAAGAAAGACACCAAGTGGCAAACTTCCGACGGGAAGTCTTTTTCCGCTATCAGAATTTTCTCCTCGGCCATCGAGTACCTGATTAATCACATGCTGTCAGCCATGGGAGGTAGACTGGTCGGTGTAGGGCATGATGACGTACATTGGGTCCTGACAGTTCCCGCCATATGGGATGACAAGGCAAAACATTTCATGAGGACGGCCGCTGAAATGGTATTCTTGTTCTTTACACAATGTATTCCAACTTTCACAAGGCAAAAGCGTATATATACGTATGAGAAAATTTATTTTACCATAATCGCTATCAGGTATTGATACACAGCCATATGGTAGCTTCATCCGTCTGCCCAGGACCACCTTATAATTTTAGCCTCTATCTGCACCTTAACACATTTTAGAAAAATAAACAAAAAAGGTATAGGCGCCCATTTATACAGTGGCACTTTTAGCTAAATTACATGCAACTATGAAAGGTATAAGAAACCACTAGGGAGATAATAACTGGTTTCATAGGAAGATGTCATGGTTCCAATAATTAGCGAAGAAGCATTGAACGATTGATTGAATAACCACGTGAAAGAATGAAATATATAAAAATTAATACTTTTTTTTCAAAAAGGATAAAGTTATAAAAAAACTAGTATGGCAAGGCACAATGGTGTGTACAAATGAAAAGAAATTTATTTTATCACGCACTACTTCAATTGTGTTCAAATGTATTCTAAACGAAACTTGATCACTTAAAATATATTTTCTGCTTTAAATTACATACTTTCAACTGAACTGTGTTTGTAAATGTTAGATAGTATAATTGCCCCCAATTTTTTTTTCTTCAAATAATTGTTGAATTTTTGAAGCCAATATTTAGTCTACAAGATAAACTCATATTCTAAAAATGGTTGAATTTTCACCATCATTTAATATTGTCAATGAGTACCTTCACATAAATATAATATTCGTCAGGTGAAAGTGTCTGGAGAAAATGAAAATAAATTGTTGCGACTAACGTCTTTGTTTTTTTTTTTATTTTGTCAGTTACAACTTATTTTCGATACAATTCACGTTAAGGAATATAATTTTTATGTTTTTAAATGATATTAATAAATAAATTTGAATATATAAAATTGTAGATACTTCCATTTCTCATACTTATTTTAAATAAATTTCAATAATATGTAGATATTCTTGACCCAAGGATAGTAATTTCATTTTTACACCGTCCTCTTTAAAATTTATATGACGTTTTATACGTTCTATATGAATTTCTTCAAGTTACTTTCAATTTACACTGACATTATTTATAGGTAAAGAAACGCAATCGGAGATTTACCATTCAGCCTTTTATTTGCCATGACTGTGTAAAGGAATGAATAATGTAACAAAAGAATGAATAACAGACGGATGAAGAGTTATTTGTGAATAAATGAATAAATGAATGAATGAATTAATTAACAACAGAGTAATACAAAGAATATACGAGTAGACAAACAAAGGAGAAGAAAGGACATGAAACAGCCGAACAAGAAAATAATAGAGTGCCAAATGAAAATGTGTATTCACTTAGCTTCAAATATATTTGAACTTTAAGTAAACTTAGAAGCGATTTACATTTGCTAAGAGTAAAACAAAATAATATTCTATGTTTATTTGTTGTGGATGCTCTGGTGTTTTTGTTCCACGAAACAATAAAACAATTATCTTGCCAGCCAGATGCTTCCCAGTGCAAATAGTCACTTGTGAAGACACTTTGCCTGAGGCGATCATGGAATAATTTTTAACAGTAAACTTTGTGGGGCAATTCATTATAAGTATAGAGCGTGCAACGTAAGAACATCAAAGTGACTCTGACCTTAAAATTGCAAATTAGCTTATTATTTTTAGACTTTATTCAGATCAAGTTTATCAGTTCCAGCTTCATTCTCGCTCGAAAACTCGACGGTTTAACAATGCTGCATATTTTTCTTTGCACTTCAGATGATATCGGCATGAATGCTATAATATACGCACTTGCAAACGACGTACTTCTGAAATATTATATTGTATAGAAATCAGTTAGACAAATATTAAATATCATGACACCAACACTTAACTTGTACTCATTTTCCATAACTCTGCCGTTCGAGCTGTCTGTCGAATACAACAGGCAAGGCAGGTCGTTTTTTGGTTATACTGTTTTACGGCACATGAATACAAGTAGGTTACTTAGTCCCAAGACATCCAAAGAAACTACTTTTTCCATGAATACACCATAGCAGCGGACCTGGGTTGATCTGTTTAGGATACTTTAAGCTGGGCTTCTACCTTAATAGCGCACACTATACTTGCTATTATCTTCAGTACCAGACATATGCACGATTAATGTGTTGTGTACATCCGTAGTTAAATACCATAAAATTAAGTCTCTTTTAGAAGACAATATCCATTCATATGGTTCTGGTTAAGGATAAACGCTTATAATGTTGGTTTACAAGGATAAATATGTTGGTTTGTTAATTGCTTTCTTACTGCTTCCAGATCGTCCAGGTACATACTAGTATTTACATACAATGCAGGAATCTAGCAATAGCATTTATAATAGAAGACTGATTTTAGCTACTGCGTTAATTTTTATTATAGAAATGTCAATATTGTGCCAGAAATAAGATCAAATGTATAACAAAATCATCTCTATGGTAATTTCAGTTAAGATCGAGATTCTTCTACCACTGTTCTCATTATATCGGCATCGTTGTTGTCATAGGTAGCGGTGTTGTTTTCTAATAATTCTATTGTTACTCATTTGAATATTCCAGACAACCGATTCCACCACTACTTCAAAGACAGGAGGTGAGAAAAATGAATTTCAGGCATGTAGAGTATTCATAGAAAGGATTTTTCATTATGCTTCATTATATCATGAATTCATGCGTTTGGATTTCAAAAATGTAAATAGTGTACCATCTATATGTACGTCATTCAACGACGAAGCTGACATAACAATTGGAAACTTTTTGAAACAAATAAATACTCCATTTGTTCAGCAAGATAACCCAGTTAACCTCTTTACATAGGGCTATTTTCAACGTTTCGATAAATGTTTTTAACTAAAATTATATCTTTTAATGTTTTTTTTCCCAACCAGGCTGGCATACAATGAGAAAATCTATCCATCGCATTGGAACCAGAGGCTGCATCGTTTTTCTGCAGGTATCTTCCGGTGGAGAGATTGTCTGATACTGGAAGATCCGAGATCTCCTGCTTTGAACCCGGTAAAAGATACCTGGTTCTTGATGCTGGCGGTAAAGTTTTTTCCATCAAAAATGTTTCACCTAAAATGTTTCTGTGGGGTGGTGATGCTGAGCAAATGTCTAAGTGGATTTGGGAGCTGGTATTTATGAGAGCTGAGTGAAAGGTGCCGTTATTCCCTGCACGCGTTAGACTTATGCTTGGCACGAATAGCTGTATAACTCTTTTGATTATGTCGGTGTAATTCAATCATTGTTTCTTAAAACCATGCATCCAAACATTCAATGTAGAATGCACATTCCTCTCATTTGATAAATCTATAGTTATACCTTCATTTATATAGTTTGCATTTCGAAAAAGAAACCCTGTGGTTTTGTGCATATACATCAAGATGAGTATTTAATTCCTCTTGCCTGGTGACTGATTTCATTTGTACCGCAAGTCTTTTCATTATATCCCCTTCCTCTATTAATTACACACACACACACACACACATACACACACACACACACACAAACACACATAACCTCTCTCGTGGGCTCGAGGAGGAAAAATGGGACTCCTGTATGTCGTAACCAATGGCTAGTTGAGGAGACTTGTTTTCCGTGGTCTACGTTCCTGGATCGTATTCCATCTGAGGTATTGGATTAACAAACAGTAGAGTTTGTGCAGAACAATTTTGACCTTGTACTTAAGTAAGTTTACTAATTTCCACGTTTTATCTGTATTTTGCATGCCTTTCTGGGGTGTTTTCTTTTCGCAACAGTCTTACTTTTTTTCTTTTCTTCGATGATGCCAATTTACTTTTGACTGTAGAAATTTGTGTTCCTGGGAAGGTGGGCAGGGTTTGGCCATACCATTTATCCTAGCTTACGCTTGCTCAACACTATTTAGCCATGACTGTTGTGATTTACTGTTGAACCCTATCCTATTTAATCATAAATACGTATATATATATATATATATATATATATATATATATATATATATATATATATATATATATATATATATATATATATATATATATATATATATACATATATACATATATATATATATATATATACATATATATATATATATATATATATATATATATATATATATATATATATATATATATATATATTCTACATTTAAATCAGGTGGTACGGTGGATATTACAGTACATGAGGTCCTCCACAGTGGCAATCTAAGGGAACTGTATAAGGCAAATGGTGGGCCATGGGGAGGAACAACAGTTGACGAATCCTTCAAGGACTTTTTGAAAATTCTTTGCGGCCAGCAGACATTTGCAAGGTTTGAGAGTGAGTTCAAAGATGCCTACTTGGATCTTCTCCGTGAGTTTGAAGCGAAGAAGAGAACCGTCTGTCCCGAACTTGATCAAAAGGTAACGTTAAAGATTCCGATTGCCATCCATGAAGCTTTCCAAAATGACCACGGGCAGAGCTTCCGGGAAGCTGTGGCTGAACGTCAAGATTTACAGGGAAAGTTAGTCTTTGCGGGAGACAAGATGCGTGTAGAACCAAGCCTTATGAAGTCCTTCTTTCAAAGAACATGCGACACAATCGTGGGCCATCTTAAAGACCTTTTTGATAGACCAGAATTGTCTGGTGTAACGACAATACTCATGGTTGGGGGCTTCTCTGAGTCGCCAATGCTGCGTCATGCGATACAGGTAAAGTTTCCGCAAATGCGAATAGTTGTTCCTCACGAGGCCGGTCTCGCTGTCTTGAAAGGGGCCGTCATTTTCGGACACCAGCCAAAGATAATATCGTCTAGAGTCAGCAGATACACATATGGTATATCTGTAAGAGAACTCGCGCAACCGAGTGATCCGGAAGAAAAATTGATAAAAGGACCAGATGGTATATGGTTATGCAGAGGTCATTTTAGCAAATTTGTTGAAATAGGCCAGGAGATACCAGTGGGAGCACGCTCTATGGGATCCGTGTATAATCCTATTGATAGGCAAAAAGGAGGAATGAAAATAAAAGTGTTTGTTTCAACAGAAAGGAATCCCAAATTTGTTGAGGAAAAGGGATGTACGAAACTGGGGGAGATCTATGTTGAAAGAGGACGAAGAAAAGGTGTGGAAGTTACAATGATATTTGGTGGCACTGAACTGGGTGTAGAAGCAATTGATTTGGATACTGGGAAGTTAACGAATGCAAAATTTGACTTCTTGGAGTAATATGATACACCTACTTTGTGAATAGCATGCTAAGGAAAAATCGGGATTTGAAGAACGAAACTGAAGACATGCAATTGATCAAAAGCGATATCGCCAATAAACGACCAACATTAGTACATATAACAATTTCTCAACTAAACTGAGAAGTCTATATAAGTTAACATATACACAAACTGTTTTACTGTTTTTCACATAGTCGGTACACTTTGCCTTTTATGTGTGCAGTTTCATATTTTTTACATTACGACATGTGAACATATCACTTTATGTGATTCTAATTGGTCTAAATAAGCAAATTACATTATTGTGCAGTATTCTTTTTACTGATTGGCTGTGATCGTGGGAAAACTTTCGAATCACGTCCAGTATGTCTTTGAATTAATTCACAATAATTTAAAAATAGTGTTTAGTTCAAATAGTCATATGAACACTTTGTAATTCAAATATATGACTTAAATGATTAATGTAAAGAAATCTAAAAACAAAATTAAATACTTTTCCAGACTGAAAATAAAATAAGAACATAAATAGGAATCGGAATAATTGTTCATATATCTCCATCAATGTATTTCTAGGTTTCTATTGCTATTCTATATCGCAATTCTTATCCATATGATATATGTCGGAATATATATTAACGTGACATATGTCGCTGTACTCAATCATGCAAATGGACAATTACCTCAAAATGTAAACCGGCTCGTTATCAAGGCTGGGTATTGAAACCGAATCCAAATAAACAACCTATTTACAGCATCATTATCTTAAAATAAAATATACAGTAATGGAAAATATGTTGCTGTTTAATATGTAGTTTACAAATAATCGTTACCATCTATGATCATGGACAAAAATTGAACACACAGTATAAATATACATAGCACTACATAATAATAACAACACAGAACGCCCAGTCTTATTTTCTTAATTTTCAATAATAATATGCTATGGCACAGCGAGCTTAGTCTTGCAGATCTTTTTAATTTTATTCATTAATTGTGTCACACTATGCCCTTTGCTTGCTGTGTCTTTCAGTTATATCTAACCTATGTTTAGAACACCTCGCCTGACAAGCTCTTTCATTAAAACACCTCAATTACACATAAAAATTTTTTTAGATTTGTATTATTGAATCTCACTTTACCTTACACATTTTCATATATTGATTGAGCAATATAAACATTTTACATCTCATTCACACACCACGCACGGTCTGATGCTGGCATGTCTCTGAAAAGTCCAAATTGCATTCTGGTCTACCCAGATCAGCGGCCCCACTCATGTAGCTACGTGTAGAGGAAAAGTAAAACGATCTTTTGATGGTCCAGGAACATGAACCCTGTTACCACTTTCAGAAGTTCAAAATGTTGTTGTATAACCGTCAGGTATGATTAAACTCTCTCTCTATCTCTCTGTCTCTTTCTCTGTCTGTCTGTCTGTCTGTCTCTGTCTCTGTCTCTCTCTCATATAATCATCAGCTAGTGTACCCATGTCTACCGATGAAGTTGAACAAATTATTCAGTTCGTCAAAAAGAAATAATGGAGTTGAATTGAACCTCACTAACATTTTTTGGCTAAAGAATAACATCCAACGGGAAGTTATTTTTTTCTCTCCCGCTTTTACAATTTCCTGCGCAGACACCAAATGCCTGTTCAACCACATAATGTCAGCCATGGGAGGTAAAATGGCCTGCGTACATGGGTCCTAAGAGTTCCCGTCATCTGGGAAGACAAGCAAAATATTTCATTAAAACGATTGCTGAAATGGCAAGCATCTTCTTTAAACAACGTCTTCCTCCTTTACCAGGCAAAAGCGTATTGTTAGGTGTCTAGGCTCGTACAGAAGTAACAAGAAAAGAGTGAATCCAACAAGGTTTGTAAAGTTTAAGAAATAATTTATTTCCCTAGAAAAACAAATTAAAGATCAGAAAAAAGGACTTACGTTTATGAATCAAATTTAAATTTAATCCAAAAATTAAAAAATACAAGTTCTATCAATAAAAACACCTAAGTGAATCACAGTTAGAATCCAGACGAAATTCCAGATGGAAGACAATGACCTCTTCAATGATCTGCAGTAATCTGATGTGTCAACAGTTGTTTGTTGAATCACAAAGACTACTATTCCAGTTTGGAATTCCTAATAATTTCAAAAAATGTTTTGTCCAATACTTCTGATGAGCACTGGTATTTCCAGGGTAAATAAATGATTAATTTCCAAACAAAAAGAAAATTAAACTCAAGCTGGTCACAACAAAACTCATTTTTGCTTTAAGGGCTTAAGCAAACCTCGCTATTTCTTATGACTCCCTCACCAGTTATGCAGTTAAGTTAAGACACAAAATAGATTCCCGTATGAGGTCATGTGACTAACTTCTAGAAGATCATGGAAACTTTTTCACATGTCTAAAGTCAAGTACTATAGTATAGCCTTAGTTAAAATCAATGACTAATTCTAGAAATGATTAATAAAAAATGTTGGTAACTCCAACGCTGACACTGGTTCTGAATCTAGGTCAGCAAAGGATAATATGTTTCAAATTACGGGCTTTACGGGTAGAGTAGGTCACAAATTTGTGAACAAATTAAAAGAAATTTAATGTATAATGCACTACTTCAAATGTGTTCAGAACGACATTTTAATCACTTAAAGTATCTCTTCTCCTTCAAATTCCTGAATTTTGATAAACTTGGGGTTAGTACTTTTTATATTTGGAAGTGAGTAATAGAAAATCGTTTTTAAAACATCATCTGATGGACAACGTAGCAAGGATTTGCAAAGAAATCTTCTATATTTGTTTATGAGTAATACATAACGAAGATTATATTTTCCGCATTAAAACGTTGACATTCAAGAAATTATACGAATCATTTTATCTGGACATTGACGCTATTTACCAATGTATTTAATCACAGCATTGTTCGTCATGAAGGAAACGCAATGAGATTGTCATTTTTTTTTGTGCAAAAGCATTGTTAATATAATTGCATAAAATACTTTCGTTCATATAATTTATGAATTTGTCAAGCCAACATTTAGCCTTCACGGTCAACTCATATTAAAAGATTTCTCAATTTTCGAACGCATTGACTATTGTCAATGAATACCTCCACAATAATATAGTATTTTTTCGTGATATGAAATTATCTGAAGAAAATTAATATTAATTGTGGCGATGAACGTCTATGTTCTTTGTCAGTTCCTATTTACTTTTTATCAAAGTTCGCCACAATGAAAGTTTGTTTTTGTTGTTTTTAAAGGATAAAATTCTTACTTAAAATGACTTTGAAGGTAAAATAAAATTTTGAGATACGTTATTTCCCATACATATTTCAAACAAATTTAAAATAATATTTTGATATTCTTGACTCAAGGACCGAAATATCAAGATTTTTTTGAAGATCAATACTTTTAAAGATGCTTTCAAGTTATACTGGTAATATTTTTAGATAAAGAAAAGCAATCGGTTTTCACCACTCAGTCTTTTGTTTGATAATAATGTATAAAGGAATTAATACAACATCGAACAAATAAAATCATGGATGAAAGAGATTTTTGTAAGTGAGAAAATTAATGAATGAATTAACCAGAAAGAAATAATAGAATATACTTATAGACAAATAAAGGAGAAGGAAAGTCAATAATACATGCATCTGAACGTTAATTATAAACTTGGGAGTGATTTATATTTGGTACGAATAAACAAAACAGCATCATAAGATCATTTTAGTGAATGTTGTAGTGTTTTTATTTCGACAAAACAAATAAATAATTATCCTGGTAGCCGGACTCTTCCCAGTGCAATTAATTAGGTAATCACTGTAGGATATTTAGTTTTAAGTAGAGATAGAGAACACTCATCGTAAGAACATCGAAAAAATGACTGTGACTGCAAAAATGTATCATGTTATTATGTTTTGACTTGATTCTAGCGAATCTTATTAGTCAACAATTGATCGTCGCTCATTAACTCAGTATTTGAAACATGAATATATCTCTAAAGAATCCAGGAATAACACGTTTCAATTTGAAAGGTGTATATTTTTAATTCTCTATAATTAATCCTCTATGCCTTGACGTTTTTTGTTTTAAATAGAAATCTGGAATGACTGTGTAGATTGATGAGAATTAATTATTATGTCGTCATGGGAGTGTGACTGCGACACACGATTCCATATAACACCAACTCACTTGCATCACTTTTTGGTGATAAGTGCTCAGTCGTGATGGAATATGGACTGGTGTCTGCAGTCAAGGCGATGGATGCCGTTTACCCGCGGATCTGGGTTTGAATCTTCGTCAAGGACAAATTAACAACTTTCTAACTTGTATGATACTTGATACTGTCATCCATATGCTGATATTACAGAAAATGGAATTAAATGTTTGACCCTGCAAAATCAGAGCTTAAATGCGCTTCTTGAACTAATGATGTCAATATCTTGTACCAATGATGTGTATATTTTGTTCCATATATATATATATATATATATATATATATATATATATATATATATATATATATATATATATATATATATATATATTGTGCCTGTTACGTGTTTAGGCTCGTTCAAAAGTAACAAAGAAAGAGTGAAGCCAACAAGCTTTATAAAATTTTAATAAAATAAATTATTTCCCTAGAAGACAAGGTAAATATGTTAAAAAGGGACTTACAGTTTGTGAATATAATCCAAAAATTAATCATAGAATAAATAAGATAAGTCCTATCACTAAAAAGTTCTAATCAAGGTCCGAATCCCGACGAAGATCTAATATGAGGGCCGATGTCGTCAGATGAATGTAGTATGTATCAACAGTTCTTCGTTGAGATTTATGAATCAGCAATAATAATCCAGCTTTAGAATTCTGAAGAATTTCCAATAAATGTCTTTGTCCAAGAATGTGATGAAAAGCACTCATTTTCCAGGAAAAATAAATTATTTAAAATTACAATTTCAACTCAACCAGTCACAACACAAAATACCTTTTAGCTCGAAAAGGTAGGAAATACGACTGAACTAAATTACTAAAATCGTTAGTTTTAAATACAGTTTTAGATCACGTAATGGGGGCACGTGATCATCTAATTCGAATGTCGCAGAAAGCCCATAAGACAACTGATGAATTTGGTCGTAGCCCATAAGACAACTGATGAATTTGGTCGTACCGAACAAATTTTATTATAAAATTCAATGACCAATTTTTTAAATTTTTTTTTTAGAAAAATCGTTGTTGCAGCAGAGGTTACGCAAGCCAAGAATGATATTGATTACGACTAATGATTTTCGCTGTGTGTTTACGAATTTCTGAACCAATGTCGGCTGAATATACAATGTAGTAACAGTGTTATTTACTAGAACTGAACTGGTTTTTTTTTAAAAAAGAGCCAAATCCTGTGAATACAGTTATCATTATAATAACTTGCAATGAGATAAAAATAAAAAAAAATTAAACCTAACACACAAGTAATTAAATTACATATACGTAACATACGAATGACATATATATCTTGTACCAATGAAGTATAGATGTTGTACCAACGACGTGTGTATTTTGCACCGATGACTTGTATATCTTGCACCAATGACGCATGCTAATAACACAGTCCAATCAGCAAGACTGAAGTTACATGTGAAACTTACACTTTCTTTTACAAGGACTGTAATGTTAAGGCCACAGAAGGCAGTGTTTAAATCATAGCTTTTGAATATGTCATTGATTTTGTTACGATGTTTCATCAAGGTTTAGATCATAGGTCAGTATTATCCATTTTTGTGTCAGGGTTTTGTTCAGAAATTCTGAAAATAAGTAATAGTGAGATTAAATATTTTTCTTATATTCATACACCATTACCTAGCGTCACGTCACATGACGCATTAGTTTTGTCTAATTTACAATATCATGCCTATTTGTCAAAGTTAAGTTGTAGTTCAGAGGCTGTTTAGGTAATAAAAATGAAATAATTTGGATCAAGGAGTCAAGATCATTTTTTGCAAAGTCTGCGTCACAGTCAGCTCAAGCTTACTGGTAATGTCTTGTCTATAACTTTGAAGCCATTAAAAGTAGTATTATAAGAATGACACTTAAAACATCTATAAATCTATATATCATGAAATCATGAATAGATGGTATGTCAATTACCATAAACAGCTACTACTTGACTGATAATTTCACAACAAGAAAGGGAAATTGTAATTACGTAATTCATGACCTCACTATCAAGGTTAATGTCAATGATCTCTGTGCACGTAGAGGTATGACATTTGAACCAATGAAAATCTTTGCGTGAAACTTTAGCCTGATGTATAATTAACAGTGCCTTGGGTATTCATAGTCATACCCTGGGCATCCAAGGTCAAGGTAAAAAAAGAAAGTCACTTACTTTTTTTTCCTTTTCCAGGCTCTCACTGTTTTAACCACGTTATATAATTTGATACAATTTACACAGCTCCAGACCTTATTATGCAGTTGACAGGTTTCTATTTCAAAGGTTAAGGTCACCAGTGTAAAAAAAGTCACAAGAAGGGCATTTGTGCTGTGTGTTCGTTACATAAAGCTACATGGTCGTGTCACGTCTCATTCAGTCATTGAATTGGTACCATATTCACCATCAATTTTGTAGACTTTGAGAGGCTATATTGAGAGTATCGTCGCTGTATCTGTCATGCAAGTTTAATCAATACTAAACTTCTTTGGGGTCAGTAATGCATGAAATGGGAAGTTTATGTATGCTTTTGCTGCTTTTTTGAATATTTCAAATGTAAAATAACTTCCATTAAGTTCAATGCGACACTAACTTTGGTATCAAAGAATTCCTCACACATGCATATTAGTGAAGCCAGATAAGAATATGAAGAGTGTACTAACTGCTAGGAATTTCATAGATGGTAAAAGACGATGAATGATGTCATACATTATTCAAGTATCAACTGTTTGGTTTAAACTTAGAGATTGAGGTCTAATACATTGCTCATATTTGGTTAAACTGCTCAGTAATATTTTAGGAAAAATTAGTTTTGATGGCTTCCACATGGGCTTTTCAGCCTCAATAATAACCAGATATAACATGTAACAGGTTTAAGTCATTGTTACTTCTCATAGCGTCCAACCCAGCTATTTATATCTTGCACCAACCATGTAGAAATGTATTTCATTTTAAAAGCTACTTTAATCATTTAAATCAAATCTTTCATATACAATTTTTTTAAAATATATTTTTATATAATACATCTAGTTGTATCAAGGGGAGTCTTAGATTTACTTCCGAAACATATTTTTCTGTTCTTCTACCCCAAGATCATTTATTATTTGCAAATAATCGTATGGATATAATACTTGCATTTCATTTAAAAATCAGAGAGCGTTTTTTTAAAACAAATATCCAAAGTCACCCCACACCCAAAAGAATTACATGTTTGCCTCCTAATTTTAATGCATTACGGTAAAAAATCTCTTATTATTGTCTAAACTTAAAATGTGCTTTTCATGCTTTACGTTTTCTTGAATGTGAACCATCTCATCCGCTTATACTTGATTTGTAAAAGTATGTTACAATTACCCTTATTCAGCTACCGTTCAAGAGTTGCGAACTGTTCAAAATATTTCCATTGTATACTTTAACATAATCAATCGAACAAGATTTACTTTATTTATCTGTGCATGTCCATTTATCTGTCTTCATTCTTCATGATGTAAATCCTATACTTCTTCACTTATTAATATTATGTTTACACTGTGGGTGAACTTGGAATGAGCATGCATTATGCACTAAAACTGGTCACTGTGACCTACTTTCTAGAACCCAACAGCAATTACTAAAATTGCGTCTGGGCAGAAATCACACAACCATTTCACCTATTCCGATCAAATACGGATTAAAGGATGGATGCTTACAGGTATTATATTGCAGTTTCATAATTTTCATAGCAAGTTACAGTCGCTTACATCTTTTGTTTATCCTTCCTCTCTGGTCTCTTAACCCCTATATATTAAAACAAACTTGCACGGTATGTGCATACTGCGATGCAGATATGTCACATACAACATCTAGACCACTGTACCCTACTTTCCAGTATTTATTAACAATTATATTGTAACCAAACTTATACTGATAGTGCAACATAGGAAGGATCTGTTTTAACAAAATGGGTCACAGTAACATGTTTTAAATGATATTTTTCAAAACATGTTCCTATCATATCCATCCTTCCCGTTTAAGCATATGTTTTAGGTCGATAATCCATTTTATATAAAACCTTTAACAGTTTATCTGAGTCAAAATGACCTCTTTTCCATTATTGTGAACACTAAATAAAAATGGTGTATGTGCTCAGATTATAAGGCTTATCATACAGTTATGTTACATATCAAACATGTGTTGTTGAGACCTACATTTCTATGATTAGATGGCAACTCTTGATGATACTATCTGGTATCACAGAGATGAAGGTTCATCTTATGATCTCACTAACAAATCTAATTCAAATCTGGATTTTACGAGTAAGACATGAAAATAATCCGTGAAGGTGCAGTAGTTGCAACTGCACCCGCACAATAGCACCATATTAAGTTTGTAAAGATGCCAAAACAACTCTGAAAAATACAATAAAACTGGCACAATTAATAAGTTTAAACTGTGTAGTGTCCTTTGTAAATACAATTCTCTCATATTTCGCAACTAATGCGTTTAATATGTCTAATGATATATATCTCTGAAAATTTCATAGTTAATGGATCTGAACTGTCTAGTATCCATTGCTGACACAATTACATTCAGATTTTTAAAAACAATTTATATTGCATTCTAATTTTAGTGTTGAAGACAATTTATTTTAATTTTGACATAGATCTATATGCAGAGATAAACTGTATATCAAAATCAATTAATACGGGATTGTTCTTCATAGTATTGATTTTAATGTCAGATTTTACCCTGTCTCTAAATTTAAGGCATGATTTATAATTTTCAAAGAATTAAATTCAGTAAATTAATACAGTGTTTTAAATTACTGAAAGACGGGAGAGTCGGTTTTATGTGTGTATATTCTTGCTTTTATGTCTTTCCTGATAATCCTAACTTATTACAGCAGGTTTATGATCCAAACTCTTGGGTTTGATGTCTGTATGTCTTTCTGTGCCATAATCACTCTCGAAATATATATATATATATATATATATATATATATATATATATATATATATATATATATATATATATATATATATATATATATATATATATATATATATTGGAGAATTCTATCAAGGGAAGTTTATTCTGTATATCAATATATAAGACCTTTTAAGTGAGACGATGAGATGACAGATTAAGACAAAATGGCATTTATCTTCAACCACATCATTTACACGACGTTCACATTTCCTTTCAGACTGTTCCTTTAAACATGCCAACCAGCCTGGATCTTTAATGGGTGTGATAAAATACTTTATTTACTTAAAACGATTATGTTGCTGGCCTTAGCAATTATTCTAAAATCGGAGACGGTTTCGAATGTGTCTTTTATATCTCTAAGCATCTGCTGGACTCCAGTTAGAATGAAGTATGTCTTTTAGCTTTTTGGTTAATAAGCAATTAAATAGAACATATTTGAACTTAATTAGTTCATACCAAACTTCTCAGATGTCTGATATCAATATTAATATTCATACTAGAAATCCATTTTTCATGAGTCTTACTTTGTCAATTAATTTTTAAGTATGTAATGATGTATCTGTTTAAGGAACACAATTTTATTGGGGTAAGAAATTAATAATTCATAATCTTTACTGATGTTTGTAAATATGATTTCTTAGCACAACTTAGGATGAGATCAGTGTCCCGATAATGGCTGAAATCAGCAGTTATAACATTGGTATATTCTTTTTCATTACAAGCAGTACCACGTGACATGTACCTCCTACCGAAATGATGTTCAGAAAACATAAACAAGATTAGACCTAGAACTCAAATTTTAGTGAACACCTTGTTTGCTACTTGCATTCAAAGGCAAAACTCCATCCACAAACTTCAGTCACGGACAAAAGTGAAGCACAGCATATAAATTAAATAACATAACAGTAGAGAAAAAGAAACTTTGTGAACGTTGTTTTGATTAATTAAAATACTTTCAGATCCGATGCAAATATATGAAAAACATGAATTATAAATATCCTGCCGAACTTATACACTTCTCTACCATAGATCAAAAGGGCAAAAGATGAATGATTGAAGGTAAAGGAAATCCACACGAGTTCTTGAAGCTTTCTGAAAGCCAGAAATATTCCAATAATTATTCCACAGATTGTCGCATCGTCCATACAATAAATTAATACTGGTCATTTACAGAAGAATATAAACATCCATGACGAAAGTATGACTGAGTATTTAGGCTTTACGATAATTACAGAGCTGTATACTCCAATTTCGATTGAAGATCTTGGCAGCTGCAAAACAAACATAAGCAATAATAAAAGGTCTTGATATTGTTTTAAATTAATTCGTTATTGAGTCATTTTCATCTTTTGCAAATTAGAACAAGGATCTTATTATATCAATTTTAAAAAGGGTGACCTATTCGATGCGAATATTTGTTGTAATATTGTTGCCTCGTTGTACATAAAATATTTTCACTAGATTTTTAAGTCAAATACACTACGATGATTGGGGTGTTAATATGATATTGTTATTGATGCAAAATTTGGTTTTATGAATAAAAGAACAGTAGACACAAGATGCTATATAACATGTTTGGATTGAAAACTAAAACGCTTTTATATGCCTTTTTACCTTGAAAAGTTATTTGAGTACGTAGAATGAACAAGCTTAAAGAAACAGGTAGTGAAATGGGGTATGACTGGGGATATCAGTGTTGCCCTTTTAATGTTTGTGCATCAAAGACCACCGAATTTGTTTTTTCACCTTCAGTTCCAACTCTAAGGTTACTTGTTCACTCTATCTGACCCCAGTTTCTGATACCAAAGATTGCCGATTCTCAATCTTGTACCCTTAGGGGAGACATTGAAAACGTTAGGGATAATAAAATTTATTTATAGCTCAATGCAATGGCGTGTAAAACACATAAGCTTGCATTTAGACAATTTCGATTCTTTACTTGGATTCCTTCAGAAACCCCTATAAATTTATATTTTCTTTTTATAGTCATGAGCTAGGATTTTCATTACAATCAAAAATTGAGTCCGGAGTCATTTTAGATGAAATCTCTTCAGATGTTTGATATACTATGATTCGATGCTATTTTCAGTTATTGTACATGGTCTACAAGTATACTTGCATAAACGACATTCATGCTGTACCAGATTGAAAACGTGTAAATATTGATAAAACAAAGATTATGGTTTTTAATAAAAGATTTAGAAGACAAGACGTTTTATATAAGTCCGGATGTGTGTTTCTAGACAATGTGGATAACTTGGATTATTTATTACTTGCTGGTGCAACACAGATTCGTTTCAATGTACGAGATATATTTCTGGCAAAGGTGTCAAAGCAATTAACCTACTTTTGAGTAATACTAATACATTGCAATGTACACTGAATATATATATATATATATATATATATATATATATATATATATATATATATATATATATATATATATATATATATATATATATATATATATATATATATATATATATATATATATATATTTATATATATATATATATATATATATATATATATATATATATATATATATATATATATATATATATTTAAAATGTTATATTTGATTTCCAGTTATGTCTTATTGCTGTGAAATTCGGGAAGTTTTGAATGCTGAAAATGAAGTACGGTTACGTTGAAATAATTGCAACTGGTTACTAGATGTTGACCTATTTACCAAAACACGTTTATATATTGAGAGTTTTGACGACATATTAATAGATGTGTGTGATTTTTAAGTATTGTTTCAAATTATGCAACGCAGAAAACTGCTTTCTTTCAATGGTAAGAATTATACAAAAAATCGATTTCTAACGTGCCAAAGATACATTTGATA
Source organism: Potamilus streckersoni (assembly GCA_016746295.1). Taxonomy (NCBI): domain Eukaryota; kingdom Metazoa; phylum Mollusca; class Bivalvia; order Unionida; family Unionidae; genus Potamilus; species Potamilus streckersoni. The sequence continues at coordinate 824,757 of JAEAOA010001723.1, read as the reverse complement.
CACGGCTATGAAAAAGTCTCCAATTAGCCTAATTCCATATTATCGCAATTTAACTAAAGACTAAAATGCATAATTAAGTCTATGTGGAGTCTTGCAGTGGACTCGAAAACGTCATCTATGTTTAAATATATTCGAGAAAAATCTTTGAAACCGCTTCCGATCTTAGAATAATTGCTAATACTAGCTATAGAAAGACTTTAAGTAAACTATTGGTCTAATCAAATGAAACGCAGTTTTGAAGCTGGTAGACAGGTAGGAAACTAATGGAATGATAAGAAATGATGTCGAAGATAAATATTATTTAACATAATCTGTCATCTATACATATTAGAAACTCTTACAGTATTCCTTATTATTGGCAAAAGAAACCAAGATATAAACTATTGCAATTGCCTCAGAACAAAAATTTAACAGCTATATAATACCTAGATAATTATGTGTATCATGCATTCCAACTTAGATTATATTCTCATATTTCACTGACTTGTTTTCTCTCTCTCTCTCTCTCTGTATGTGTGTGTGCGTGTGTGTGTACACAGATTTTCTATCGCTATTATTTGTTCATTTTTTAAGGAGAAATATATTGTATATACATTATGTATGGTATGGACTGTGCACTATTGTACACTATTGTATAACTTGTCTAAGTTAAATCAGAAAAGCACCTTTCTCTTTTATAATTTTTATCAATCAATTAAATGGAACATTGTAGTTGATATAGTACTGTGAAGTGGAAAGACAGAGCATGGAATTAATTTTTTAAAGGAACCAACTGCAATTATTGAGACAACAAATTTATTTCAAAAGAAATAAAATACAATATTGATCTATGCCATCCTAAGTAACTTCATACTTCTGTCTAGCATCTATGTAACCATGATAATTAAGTTATTTACAAGGTATAAAATTATCATATCTACAGAACTGTTAAGTGATCCTCTCCATATGAGTGAGAAGGTGTCCTATCAAAAAAACAGTGTATAGTTACAATGAGCTCATAAATGCTAAGTTAACTTGTCCGCCTAACATAAGAAAGCAGATCTTTTATTTAATTGTTATAGGTTGAGTATACAAAGAGTATATTCAGATAGGACGTTTCTTCGAGTCTACCCATGTACCCGAATGAAGCTTTATTTCAATGCCTAAGAATATGGATGCATCATTGAATTTGAGACACGTCATCTCCGTGTTGAGTATGGTAATAATAGGCTTCCGCATTGCCAGCCAGGCTTTACTGATTACACATGCATATTTCCCAAGTCAAATTCCCAAGGGTCAGCTTCAGTAGCTCATAAGGACGGAAAATAAAGTCAATATTTTAGTGTATTACACTGTAAGTAAGTTTATATATTCATGGCTACACAATAAAGCATAGCTTTAACATCAAAATCTATGTTAATAACAACTGATAAGGGTTACATTATTTGCACGATTGTAATGAAATCTATCTACTCTAAGGATGATTATATATAATTAAATGAAGATGGAATCATTTCCCTCTTTTTGCAGAGTGAAATATTCAAAACTGATGCCAATTTTTCATTTAAGACTTTAATGTACCAGCAACTTAGAAATATAAACTGTTTAAAGTAAACACTATTACACGATGTGACACTGGACTTAAAGTGCAGAAATCATAAGGCATCACGAATCATGCAACAAGAATAAATACTCTATCAAGAAAAACTGACATAATGAAAGAGGAACTAAATTTATTTTGGTACACACCTCTATAGCTGAAACTCAAGTGGCAAGTATCAAGGAGACAGCGTTCTGACAAGAATAAATACATGTACTTCTTGTCGATGTTAAAATTCAAATTAGGCCTTATATACGCATTGTAGGTATAAACCACGACGAAAGTGATGCAAGATCAAATAAGGTAATTAAATTAGAAATTACTGGTGACAGATCGCATAGGCAACAATAAGTGAGACCAATAAATGAATACATTAAAAAATCCACAATGTGTAACACATTCCGTGTAATATTAAGATAGCAAAATTACTTGCAACCTATTTAGATGAAATTATAGTATAATAACAACAATGTGAGCACAGTTCTCAAAGTATGATCACAGGAAGCTCCAGACATATTCAATAAAATATGGCTTTCTCGCTTTCTATCCTGAGTTCATTCAGGTAGGTCATGTTTTAAAAATACCCTGCTTGCTATCTAGTATTTCATAACTTTGAGGAAAATACTGTTCAACACGGAAATTGTTGGCAATCGATAATCTAATTTTGTCGCTAAACATTCCTTTTCCTGCCAAACTAAACCCACAGAGAAATAATTATTTAAATCTGTCTGATGTTTATTTCACCGTTGTCAGCAAAACGAATTTTAATTAGAGTGTGGTTTCTTTTGTCATATTAGTTTCAATAAATCAAGTACATGCAGTCCACTGTCATACGATGTTGCACATCTCAATGGACAGTTCATATCGATGATGAAAATTTTTATAGCCTTGCATTGCTGGCTTGGATCCTATCAGTCGTGCACTGTGTGCTTAATAGCTACCTCTAATATGATTTCCGAAATAAAAAAAAATAGTATTGTATTCCTTGAAGCAGGGGAATATGGTGTCTGCTTTTTATTAACATCTGATTAAGACAATCAAAACCCTTATGTTTTTCTGCTTTAATGATGACCATAATATTGGTACGTAACGTGTCTGTTTTATCAAATGCATAAGATAGCAAAACATATTGCATTTGATACATTCTGACCGGTCCAAAAGGCTACACGCGGACGCCTTATGAATCTCAATCACGTGAACTCTGCATTAATATTCGCCAATAAAGTTTTCCGTTCAAGTGGACCATCAACATTCGCCAATGAATTAAAAAGTTTACCTATACTGAATAATACATATTTCGTATATATGAAAACTTTGAGAAAGTCAATTCTCTTTTTTAAGAAGACTTCTAAAAGTGTGTATTTTTTAATCTTAGTAGCACTAATTAAACTTTAAGAAAATGTACATGGTAAATAACTTGACGTAAAGTAATGAATTAAGGATAATGAGTTAAAAAAGTAAATACTATCTTGTACATGATAAACTATTACGTTCAGTCCATACTTTTATATACACGTACGTAGAATATATTAAATTGCAACCTTTCTCAAATATACGTTGGCACAGAGCCAAAAAGACGTTTATATGCTATATTTATAGTAACCGCTATTGTAAAATATTATTTTGGTACAAATGATTAAGTCTATAACAAGAAATGTGAACTACACGGAGCAAAGAACTTGAACTACAAAGACAATACTATCGCAAAACACAGTTAAAATAAACTTTAGTTCGGTTAAATATCATTAGGTAACACGCAACTGTTATTTTTAGGATAAGCACTCTTACAGACTTCAAATACGCTGAGTTTTAGAAAGGCAATAAAACCATAATTTTATCGTAAGGAGACAGATATATGTTCTACGGGGCTTATATTAAAATACTCCAGCAGGCAATGAATCATAGCTTTATATTAGTACACCAGAGATGAGTGGCATGTCATGCAGCTATGAACATTCATGAATATCCAATGCTAGTATCACGAAATAAAAAAAAATAAAAATTACATAATGATGCTGCAACCGAAATGTAACGCTGTAAATGTCTTTGCAATTTCCAAATCAGTGGGAATTTGTTTTCCAGATACGTTATGTCATAACAAAGATGTATTGTTTGGTTCTGGTTATAGTTATAACTGCTGTGAAGGGGATTATAAATTACGAGTAGTTACTACCTTAAGTGACGCCGTGAGAAAACTGACTATTCATTTGCGTCCTAAACTTTTTGAAATGAATCAGGTACCTCCTTTTCATTTACACTAGAACTATTGTCTGTTTAAAACTAAATTGTCACCTAATATACCCCTCAAGAACAATATTCCGAAAGTCAACAACGAACTGTGTGTTGGGATTTAATGTTCACTAAAAGTTCTAAGGTAGAAGTCTTTGATTTAATCCATACACATGCATAATATTGGAAATAAATTTTGACTTGAACTCTAAGAATAAATAAGAAAGCAGGATTATGATGGACACGGATGAATGAAAGTGGTATATTAATAAGTATTCTTATAATCTGATCTTTTTCAATACATGAGAGTTACAACATATGAATTCTTTCAGAACAAGCAGTACATTTTTCGTTGTCAGCGATAAGCAAAGCTTTTTTGAAACTTGTGTCAAGCACAAATTTTGGTCCGTGATGCACTGTTGCCAGTACTGAACAAACAGGTGAAGAGAGTGAGCAACAAGTACAGTAGGCGAAGGAACAAGTACAGGTGATGGATATATTTTTGCTCCCAAATTTAGCACCTTTTATGGTCAAGGTAAATTTGCGTATATTGGTACAAACTCTGCTCCTTCAAACGTATAATGGCTAAGAATTTAAGAATAAGTAAAAACTGATGAGAGATTGCGATTAAAAACGCGAAAAAAAATGACTTAGAAAAACAAACATATATTTTTTTATACACTGACAGACTAATGTAAAGAGAGATGGAGATAATAATAATATCTTTCACGAAGCAAAAGAAATAATTGACAATAATTAGTAACATGTCTAACAGGACAATTTTTGTAATGATTATAGTATTTTTTGTAATGATGATAGTATTCATAAGAAAGAGTATTCAGTTTATGTTTCATTTGATTTGTATTTGATTTTGTTTTATTGCTATAATTTACGTTTAATATCTAAACTGGCAGCTTCTTTGATTCCTTTGCTTTTTGTATCATTTGCTAATTTGAAGTGTATGTTCGATCAAATCACTACATGCTCTTTTTTGTTTCATATCCTAATTTGATGTGCGTGTTCGACATCATCACTACATATTATTCTTACTCATTTGTATCTATCCTATACTTATTGTATATCTTAATTAATCAAATATAATTCATATACTAGAAAGGACATGTCTGCAAATAATTCATTCATATTTAAGAACCCATTTGTATCCTTAAATAAGAGACGTTTTGGAAACCAAGTAATTCATTTCTGAATGCATGTGTCAATGCAACAATCTATTCTTAGATAAAAATGCAATTTAATGGGCATCTGAAAAATACACTGGGTGTTGCCGTTAATATGTAAAGATACAAGAAATACCATAACATCTAGTAATGATATATATTTTACACATTTTTGAAGAAATGCATTATCTACATTAACAGACCTCGTACCATGATGTAGTATATTCATTACCGATTAATAGGAGCCATGCTGATTGCTTGGAAAACAGCAAGGTGTACTTTATGAACATTCTTTTTTGAAAATGAAGTCCCATTTTCCTAAAATGACATATATAAATATTGATCTTTATTAATTCCATTAGACGAATATTTTTATTGGAAGATGTGCATATGCATGATAATAATTATGTGATCAACAAAAATTCATAAAGAAAAGTAAATAACAAGCGGATTGCTATAGTTAAAACGAGTAGCGATCATTACAACTCTTTGTTCCGCTGCATAAAATATAAACGCAATGCATTCAAATTTAAAATTATGAAATTTAAAATTATTAAATTTGAAATCATGAGCTCATGTTGCTTTAATAATCCTGTTAATGCAAACTTTTGGTTTATTGTATCTATCTTCGTCGGCTAAGCTTAATATATATATATATATATATATATATATATATATATATATATATATATATATATATATATATATTAAATGTGTGTGTGTGTATGTATATATGTGTATATATATATATATATATATATATATATATATATATTTTTATATATATATATATATATATATATATATATATATATATATATATATATAGCACGAATGAAGAAAATTTAAATGTTTTGCAATATTGCAGGTCAAAAATTTCCCATGAAAGTTATTAATCTAACAACCACGGGCTACTTTATTTTACCATAAAGCAAGAGCAAGGTTATAGCCGTAGCTTGAGCATCTTAAGTGTTGAAGTTTTAAGTATATTCGGAAAAGTAGTTCCTGATAGTAACTTAATACGTTGTGTTCAGTTTACACAGACTAAAATTTAATTATTGAAACAGCCTTTAGGAGACTCGGGACAATTTAAACCGACTACTTTCCAATAAAATATTAAAACACCACGATACTTAGTTTTTTAACGTTAAAAGGGGGATCTGGTTAGAAATAAATGTCTGGACATACACAGCACTAATGTCAATGGCTATTCTAAATATAGCCTATATTAGTCACCACTATTTACTTCCTTCTTTTTCTGGGAAGGACTTGCCAAGCGTCACTGATTTCGATACAATCAATTTGATCTAACAGGATCAGAATAAATATAAAATCCTCTCTAAAACCTCGGAATTCTGGTCACAAATACTAAATAAGTTACTATCACAAGCTAGATAAAAGGGAAGGGAAGTTTGATCAACACAAGTTGCACCATGATTAGTTAAGTAATGAAATGCAAAATTCCATGTAAGATCTCACATTTATGAAATTATTATCCAAAATATTATATATGGAGATTCCAATTATTCCATGTTGATGTTAAAATATATTCATCAAAATGACATTAATGTATCAAATATATATATATATATATATATATATATATATATATATATATATATATATATATATATATATATATATATATATATATATATATATATATATATATATATATATATATATATATATATATAGCATAGTCATCAAATTACATAATCATTAATATATCAACTATGCGTATAGCAAACATCAAAATGACATTGTATTGTATCAACTATGTACATATCATAGTCATCAAATGTTACATAATCTATCCACAATGCATATGACATTCATCAAAATGATAATAATCTATTAACTATGTTTAAATCAGTCATTCAAATGATTAATGTAGCAACTATATAATATTAGCTAAAAGTATGTATCTTTGCATCTTTGCTGATATATTTATCGAGATGATAAAACAACAGCCACTCATCTTAATTATGTAAACAATAGATATTCTTTAATTGTATTCTTTATGCTAGTTTATTGTTTTACAGACTTACATATTAAAGGCTAAATTGTTTTATCAAATTATTGCTATCCACCTTAGATTTATTTTAATTTTCTTTGTTGAAGGGTATACACTTTTTGATTTTTGAATACCTTGTTCATCTACTCTGAAACATTATAAATTTAAATGGCAGGTTTCCCTTGAGGTCGTGTAAATAACAGTCAATTAACGTTCAAACGGTGCCAGCCAGGACAAGTGTAATACGTTTAATGATTTGTTTAATATCTATACCACATATTTAATATAATAAATAGTTGGATTAAACGAAAGGATGGACGATTTAATGAAAGAGTATAACACAAGACTACAACCTCCATACATACATACGTACATACATACATACATACATACATACATACATACATACATACATACATACATACATACATACATACATACATACATACATACATACATACATACATACATACATACATACATACATACATACATACATACATACATACATACATACATACATACATACATACATACATACATAGTGTAATAAACCTAGTGCATGTGTTATTTGTATTTACGTCTCCTTTTAAAGCTTTGCTAGATGTTAGTGATTATTGCTTTATTATGAGTCCGTGTTAAGAAAATATTTCCTAGACTGAGCAATTATCAAAATTCTGGATGCAGACGTCATAATGTACAGTATTGACGAGACATTATCATATTATAAATTTGCTTCGTGAGAAGGACACCCCTTAATTTCTGAATATAAGAATTATATTGCCATTTTTCAGTATACGAGTTTAGTAATTTGTGATAGGAATATTTCTTGTCCCAGGTGTCTGAGTCGTATTTAGCATTGCATGGCTTAAAGTAGTACTTTTCGGATTGATAAGACTCCTGATAAATCACACAAATGTAAAACAAGAGAAAATGACGGAAGTTTGAAATTAAAACTACGTTATGTGTGGCCATCAGGTGATTATAAAACTATTTAGAGTATTCGCCCATTTAAAAATCCTTCGGCTGGTAACTACTGTTGTCTGAACATCCTTGGATATAGGGGAAATAATAACAGCTCGAATATGGCTGACGTAGGTATTAACTTTTATGCACACTTTTTATTCTTGTTAAACATACAATACACTGTAAAACATTCTATAATAATAATAATAATAATAATAATAATAATAATAATAATAATAATAATAATAATAATAATAATAATAATAATAATAATTGATAATAATAGTAATATTAATAATAATCTTTATTCCTGCAATATAGACCACCTGACCAGTTCTATACATGTACGGAGATTATAATACATCTACGGATCATGACTATTATAGGACTAATATACAAACACACTTTAAGGTGTATTTAAGATTAAGAACGAAATTCTGTAGGAAATTATTGTTAGTACTAACTCTCTGCATAAATTTCTAAATCCTAACGTAACTTGCATTTCAGTAAATGTTCGAAAGTAAATAAGCATTTAACAGATTATTTTGCATAAACGAATCGTAATCTATCCATTAAATTTTATTATTAAATATTTGCTTTTGGATGGAATTTTATAGAGCTTTTGAAAATTGATTTAATCTAACTTTCAGTTTATAAACTGAGATTCTGCATGTGCTGCCGGGGTTTTATGAATCATATTCCAACAAAATGTTCGTGTCCTAAATATGTGTCTTAAATAATCTTTCTTGGATGTCTTCAGAAACACGGATATGAGATTCATCCTCCAATATTGATATTCACTGTAATTTCCATTCGTGTCTTCGTCTTGTTCTTCTTCACTCTTCCTCCTGTGACTTGGTTTGAGCTGTCTTAATAATTTCCCTTTACTTCTACAAAACTGTTTCCTAATCTTTAAGGAGAGAAACTTTTACAACTACAAACCTTGGAATCCGTTTCGAATGCAGACACTGCGCTGCTTAAAAATACAATTTTGATTCGTCGGTATCAAGTGTTGGCCGTATATATTTTCTTCTTGTGTTTTCATCACTTCATTTTTCACCCCTGAATTCTAAAATTCCTTTGAAAACTAAGTTGTCTATGTATGATTGTGACTCTTGAATCTCAAGTTTCTCTCGTTTATTAGAAGCATTTTACTTCTTTAGCACTGATCAAATGAGATCGTTCATCTGATCTCAGACACTGATTAAATGAGATCGTTCATCTGATCTCAGAAGATTTGTGTATGTCATAGCTAAATGCCAGCCCTGTTTTTGTGTGTCAATAACGATTCCGACTGAGAAAAACGCTGGGATGTTACTCTCACCGAACCTGCAGACTTCGCCCCAAATATGCCTTGTTTGATCTCCACTGCGCTATGCATTTGTACCAGATTCATTTCCAGTCTGTATTTCAAAGTCTTCGTTGTTTCACATGTCTGTGTGTAGTAATGACAGATTTCTTTGCCGGTGTTCCTGGTCAGTCGTTTTCAGGTGCAGTGTTTGATTCAGTCCATGCAAAACCAACAAGACAAACAGCAGAAGCAGATCGTTAGAAGTATCTTGCCAATTCTGCGAGCATAGAACACTGACCGCGTCTTTGTTGCTTTGAAAAAAACCAATTTGAAACACTTTTTACTCCAATGCCTACACAAAAATATGTACTGGCATGACCCGAGCACGGTCCTTTTTTTAAATGTAATCTTTGTATTTTAAGATACAAAATTCAATAAAAATTTGGAAAAGTCATAATCGAGACATTTAATGAATTTTGCTAGGAACAAATGCTGATCATCATACATTAAAAGTATAAACCTTTCACATTTCCAGGAAAAGAGACTTTGCTCAAAATATCATCGAAATCCTGAATGTGTGTACTCGCTATTTTACGCAATAATAATAATCGTACCACTACTATTATTATTATTACAAAGATATGGGTGAAAATGTTTTGTTACATACGTAACAACCTAAACGTAAAATATAAAAACACAAAAATAGAAAAATAGGAATAACAAAACGTAAACATTTCTGCTTATACGATTTTGGTTGCCAAGGTGAAATAAATGGCTTAGTAATTGTGTAAGATAAATGACAGAAACGGCAACATATAAAATATAATGTTTTTGCATAAAGTGAGTCTTTTGTTGTTTAGAGTCTTTCATATATTTATTAAATGCAAGAATTATAAATATATTAAGACAAGTTTAAACATAGAGACCTTAGAACTGACTTAGTACCTGGTACGTCGCCAAAAGATATGCTTATCTACAGTTGAGACACGAGTATTTTTATTTATTATTCGTATATGTGTCTGACGTACTCGATTACCTCGGCTACATCTTTTTTACAGTCGATCTGTACAAAAGGGAAAAACGCACTATGTGAGACAAATATAAAGTTATAAAAACATATTAAATTCCCATTCCCCTCATGCCACTCATACAAAGGCCATCGAGATGTATAAATTGGGTACATACCGCACATACTCTTCGCGACAAGCAGATGTGTAATTGGGTACACAGCGCACATACGCTTCGTGACAAGCAGATGTGGAATTTAGATACACACTGCATATACTCTATGTAACAAGCAGATGTGTAATTTGGGTACACACCGCAAAATATCTTCGTGACAAGCAGATGTGTAGTTTTGGTACACAACGCATACTCTTTGTGACAAGCAGATGAGGAGTTTTTGGGTAAACACTGCACATACTCGTCGTGACAAGCAACATTTACTCCCGTAAAGAATGCTGCTATATTCAACTTATTACAGAACAATTAAAATAAAAACATACTAGTAGTGTTTACTTTTGTTCAGCATTGTTATTCAGTTACGCACCTTCATTAAATTGGTGTGATTCACTTCAAAAATTTCAAAGACAATTTTAAAGAAACGATTTGACATCTACAATAATGCTAATTGCAAACTTAAACAGCTTTGAAAAGTAAGTCCCTAATCACTTCAACAAAGTAGAGGTTATGCCTTTCATTGTATTTAATTGTAAACAAACAAGTTATGAAATCAGCCATTATTATTGGTGTAAACATATTTGATGTTCGTATGTTTATCACATGGAATCTGGCTACAGGTTGACAAAACTTAGGAACAACTCACTCTGCCCCCAATGAATAATTAGGCAGATGACAAAGTGTATTAATAGCTGTATACACCAAAGTAGGAGCATAAATCATTACTACAATGCAACTTTGAAAGATTCGTCATACAAACAAAGATAAAGAACGAATTTGAAACAAAGAAACGTTAATACAAAATATATGTTTCAGTCGATATAGCTAAAAGGAAGGGAGGGGGAGAACAGGGGAAAATAAGACTAAAAAGGTGATGGAGGGAGATCATGTCAATATGGTACTTTACCTTACTTTAAATCTCTTGGTAATTATAAGTCTGACCTGTTTTTTGGTCATTCGATAGCTCAGCTGTTTCAAATAGGAAGATAGTACTAACAGGGATATATATATATATATATATATATATATATATATATATATATATATATATATATATATATATATATATATATATATATATATATATATATATATATATATATATATATATATATATATATATGTATATATATATATATATATATATATATATATATATATATATATATATATATATATATATATATATATATATATATATAGGCAATGCATAAGTCTTATTCTTGCTACTGTAAATATGATACAATTAAAAATATAATGACAAGAAAGTTTCATTCTCCTCTATGCATGAGCTATCAGTAAGAAACGTTTAAAATATATGCTTGTTTTATCGCTGCAGTTATTTTCTCTTCTGTTACTTGTATAATAATTGGAGTTAATATATTTTGAGTCTAAATGTTAAATAACCAGTTTCATTTTTTATTGAATTCGGCAGAGTGTATTATGGATACTATAAATCAGTTACTGAACATTTCTAGACTAGCATTTGTTAGCTTTACGTTTGTTTCTATTTCGTAAATTATATTGTGTTATGTGTCCAAGTAACGGAGGAGCTAGGTCTTGGAGGTACTATTGAGATGAACAATATATAATTTTGGGAATGGAACAGAGTTCAAGAAACTTTCTTCTTGTCGATAATGGGAACCACTCCGTTTCTCTCTAAATCTTATTAGAGGTAGCACTACATGACATCACTGTTTTTATTCTTCCTGTTTCAAACTGGAAATTTGCTGTCGGCAATCAATGCTTTTTGTCATGGGTAAAAGATGAAAACCATAAACCCAGAGTATTTCAAATCTGACGATCCTCACAACCGACCGGTTGCAAGTGGGCAACATATTTAAGTCAGACCAAACGTTTAGAAACATTGTCATTTTCTCTTTTTGAGGTTTCTTCTATAAGTAAGTCTAAAATAAAAGCTACATTCAAACATCCAAACTTTTTCAACGTACTTGGTTTACTTTGTAAGATTTCCTTTAATCAGTCGTGTATACGAAAATTTTGACAACGGAAAAAAATTTATTTCGAACAATTTTTTAATACTGATTTCAAACAATTTCAATTGTTTATTTCGAAATTTTCTCCGGGAAGGCACACCGGAACCCTCACTAGCTGGAGGGAGTAATCACCTCTCGTCGTTACACGACTTATGGGAATACCTTCGTCATTCTGTACTTGCGTATAAATAAAAATGGTCTAGCTATGTGTCTGCTTTATAGTTATCAGTGGTCCCTATAATATTTTCATTTCATGGAAAATAGCATCTTCATCACTTACATGAATATACAAATCACTGGTTTATTGCCATTTTGTTCTGATTAAAATCGTATCTCTACCGTACCACTTAGGACAGTGAAGATCTCGTTTTAATCAGATAGGGGTTGGCTTTTAGCCGATTATGTAACTGGGTTCGTAGCACAAGAGCACACAAAACAGAGAACCAGGCTAAAGTTAGATCAGATCAGCGAACTGTGGTAGATCATGTCAAACTTTGACTCAAACAAAGAAGTTTATGATGAAGCAGATGATCCTGGCGAAGCTGTCGAGACTACACGACTTCTGGGCAGTAGACCTCCATTCAGGTGACATATTTTTCAGAAATCAGAAATTACGCTTTGTGTGAAAATATAGGTGCAAAAAAGGAAGGGCTCTTGTTATCTGTCATGTACCAAGTTGAAGACCTACCTTTATCACATAGACACATTATAGCTATCTGCACATCAGTTATTTAAATTGTAGTACACAACATGGGGTTATAAACTGCGTATAAAGTTAGATTATAGGGTCTGTTAAACTGCGACCGCAGCGTTTTCGTATTTTGTACCATTCATTAGATCGAGGCATGTGTTACACATGCCATTGTTTGGTGCTATTATGATTATAGTTTATTATTTTACAGTCTGTACACGTTGTTTGCATGTATTTTGGCATGACTTGAAATGAAAACTGCAAAGAATACAGTTCAATGAACTATTATTGATATAATCAGCTTGTATTACATTCTGAATTGTATTTGTCTTTCTCCTAATCTATTGGGTGAATTCCTGTATTCCTACAATGTGGGATGTTTACCATGATTCTGTATTTTGAGGAGTTGACAAGAAAAATAAGTATCCGGGTAAACGTTTTACATTGTAGGACTAGGGTTCACTAATCTTACAGTATTTGCTTTTTGTGCAAAATAAATCATCTCTCAATATGATATTAGTTTGTATCAGTAGCATGTTTAAGAAGCGTTTGATCATCACTGATAACAAAATCTTTCAACCATGACTGAGGAAATTTATTTCTAAACACTCGTCCCAAGGAGAAGGGACAATTGCAAGTTACTCATCTCCCACATTTTACTTAACGCAATGCACCTCACGACTATACTGTCCAATCGCTTTCTGAAATGTCACAGGTACCTGGCACAAGATTAAGGCAAAAATGGCATACAGTCATTGAAATATTAATGTAGCAGTGTAGTGGAGACAGTTAACTTAAAAAATCGCTTATATTGCATTATATCAATATGGCAGAAGCTATTTGCATGACATATGTGTACCAAAGCTTGGGAAGACTATTGGCACGGCTGAAATCATTCCACTCAGGAAACACTATTAGTTCAACCGTTATCACATGCTGACTATTGGAACATGAGTTATGTATGTTGTATAGTCTAGTGCACAACTTGATATACAGTCATCGAAATAATAATGTAGCAGTGTAGTGGAGACAGTTGACTTTAAAAATCTCTTATATTGCATGACCAATTAGATAAATATGGCAGAAGCTATTTACATGGCAGCTGTGTACCACAACAGGGAAAGACTATTGACACGGCTACAATCATTCCACTCAGGAAACACTATTGGTGCAACCTTTATCACATGCTGACTATCCGAATATCAGTTATACATCTTGTATAGTCTAGTGCACAATATCAGATATGTATCTTGTATAGTCTAGTGCACAACATCAGATATGTATCTTGTATAGTCTAGTGCACAACATCAGATATGTATCTTGTATAGTCTAGTTCACAACATCAGATATGTATCTTGTATAGTCTAGTGCACAACATCAGATATGTATCTTGTATAGTCTAGTTCACAACATCAGATATGTATCTTGTATAGTCTAGTGCACAACATCAGATATGTATCTTGTATAGTCTAGTGAACAACGTGGGGTTACAAACTATGTATAAACTTAGATTATAGGCTCTGTTGAATTGAGACCTTAGCGGCCTCGTATGTCATAACATTCGTTAGATCATGGTTTACCTGCCATAGTTTGGTGCCATTAAGATATGGTTCATCACTTTTAGTCTAGTTCATGTATTTTGACATCATGTCTTCAAATGAAAAACTGCAACATGTACAGACACACGCAGACATATTGGAATGAATTATTACAGCTATAATCAGCTCTTACTACCTTCTGAAATGTACGTATTTATCTTATTCTCTTCGATTCGTTTAGTCTTACAATGTAAAATTTCTCCCCGATAGTTATGTTTTTGGCTAGAGAAAAACATAAACATTAGGGTGGATGTTTTACATTCTAGGTTTAGGGTTCCATAATCTTACAATGTTTACTATTTCTGTGCAAAATGAATCATCTTACCATATGCCATTAGTTTATATCAGCAGTCTGTTTTAAGGAAGCGTTTGAGCATGCATCACTAATAACAGTTTTTCAGCACTGGTTCACGACTGAGGAAATTTATTTCTAAGCACTCGTCCAAGGGATAAGGGAGCATTGCGATTTACTTATCTTTGGCAATAGGCGCAGCTCAGTTAGTGCTGAGATAAAAAAAAAATCTTTTTAGAGACAGTTCCCGTGTGAGTGACTTAAATAAACTCACAAGCCCTGACTGAAATTCTATAAGCCCGGACTCCAATTTCCATATCCCCAAAATATCTACACTACACTGCCTAATCGTGTCTGAAATGTCACAGGTACCTGACACATGCTTTAGGCAAAAGTAGTTAATAATCATTGGAATTATTATTGTATCTTTGTAGTGAAGATGTTGGACTTAAAACACTTAGGATCCATTAGATCAGCGGTGCAAAATATGTCGATCGCGTTTGAGAGGTCGATCGCAAAGGTAGTGTGAGTAGATCGCGTAGCATTAAAAAATAGACGTCAGCGTATATATGTTTTGCATTTTTGTGGTAGGTAGGTCATTTTGGCTTGGTCATTTTACAAAGAGTGTATGCACCCCTGCATTATATGAATGTGGCTAAACTATTCATACGGCTGATGTGTACCATAACAGGGAAACACTATTTGATTGGCTGCGAAGTTTCTAATCTAGTATGGCCACCTTGTACATAAGTTACATAATTCACACAGTTGCATGTACCTGATTATACGAAGGCCACATTCACACAGCTTTTTAGCAACGCAGGAATAAAAAGCATAATCCAAACATCATTTGCATATATTGTATGATGAATATTCCGGTTTTGCATGTTAGAACTGAAATTGTCAGAAACGAATGCATTTGTTCTTTTCTTCTACAGAAAATATTATTATTTTTGTTCCTGGTAAAATTGTTTGTAATTTATTATAATTAAAACTGTTACAGTATTACATTTCTTCATTTCAAAGGTATTTGTTACCAATGTCATTGAGAGTATTAATTAATGGAATGAGGGATTTATGGTAGTCAGTCGAAAACTGTAACATTGTCATTACAGGTTGGTACGCGTCCACTCTCATTCCATTATCTATTAATTGATACTTTCATAGGTATCAAGGTCATGTGATCACGGAGTGATTTTAATCAAGATCAGAATATATCTGACTGTTTTTAATGCATTTATTTGCAACCATGCGGATAGTCTTTGTTACATTCCATACATGGCAGTCTATGCAATATTCAGTACACATCCACCACAAATGTACAATCAGAGACAATGTAGATAATGCTGGAAATTGCAGTTGCATATATCGGTCATGATTTCTTAATGACAGTTGAGTTTACAGTGACAAATTCTATTAAAATATATTAAATATGATAATCTAGGTATCATTTTAATGTGGAAATTTCCCTTTTCATTAAACTATCACACATTATGAGATGAACCGATGAAAGAGTGGTAGTGTTAAACGTTTTGATTTTTCGTATAGTCCGACCTGATTCTATAATGGGACTGATATTTATGATGAGAGGTGGATCTCTGCAATTTCTATTAACTTTCTTTCCAAGTAATCCAGTTTAGACAGCCTTCATTGACAGAGAGCTAATTAAGGTCACATATGAAAGGAACGATTACTGATAGGCTAAAAGTTATGGGAGATTATTATGTCACAACTATAATTGCTAGAGCTTCTTTACTACGAAAATGTTGTACCTCGGTATTCTGCAGTATTTGAGAACGTATGGAATAAGTACCATAGTCATGGTATACCGCAATTATATTAAGGACAAACAATTAAGTGTTCTGAGGCAAGAGCATGACACTTTCTTAAATTTCTCTTTGTAAATATTCTATGCATCAAAAGTGAAAGAAAACAGATGAAATACATTATTTGTCAAACAGTTAGCTCACTAAGGTGGTAGTATAGGTACAACCTCAAATACAAACATATATCCCATCATTGAAACTGGTTCAGAAAGATCCTCACTAATCAAATAATTTAAGCTTTCAAAACTGTCGTTTATTCATGCTTGAAGTAAAATGGCAAAAGTGCACTGAAAAATTAGCCATGGTATGTTTGCATATTCCGAGACCTCTCAATGTATTGTAAGGTCACATGTTTCTCTAATGTGCTAAATCACATGGTTCCGTTATTGTCCCATAACATGGAACATATGTTATGTTTTGGTCTGTCTGTCCATCCATCGGTCTCTAACCAAATTTATTTCAGCAATTACAGCATCAAGACTCGACTCTATTCAGCATACCAAACGTTTTGGATGACTTGTAAGTGGGGTACGAAAGAACCCTATTGATGCTGAAATCAAAACATCAGAGGTTACGGTCACTGTGACTAAAGAAAGATAAATGGTTTCCAAATGTTAAATGAATTTGTCCACCATCTACAGCAGTTATTGGTAACCTTTTCGAACTGCTTTGCAGCACGGTACTACTTCCATTCAGTCAGTCATACACCCACACCATGTAATAAATACTTGTCTTTGAACCACATGTCCAATGCAGATGATCCATCATTTTTAGACTGCATCCTTGTTTGATTTTCTTTCAATGGTCATTAAATCCAACATAGTGAGGATCATCAGCTTCTGTCAATTCTGTATCAAAGAAGACATACATTTTGTCAGAAGCTCCAAATGTGTATTTTATCCCTTCTTCTCTGTACATCAAGAGATTTTTCAGGTAAGCCTGGTACATTATCATCATGGGAAGCATAGCAAACATATTAAATTTTGAACATCTGTAAGATTCTCAATGCATTATTTTTTGTATTTGTTTCTCAATTAGTAATTAACATTTTGCAATCTTTTGACTGCTCACGTTCTACTATCCTTATTCTTTATCTGCATATGTCTCTGAATTCTGAAGGGATTTTGATGTTTCCTTATGCACTGTCCTTGCTGTGACGCAGAACATGCATCTGTGTTTTGTTTTACAATTCACTGGAGAATTGTGTGTAAAAATATAGTTTAAATGTGACATTTCTTTTCGAGAATAGACTATTTTGTCCTAGATTTACTTTTATGCTAATATTAACATTGTCTCAAAATACAATTAATTGACAGGAAAACAATGAGGATGTATAAATTGTCAATGAACATGATACATATGTCCTCCTTCAGAGTAAGCAGCAATGGCAGAATCCCAGTATTAAACAGAACAATTCTCAGGAGCAGAGAAAATTAGGAGAAAATCTTTTAGTGAAAAATACATTTGAAAAAGGTCAACCATTTTACCTTTTTTGATGACTTCAGTGAGTATTCTCCAGTGCTAGCCAAACTGATTGTTGAACATAGCTGAAGTCTTTGTGAAATTTTCATGGAATAGATATTCAATTAGGAATTGACTGATGATGTTATTCTGATTTTCTACTAGTGCTCTTGAACTGAATGTTTAGACATGGAAAATGGTTTTGATCTTTACCCACATTCTTGATTTTTGAGTGGGATGAATAATTTCTTCCAAATTTACTTCCCAATGAGGTTCATGATCCAGTTATATGGTTTGAGATAATTTGCTGTGAAACAATATAATGCATTGTTGGAAAAATGCAGCCACAGAATGATCACTAGATAATGTTAAATGAAATTGATCATTCATTGTTTGATGGTTTTGGTCTCCAAAAAGTCACTCAATGTCAAAGGAGAATAATGATTTAAAAATGTTACAGAAGAGGGCTACTAATGGGATTGGAAGAAGTGTTTTGAATGT
Source organism: Potamilus streckersoni (assembly GCA_016746295.1). Classification (NCBI taxonomy): domain Eukaryota; kingdom Metazoa; phylum Mollusca; class Bivalvia; order Unionida; family Unionidae; genus Potamilus; species Potamilus streckersoni. The sequence goes on along the minus strand of JAEAOA010001723.1, from coordinate 805,952 downwards.
TGTTTTACAGTCAGTATATAATATATACTATAGTGTATTTCAAGAAATTGGAAGAAAATAACCAATACAACTGCTGACTATAAAAAGTCCACAGTTGCTTATCCTTTTGTAAACTTGAATTTTCAATGACTGCTCTGATAACACAATACAACCCAAAGATTTGCAGAGAAGACTATTTGTTGCTGTTGCTTTTTGTAGATTTTGAAAAGATGAACTCCGATACAGAAATGTAACTATGTTTAATGGAATGGTGGCCACTTCTACTTCATTGTGTAGTCGATGATTTATTAAACAGCGATCCAAGAATCAAACCTGAGTGGATATCCTTTCTAATGAACTTTTGCTCCTTTCAGTAGATGCTTTCCCACTTCACATGTGTTTTAATTCAGAATTCTTTTGTCTTCTTACTTAGTCACTTACTGTAAGTCAGAGGCCTGCAAACAGTTCATTTTACCACTTCTCTGTTCATATATTCCAATTTTTCTTTTTTATTTTGCCAATGCAAATCTTTGTATTTATAGTGTGTATAAGCACACTTACCCTTTATATTGTTACAGAAAGACAAGGCAATATTTTTTAACAGGTCTGAACACTCGATGTACAATTCATAACTTCCTTTCTTTTCATTCTGTTTAATGTCTTTGGAAGACTATGTTACTTGAGTTTTACCTTTTATAATCTCAAGCAGAAAATTGTACTTTTTTCTCATGGTCAATCTTTCATTTGACACAATTCAAAATTCTATCCAATGCATCACCTTAAAATTGAAAATTAAAATTGAAAATAAAAAGATAAAAATGAAAATTAAGAAATAAAAATTGAAAGAATAAAATTGGAAATAAATTTTATAAATGATAAACTGTAAATGCAGTTTCAAAATTTAAAACTTTGAAAAAGTACATTTGAAATGAAAATTAGATATGACAAATTGAAGTAAGAAAAAATGAACCTGAATATGAGAGAATGAAATAAAAAATTGAAAAAAAATTGAAAAATTAAATAAAAAACAATTTGAACAGCAAATTTATGAGCTGATTATGATGACAATGGAGATAAAAATTGAAAAAATAAATATCTTTAAATGAAAATAAGAAAGAAATTAAAAAATGTGAAAAAAATAAAATTTGGAAACAAAACTTTTGAAAACAAAAATTTGAAAATTTTTTAATATTAAAATTTAGTTTTTCAACTTTCATTCTTCTAAGATTATCATACTTAATTTTCAATTTATTTTTCATTTTTATCTTCTGATATGCTCATATAGCCATTAGGCAGCAGGTCACAATACATGGCATGTTGATTTCATAATGTGGGGCATTTTGATAGTATGTAGATGTCTGGGTATTGCTCACTACAAATTATGAATTGATGGCATAATGTTGGGTGTTGCATAGTACATGACATGGTGTTGATCTATAAGCACTACATTTTTGGATATTAGATGATATGGATTTGGTCACATGTTGATAGCACATTTATAATGAGATGTGTTGGATAGCAGCTGACTAATTATTGGTTACTACATGTGTTGATGGTATGGTGCATTGAAGGTATAATGTGAGGTGTTGGATAGCAGATGATGGAGTATTGGTCACTACACATGGCTTGTTGATGGTATAATGTGAAATTCTGTATAGCAGATGATGAGGTGTTGGTCACTACTCAGGGATTGTTGATGATATAGTGTGATGTGTTGGATTGTATACAACTATTTTTACATTTATTCCCTAGACAGACCCTTCTGACCATAAATTTCTAGGGCAGTCTAGGGGATTAGCAGGGTTCCTATGCTCACCGGTTAAGAAAAAGAAATCAGAGGTGAATGTATAAGGGAGGAAACTCCACGGCTAACCCAAAAGTGACTGACCAAAGTTTGTAAACAGAACCAATTCATTTAGGAAACTTCAACAGTGAAATTCTACACCCAGACTTAGCACATCTGCTGAGTAGACATTATCTATGGAAAATGTAGTTTCACACCTCTAAGGTCACCTTTGGGTCATATTCATACTGGCCAGCTTATATTGTTGCTGAAGATGCTGCAGACAAGTTTATTTTCCAAGTGATTGTAACATGCCTACACTTAACCATAAAGTAAAAAGAAAATCATGCAAAAGAAATCAGGAGAGGAGATAAACACAGTTTAGAAAGGGACATGCAGTTCTTGCAAGTTACCAAAATTTAAGTGAAGTTGATTCTGATGTACCTGTTCCTGTGAAAGCCCCACAACATCTGATGTGGCTGACTCCTGATGAAACCTTTGATGTCAGCCTGGCTTTCAATGTCTCATCACCAAGTGTGCTACCAAACACCTTGAGGCCTAGAAGAAATGAAAACAAACTGTAAAATGGAACAACTGCAAATAATTTGTAATTACTACCTTACAATAAACACTTTGGACAGGCACAATGTTCTGTACACTCACCCATGTTGCTACAAATTTGTTGCTTATTATTAATTGATGCAGTTTCCAAAGATAAATGCAAAATTTATCTGCATGCTTTATTGTGACATATATGCAACATGTGTAAATTTCTGGACATGGCCACATTAGGAAGGTGCAAGAAAAACAGTAAACAATGTGCTAGAAGTTTTATTATCTTCCCTCTCAAATGTGTACAGATCATTGCATATCCAGCTGATGTTTTTGCTCCCAGCTAAATTGTACATGTGTCCACTTTTGCAGTTTTCGTACTTAAAATGCCATGAAATTGCTGCTTTTCAGCAAGTGTTAAATGGGTAGTGTATTTTTAGGCCATTATAACTGAATATGTCTGTAAATAAATGAAATGTTTGTGTCGAAATGTTACATCATGAACATATAGGAATGTAAATTCATAATATTAAGACAATTAGCATTAAATTATAAGAAATGTAGAAAGTATGTATTACAAATATTGAAAAATGAATAAGTAGGTGAAATACTTCATTAAACCACATTGTATCAAACTTATTAGGTCTTTGTTGTTCATTAGAAGATTGGATCTTATTAAGGTCTCACTGGACAGTTGTTTTGGCAGATTTTCATCTGACAATGACATATTGCAGAAAAATGATCATAATTTTACAATAAAGATACAAATAAAAACTAATGATTTTTGTTGAAAGGATTCTTGTAAGATTCTGACTAAGGTATTAAGGTTAATTTCTTATGCAACTGGTGGTTTTGATACAGAACCTATTCTATCACCAACCCCTCATTTTTACATTCATTTTTTACAGAAAAGAGCTATTTTCAACCTGTTCCTGTGAGAAGCAGGTTAACAGAGTCAATATGTACCTTATTCATCTTGAAAGTTCACTAGTACTATAACAAATTAACATACTTTTCATCACCCCTCAACCATGTAGACTTTTAGATATTTACCTCTGTAGAAGACACATGTAAATATGTAAGCCAAGTCAGCATCTCATTTGCAGCCCAAGTTATGCATTTGATCTCCAATGCTAATCTAACTGTGACAGGCAGTCAACAACAAAGCAACCCATTTACAAGCCTAACTCAAAGTAAATGTAAACCACATTACAGATTTAGCTTATGTTCGAATTTATAAATCCTAGGGTTGTCATAATTAGGCTCATGCCTTCTAACCTAAAAATTAGGGAGGTGTCAAAATATGAAACTATCCAGTGAGACCTTAACGGTGAGACCTAAGCATGCTCATTCCCATCAATTTCCATTTGGCAAGTACAAAATGTTGACCAATCAAAAATGATCATCTATTAAATAATTTAAATGGAACAAATACTGATTAGAAAAGGAACAAATACTGATTAGAAAGCTTGTTGCAGAATGGGACCAGATAGAGCATTATTGCATAAAAAAAGCCAAAAACGTTTCAGAGAATCCATATTGAGAAAAATCAGACTCAGGTTAGGAGAAAGCAAAATTCTAATTTAAAAAGAAAAATAATAAAGCTTGTTTGAGGGGGTTTAACACAGAAATACAAGAACAATTGTGAAAAAGAAATATATAACAGGGAAATATGTGGTAAAAGATATTGTGTCCAAAATGAACAATAAAATTACAGCTATCAGAAACAGAAAATATAAATGTTCCTGAAAATCACTAAGATTGTACAAGAAACAAATAATAAATTTTATTATTATATCTTATTATTATTTTTTATTGAAAGACAGTGATATTTCAATCACAAAATAACACTATATTTTCAGAATTTTTGACAAATTTTAAGTGAAATTTTAAGCACAACTTCTGACATATTTTCAGAAATGTTGGCAGTCAGTGACATTTCAATCACAAAATTTCGCTGATATTTTCAGAAATTTTCTGTTAAAATCACCTAATATACCATAATAATTTTTGTCACATATTCAGCTCAGACATTAAGTATCAGCATATAATTGATGAAAGGCGCATAAGAATTTGTTCTACCAGATAATAATATTCTTATCATGTTCATGTTTACATTTTCTCTAATGTTTTGGTCATATCTGCCTATTTTTAAACAATTTTTCTTATTTAAAGAAAACAGACATGCACAGATATAAATAATATAAAACTGAAACAATATATATATATATATATATATATATATATATATATATATATATATATATATATATATATATATATATATATATATGTGTGTGTGTGTGTGTGTGTGTGTGTGTGTGTGTGTATGTGTGTGTGTGTGTGTGTAAAGTGTTAAGGTCATAAGCTGATTGCACTTTGTCCATGTGTTTAGATCTTGATAGAGGAGATATTTAGCTCTCAGAGAAATGCTTGTGCTGTCACTTTATGTATATCACTGTATGTACATATACCCTGTAAAAAAATAATTTGATAATGGTAGCTAAACATAGCTAAGTATATGCTTGTAAAGACAAAATTTATTAATTAGGAAAATATTAACATCTTGAGTTTATTTGGAGTTTTGTCTCACATTGTAAATACAGTTCTCCCTCACTACAAGACCCAACATATGACACCGCTCCTGTTATAGAGCCCCTCATTATAAAACTTCCTATTTTAAGGACCAGCATTATAACACAGTTACTGTTATAGGACACATCATTATAACACACTTCTTGTTATAAGACCATCATTATAACACAGTTCCTGTTATAAGGCTCCTCATTACAACAGTTACTGTTATAAGACCCATCATTATAACACAGTTCCTGTTATAAGGCCCATTATTACAACACAGTTCCTTTTATGATGCCCATCAATATGACACAGCTCATGTTATAAGGCCCATCACTATACCACTGTTTCTCTTACAAGGCCCATTATTTTAACACAGTTTCTGTTATAATGAGGGTGTAGTCATGGATTCTCTTTCTTTAATTGGGAGCAAAATTATATATATTTATAAGGCGGTCTCATTATTGGGCAGTATACACTATGGCGTCATGATGGATTACTAAATGTATAATAATTTACATTTGCAAATTTTTTTATCAATTACCGATATAAGACATTAAGTCTTAGGGCATCCTAAATGTCTCTGTTTACTGTGGCAGATATATTGGAGTGAAACAATTCACCAATGTATCCACGCATCAGTAAGTTTGCCTTTCAATACACATATTGGTACTTTAAGTGGAGAATTATTTAGCAAGTTATATTTTAATCTTTAGCAGCTTTGAATTGTTATTAGCTGTTTATACTTCATTGTTTATATATATCATAGGTGGTGTATATGTACTGTAGGTGGTCCACAGTGCAGTGTATTGAAGGTGGTATACTTGTATCTTAATATATGTCCATATGTGGCACAGGCATATAATTATATCCTTACAGAGATATACCTCAATATGCAGCACAGGCATTATGTTTTACACCTACAGAGATATGTATGTATGTATGTATGTATGTATGTATGTATGTATGTATGTATGTATGTATGTATGTATGTATGTATGTATGTATGTATGTATGTATGTATGTATGTATGTGTGTGTGTGCATGCGTGCGTGCGTGTGCATGCGTGCGTGCGTGCGTGCGTGTGTGCGTGTGTGTATGTATGTATGTATGTATGTATGTATGTATGTATGTATGTATGTATGTATGTATATATATATATATATATATATATATATATATATATATATATATATATTGTGATTGAGTTTGTATTACTTATCTCTGAGAATGAAATTATTGCTGTTTTGCATAATTGCACCCTGAAGCTTAGTCAATTATTGTGCTATTGCTAACTTTGTCCCTGAAAATAAAGTTATTTGTTATTGTTTTGCTGAATTTATCCCAGGAAATAAAGTCAGTCAGCCCTAAAGGGTCAGACAGCCATCATGTAAGTGTAACCATAAGTAAAAGCTATAGTATTAATTCTAGGAGATGCCCATGGCCAGCCACATGTGTATGGTACTATATATGCTAAATTATTAATTCCATGAGAGGATCAGAGGCCAGCCATGCATGGTAGCTACATGTATATGGGACTATAGATGCTTCAGTATTCTCCTATGGTAGGACTGGGGGACTAACTACATGTAAGCAGCATGTATATAGGTTTGTAGATACTGTTACAGTATTTCTTAATTGATAAGATCAATGGACAAGTCTAATAAATGTATCAACATGGTAGGTATTAAATGTACTTCTTGCTTTAACATGTTATGTGGCTGTTCCATAAATAATATTATAACCCCAAAATGCTGAGAGCTGTATGCAATGGCAGATCAGGGTCTACTTGTTTGCAGTTGGAAATGACCTATACATGACTTTATATGGGTAATATTATTCTGTTGCTCAGTGTTTTGCAGTTCATGTAACCTATGTACTAAAATGGCTGCCAGCAACTTGTGCCATTTATATAATTGCACTAGTTTTATTAAAAAAATGTATATAATGAATACTTATATAAGAACCTGAATGTATTTTCAGATCTGTGGGTGACCTGTTGGAGCCACTCGATCAATACAACAGCCGATGGCGGTCCATACATATTCTGTATCTGACAATGTTCCTCAGCAGTGTCTCCTACTCCATCTGCATGTCTTCCATATGGCCTTACCTTCAAATTGTAAGCTTCCCATGCACTGACATAATTGAAATAGTACAAAAGTTTAACTAGAAATTGTCTTTGTAAAATGAATAATGCCACTGCTGTTGTAATACAGTTAAGCAGAAAGTTGTTAAATGTGAATCGATAGATTCAATTGCCCTGCCAGGTTGATAAAAATTAACCTGGCTAGTCCTTCGGATTTATCATCAAAAAATTAACAATACTGTAGTTTAAAATCAGTCATTGTATATAAAGCACTTTAACCTAGATTTTGGAAGATAAAAGTTGAAGGTCAGAAAATGCATTCAACTGCTATTGTAAAAATAGGGCTGCAAGAATGTGTACAACTCAGATAGTACAATCTTAAAACCATGATAAGGTGGGGACAATTTTATGGCTCAAGATTGAATAGTTTATATTATATACTCATCACATGGTGCAATTTGTTATGTTATGTTGTCTGTCCAACTGTATGTTCCTTATTTTATTTCTACACAATAACTCTCCATCATTCATTAGCACCCAACATTTTAAGTAGTTTGGACCTAGGGCATGAAAGAAACCTATTGATATTGTGAGTCAAAACGTCAGAGGTCAGATTAACAGGAACTAAAAGAAAGAAAGTTTTTTTCACACAATAACTTGACTTTTGTACCAGATACCACGATCAAATTTTGGCACTGGCTTGCATTTGAGATAAGATGCGAACTAAATTTTAGTTTAAAACATTGTGAAGGGCTTGCTTTTGAAATAAGAAAAGCACCCCTTGGGGTCAAAAGATAAAGGTTACAATCATGGAAACTGAAATGAAGCATGATATATACTCAACTACTTAATCAGATGGCTAGCATTTTGAGAAAATGAAGACACTGATTTTTTAAATTGGGAGGGGGGCATGGTTAAATGTCAAAGATAAAGATAAGAGGGAGTCCAAGAAGGAAAACAGTTTCCACAAAACTAACTGAGTCCCAAGACACAAAAGATGACTGAACATTGTGAATGGCTTGTATCTGAGACAAGAAAGACCCCAAATGATTTCAAGGTCTGTGTGTGGTAAATTGGTGGTGTTCAAAACACACCAACCTCTTCCACTACAGTTTGTTGCTAGGGAATGACCTCCCGCACTGTAATTTACCCAGTGTGGATGGATAGGAAAAAGAATGCAGATCTCTGAACAAGTATATTGAAGAAATAAAACAATGAAACCCTCTCAATGAACAAATATAAAATTTAATGAATTTAATAAACAGAATTTCAAATGAAAGAAATCAATTTGTTTTGTTATAAAAGAAGATAATGTACTAACATGTACTCAATAAAAGCAATACAAATTTTCACGTTAGGATTACTTGTCAGTGACAGAATTAATTCAGTTACATCATAGCTTACGAGTCGTGACCTTTGAGTTCAACAATGAACGACATCATCACCTATCTTATTTGGACATCGAATCTGAATCTTCCGTTCCTTCCTGCACTGCCAACCTTTGTCCAATTGTCCTTGACCTGGACCCTTGCCAGTCGACACTTGAACGATTTGATGATCATCTTTAGACATGGACTTCGGCTCAGAATTTGTTCTGGTACTTGGAATTTTGTACAGGAATTTTGCCAGGAAACTTTTCTTAAATAAATAAAATGTCCTTCAATAGACAATAGGTCACCTTTTCCAAATATATTTCTATATTTGTACCTTAAACCCGGCTCAGAAAATCAATTGCATTAATTTTTTGTACTCACTCATTCACTATTTTTTATCTTTACAAACAGAGATGGCCATTACATGTATCCTTAATTCGGGTCACGCTATCGGGGATCCATTAGATTTCGCTTCACACTAGCACATATATGCCTGTATTTAACACCCATTGACTTCTTACATTAATCTATTTAGCAGTGTTAAATTACACATGGCTTAGCCCCTCAAATCTAACTATTCTAAAATAGTTTACATGATCAATTAAATCTTACAAACTAGTATATGAATATACACTCAATAGATCAATTAAATATTATGAACTAGTATATGAATATACACTCAATACATGGCATACTAGACAGAGATTTAATTCATAAATCTACGAACATTGCCCATAATTAATTAAGCTGAATTTTATGGAATTATTAAGCATTCCTATGTATCGAATATTCAATTACATGCAGTCTTGTCAATTCTCCCAATGAATTGCTAATTAGAAAATCAAAGAATAAAATGTCGTGACTAACATATCACTAAAACCCTGCAAAATGAAATCATACATACATACATACATCATAACATCAATACATTTGCAAATAAGTAAATAATGAAATAGCATATTAAAATCTGGAAACTAAGATTGCGTACCTTTGCCATTTCTTATTCGTATTCCACGAACCTCCAACGTATAGTCTGTCTCCTATCTGAGACAACTATCTGGCCCCTTAATCATGGGAAAACGTTCTTACTACGTTAGCCCAGAGCCCTTTTTGACTTCTTGCAAGTAAAATTGAAGACTGAAGAATTTTTCCCAAGTAGGACCACTAATTCCTTACAAGAGTTACGCCCTTAAATTTCCATTAACCAATCAGAATCGACTGTTTCCTATATTCTATTTCATAGAATTTTTGATTGACGAAACAGCTTATCATGCCGTAATTAACATTAATTTGAACAATCCATTATTGACATGCTTACCCTTTTAACAAGTCGATTTTGGCAGAGTGTTATGCCAAAACTCTTGTATCATAAAAGTTAATCGGTCAACTTCTAAGAGTTTTCAAAATTTGACACATCACAGTCTGTAAGTCAAAGGTCATGCTTACCAAGATTGAAATAAAGAAAAATGGTTTTTGCAAAGTTTCGGTCTTTGACAAAATTTTGTCAGTGCATTGCATGAGAAAAGAATGACACTTATTGAAAAGAATGTCATTTGGTATTGCTAGACAATGTTGGTTAGCTACATAGTGACATATTTGAATCAATTTAAATTTATGGATACCAATTTTCATAGTTTTCATGGGTAAGAAATAGCAGGAATTTAGAGTTACAACAAGATATGTATTACCAAGCTGTTATTGCAAATACACTTCCCCCATACCCACGTTATCAGATGGCAAATCATTACTAGTTAAGTGCTACACATATAATCCCAATTCAGGAGACAAAGTGCCCCCTCTCCAAATTTGGGAGAAATGTTTTAGCAGGAAAAATGAAAATAAAGATATGTAATGAATTAACAGTGTTAAAAATCTGAGTCAATCTTATTTGCTTATCATAGACAGTTTTGCTACTTTGGTGGTCTGCACTGTACTATCATATTTTGTTTGGACACTTACATTATTGCAATATAAGTTTTATCAAGTGCTGAAGTCACAAAACCACTAACATGTCTTAGAATCAGATGAACCTGAAATGAGCTTCACCTTGGAATTTTCCATTCTAGATCTTTTTTTCACATAGATTTAGTGTTCATTCATAACCTGTCAGCATTAATTTAGTTTTATTTTTAACTTAATAAAGACCAATAATTAAATTAAAAATTATTTATTTTAACAATTTAGTCAATTATGACATTGCATCTTCCTAACCATTTAAGGTGGCTTTCTAAGCCTTGAAAATATGTTATACCAACAGCCATTAAACACTTTACAACTCACCAACTTCCACATAGCTTGAATGTTTTTATTGCCATATACATGTACAATATTTAAAAATAGGTATTAAGTGCCATCTTACAGTTTCTAACAACTGCAATTTTGATCATAACTTGCGCTAAGATAGATGCAGAATGACATTCACTGATGAAAATTTAAAGATATATATTTTTCCTTTCTTGCTGAAGAAAAGCATGCCCAGGGGGTGTCCATAGTCAAGATTTGGGGTGGGTAGGTGATATATACTGTAATGCAAAGTCGCAGGAAATCCAAATCCTATAGTACATGTGAATCACTGATAGTTTGCTTGCTTGTTGCAATACCATCATAATACCTAGTGCTAAGAAATATGTATCATATGTTTATTAAAACTGATGAACACATTTATTTGTTCCAATTTATTTGCATGAACAATTTTATAAATTTGAAAGTTTTATATTAATGTAATTGCTTGCTGTAATAATAAGTATCAGGTAGTATGTATGTTTCACTGTATTCTTATTTCTGTTGAATACAAGTCTTGTTTTCAATTTCTCTGGGCAAACAAATGACAGGAGCATATTTCTATAGCTAAACACCTACATTTAACTAACCACTGAATAAACAATGAGCCAATCAGTCCTGCATTCTCAAAGCCCAGTTTAGTCCTGAGTGGAGAAAGGTCCTCAACCACACTTTGCCAGAATTCCCTTAAGAGTGTATAGGCTGAAGTTGATATAAGCAATTTATTTTGGGAGTACATGACTGCATTGACCTACCATTTATGTTATGGACCAGGTGGTAGCCAGGCTGTGATGATATGTTCATAGGTTCAGAACCTGCACTCTTTCAGTCACAAATGGGCACATTAAGTTTAACCTCTGAGACAACCAAGGTTACTTTAAATATACTTACATTCCTTAAAAGTGTTTTTTCTGGTGAGAAAGACGCATCAGGTCCTCAACCACACTAGAGACCATGATAAAGTGTGTAAAGGTTCATGGCTCATTTTAATAGTTTTATTCCGACCATGCAGTGGGGAAGAGGAAGGGAAGTACAAAAAGAGAGACAGCAGGAAAACAGAATGGTAGAGATTTAAAAAAAAACAACCTTGGACTTAAACGATACTAATTGCCATCAAAACATTTATCATTTTAAAATTACTGTTACAATGAAATTCCATTATTCATTTTTCTTATTATTAGACCTACCATCTTTCCTTTTTCAACTATATCACCATAAAAAAAATCTTTGTTTTTCTGATATTTTGTTATAATCACCATAGTAACCCAGGCTATCTTTTGTAAGAGAAGCATATGTCAATGTCTCTTCAAGACTTTTTTTCTGATAAAAAATAACAAAGACATAAAATGATTCATACAATATAGTATATAAAAAATAAAAAAATATCAAGGACATATTACAAATCATAGCGGATATGCTCATTATAATATATAAAAGATAACCTGAACATATATTGATTTATCGTGATGCATGCAATCAGTATAATGCGCAAATGGTAACAAGGAAATATAAGGATTCATCATGATGGCTGTACTCAGTACATTACAGAAAGGATAACAAATACATAAAATGCTCCATCATGACAGATGTACTTAGTATAATACACAATGTATAATAAGGACTTATAATCATTCATCATAAGGGATGTTCTCAGTGAAATACACAAAGAATAACAAGGACATATAATGCTCCATCATGACATGTAATTAGTATAATACACAAAGAATAACAAGGACATATAATGCTCCATCATGACAGATGTAATTAGTATAATACACAAAGAATAACAAGGACATATAATGCTCCATCATGACAGATGTAGTTAGTATAATACACAAAAATAACAAGGACATATAATGCTCCATCATGACAGATATAATTAGTATAATACACAAAGAATAACAAGGACATATAATGCTCCATCATGACAGATGTAATTAGTATAATACACAAAGAATAACAAGGACATATAATGCTCCATCATGACAGATGTACTTAGTATAATACACAATGTATAATAAGGACTTATAATCATTCATCATAAGGGATATTCTCAGTGAAATACACAAAGAATAACAAGGACATATAATGCTCCATCATGACATGAAATTAGTATAATATACAAAGAATAACAAGGACATATAATGCTCCATTATGACAGCTGTAATTAGTATAATACACAAAGAGTAACAAGGACATATAATGCTCCATCATGACAGATGTAGTTAGCATAATACACAAAGAATAACAAAGACATATAATGCTCCATCATGACAAATGTAGTTAGTATAATACACAAAGAATAACAAGGACATATAATGCTCCATCATGACAGATGTAATTAGTATAATACACAAAGAGTAACAAGGACATATAATGCTCCATCATGACAGATGTAGTTAGTATAATACACAAAGAATAACAAAGACATATAATGCTCCATCATGACAAATGTAGTTAGTATAATACACAAAGAATAACAAGGACATATAATGCTCCATCATGACAGATGTAATTAGTATAAAACACAAAAAATAACAAGGACATATAATGCTCCATCATGACAGATGTAATTAGTATAATACACAAAGAATAACAAGGACATATAATGCTCCATCATGACAGATGTAATTAGTATAATACACAAAGAATAACAAGGACATATAATGCTCCATCATGACAGATGTAGTTAGTATAATACACAAAGAATAACAAGGACATATAATGCTCCATCATGACAGATGTAGTTAGTATAATACACAAAGAATAACAAGGACATATAATGCTCCATCATGACAGATGTAATTAGTATAATACACAAAGAATAACAAAGACATATAATGCTCCATCATGACAGATGTAGTTAGTATAATACACAAAGAATAACAAGGACATATAATGCTCCATCATGACAGATGTAATTAGTATAATACACAAAAAATAACAAGGACATATAATGCTCCATCATGACAGATATAATTAGTATAATACACAAAGAATAACAAGGACATATAATGCTCCATCATGACAGATGTAATTAGTATAATACACAAAGAATAACAAGGACATATAATGCTCCATCATGACAGATGTACTTAGTATAATACACAATGTATAATAAGGACTTATAATCATTCATCATAAGGGATATTCTCAGTGAAATACACAAAGAATAACAAGGACATATAATGCTCCATCATGACATGTAATTAGTATAATACACAAAGAATAACAAGGACATATAATGCTCCATTATGACAGCTGTAATTAGTATAATACACAAAGAGTAACAAGGACATATAATGCTCCATCGTGACAGATGTAGTTAGTATAATACACAAAGAATAACAAAGACATATAATGCTCCATCATGACAAATGTAGTTAGTATAATACACAAAGAATAACAAGGACATATAATGCTCCATCATGACAGATGTAATTAGTATAATACACAAAAAATAACAAGGACATATAATGCTCCATCATGACAGATGTAATTAGTATAATACACAAAGAATAACAAGGACATATAATGCTCCATCATGACAGATGTAATTAGTATAATACACAAAGAATAACAAGGACATATAATGCTCCATCATGACAGATGTAGTTAGTATAATACACAAAGAATAACAAGGACATATAATGCTCCATCATGACAGATGTAGTTAGTTTTAATACACAAAGAATAACAAGGACATATAATGCTCCATCATGACAGATGTAGTTAGTATAATACACAAAGAATAACAAGGACATATAATGCTCCATCATGACAGATGTAGTTAGTATAATACACAAAGAATAACAAGGACATATAATGCTCCATCATGACAGATGTAATTAGCATAATACACAAAGAATAACAAGGACATATAATGCTCCATCATGACAGATGTAATTAGTATAATACACAAAGAATAACAAGGACATATAATGCTCCATCATGACAGATGTAGTTAGTATAATACACAAAGAATAACAAGGACATATAATGCTCCATCATGACAGATGTAATTAGTATACTACACAAAGAATAACAAGGACATATAATGCTCCATCATGACAGATGTACTTAGTATAATACACAATGTATAATAAGGACTTATAATCATTCATCATAAGGGATATTCTCAGTGAAATACACAAAGAATAACAAGGACATATAATGCTCCATCATGACATGAAATTAGTATAATATACAAAGAATAACAAGGACATATAATGCTCCATTATGACAGCTGTAATTAGTATAATACAAAAAGAGTAACAAGGACATATAATGCTCCATCATGACAGATGTAGTTAGCATAATACACAAAGAATAACAAAGACATATAATGCTCCATCATGACAAATGTAGTTAGTATAATACACAAAGAATAACAAGGACATATAATGCTCCATCATGACAGATGTAATTAGTATAATACACAAAGAGTAACAAGGACATATAATGCTCCATCATGACAGATGTAGTTAGTATAATACACAAAGAATAACAAAGACATATAATGCTCCATCATGACAAATGTAGTTAGTATAATACACAAAGAATAACAAGGACATATAATGCTCCATCATGACAGATGTAATTAGTATAAAACACAAAAAATAACAAGGACATATAATGCTCCATCATGACAGATGTAATTAGTATAATACACAAAGAATAACAAGGACATATAATGCTCCATCATGACAGATGTAATTAGTATAATACACAAAGAATAACAAGGACATATAATGCTCCATCATGACAGATGTAGTTAGTATAATACACAAAAATAACAAGGACATATAATGCTCCATCATGACAGATATAATTAGTATAATACACAAAGAATAACAAGGACATATAATGCTCCATCATGACAGATGTAATTAGTATAATACACAAAGAATAACAAGGACATATAATGCTCCATCATGACAGATGTACTTAGTATAATACACAATGTATAATAAGGACTTATAATCATTCATCATAAGGGATATTCTCAGTGAAATACACAAAGAATAACAAGGACATATAATGCTCCATCATGACATGAAATTAGTATAATATACAAAGAATAACAAGGACATATAATGCTCCATCATGACAGATGTAGTTAGCATAACACACAAAGAATAACAAAGACATATAATGCTCCATCATGACAAATGTAGTTAGTATAATACACAAAGAATAACAAGGACATATAATGCTCCATCATGACAGCTGTAATTAGTATAATACACAAAGAGTAACAAGGACATATAATGCTCCATCATGACAGATGTAGTTAGCATAACACACAAAGAATAACAAAGACATATAATGCTCCATCATGACAAATGTAGTTAGTATAATACACAAAGAATAACAAGGACATATAATGCTCCATCATGACAGATGTAATTAGTATAATACACAAAGAGTAACAAGGACATATAATGCTCCATCATGACAGATGTAGTTAGTATAATACACAAAGAATAACAAAGACATATAATGCTCCATCATGACAAATGTAGTTAGTATAATACACAAAGAATAACAAGGACATATAATGCTCCATCATGACAGATGTAATTAGTATAAAACACAAAAAATAACAAGGACATATAATGCTCCATCATGACAGATGTAATTAGTATAATACACAAAGAATAACAAGGACATATAATGCTCCATCATGACAGATGTAATTAGTATAATACACAAAGAATAACAAGGACATATAATGCTCCATCATGACAGATGTAGTTAGTATAATACACAAAGAATAACAAGGACATATAATGCTCCATCATGACAGATGTAGTTAGTATAATACACAAAGAATAACAAGGACATATAATGCTCCATCATGACAGATGTAATTAGTATAATACACAAAGAATAACAAAGACATATAATGCTCCATCATGACAGATGTAGTTAGTATAATACACAAAGAATAACAAGGACATATAATGCTCCATCATGACAGATGTAATTAGTATAATACACAAAAAATAACAAGGACATATAATGCTCCATCATGACAGATATAATTAGTATAATACACAAAGAATAACAAGGACATATAATGCTCCATCATGACAGATGTAATTAGTATAATACACAAAGAATAACAAGGACATATAATGCTCCATCATGACAGATGTACTTAGTATAATACACAATGTATAATAAGGACTTATAATCATTCATCATAAGGGATATTCTCAGTGAAATACACAAAGAATAACAAGGACATATAATGCTCCATCATGACATGTAATTAGTATAATACACAAAGAATAACAAGGACATATAATGCTCCATTATGACAGCTGTAATTAGTATAATACACAAAAAGTAACAAGGACATATAATGCTCCATCGTGACAGATGTAGTTAGTATAATACACAAAGAATAACAAAGACATATAATGCTCCATCATGACAAATGTAGTTAGTATAATACACAAAGAATAACAAGGACATATAATGCTCCATCATGACAGATGTAATTAGTATAATACACAAAAAATAACAAGGACATATAATGCTCCATCATGACAGATGTAATTAGTATAATACACAAAGAATAACAAGGACATATAATGCTCCATCATGACAGATGTAATTAGTATAATACACAAAGAATAACAAGGACATATAATGCTCCATCATGACAGATGTAGTTAGTATAATACACAAAGAATAACAAGGATATATAATGCTCCATCATGACAGATGTAGTTAGTATAATACACAAAGAATAACAAGGACATATAATGCTCCATCATGACAGATGTAGTTAGTATAATATACAAAGAATAACAAGGACATATAATGCTCCATCATGACAGATGTAGTTAGTATAATACACAAAGAATAACAAGGACATATAATGCTCCATCATGACAGATGTAATTAGCATAATACACAAAGAATAACAAGGACATATAATGCTCCATCATGACAGATGTAATTAGTATAATACACAAAGAATAACAAGGACATATAATGCTCCATCATGACAGATGTAGTTAGTATAATACACAAAGAATAACAAGGACATATAATGCTCCATCATGACAGATGTAATTAGTATACTACACAAAGAATAACAAGGACATATAATGCTCCATCATGACAGATGTAATTATTATAATACACAAAGAATAACAAGGACATATAATGCTCCATCATGACAGATGTAGTTAGGATAATACACAAAGATTAACAAGGACATATAATGCTCCATCATGACAGATGTAATTAGTATAATACACAAAGAATAACAAAGACATATAATGCTCCATCATGACAGATTTAGTTATTATAATACACAAAGGATAATAGGGACTTATAATCATTCATCATGATGGATGTACTCAATACAATACACATGATGTAATATGGACATGTAATGATTTATCATGATTGATGTTCTAGTATATTACACAAATGATTACATGGACATGTAATTATTTATAACGACAGTTGTAGTAGTATATTACACAAATTTATAACATGGACATGTATTGATTTATCATGATAGCTGTACTAGTATATTACATAAATATTAACATGGAGGTATAAATTTTTATCTTGATTGCTGTACTCAATACAATAAAGAAAATAAGTAACATTAATGGATTTTGTTGTACTATTTGAAAGCATTTTCTCATATTGGTTAATTTGTTCAAGTACTTAAAAATGTGGTATTTGACTGGTTATATTAGCACACCATTATCCCATTATTTTTTATGTTTCTGTACAAAATCCATGTATTTTCCTATACTTTTAAGACCAACATGCCTCATTGTGCAGTGTCCACACATGTTGGTCCCAATAAAAAGTTTGTTTAATACAGTATATATCCTAAGACTTAAGAAACTGAATTTTCACCCCTCTCCCCATTGCACGTTACAATAAAATAAATAAATGCTTATTTGATAATAAAATGAAAAAAACTAATTTTGTATTGTTATCATTTATTCCTCTTTTTCATTATAAGTATTAAATAAAAATATGTATCTATGAACTCCATGTATGTAGCGACAGCATCCATGCTGTAGCATGTATTGCTTGTGTCAGGTAACCCACATTGTTCATTGACATCAACATAGAAAAACAAATCATATTTGGTTGTACTTAAAAGTTTGAGCATGTTATCTGACTGAAAATTGGATCCAACAAAATCACAAATGAGAGGGAAATAATCAACCAATTTCTTGAAGGCATCTGCGATTCACACATAGCATGGTGTTAAGTGCAACATCACCAAATTGTATTATATCCAGGTTAAGTATATAACAGTATCATGCAAATAAAAATCATTGTTTGAAAATGCATTCATTTTGAGTGCAAAAGATAATCTTTTTGTTAGCATGGGTTAAAATAAGCATTATTAAAGCATGTTATTGCAAATATCAATGCCACTTTGTATTAATTATGACAGCAGATGCCATGCAAATATAAGTCTAGGTGTTGAGTAAACACAACTGACAGCGAGCAATAAACTCATTGTTTGAACTTAACAACAGGATATCAAATACAAAGGTTATTTTATAACAAATCATGTTGACCTCGGAAGCAAAATTTGGATTATATTAAGTGTGTTGATTCTTTTAAATGCTATCATATGTAACGGTTATTTTATTACAAAGCAAGCTGACCTCAGAAGGTGACTTTGCATTATTTTAAGTTTTACGATATTTATTTCTTAATATACAAAGGCAGCCAACATAGGATAGCTAACTTTGGTTTATTTTCACTTGTATTTAGAGAAATTTTGAAAATATATTGAGACAAGAGAACAATTGTGAAAGTGGCACAATACAGTGCTTAGTGCACAGATATAGAAGACTCAGCATTATCCAGAAGGTTGGAGAAAATAAAGTCATATGATAAATTTGTGAAGGCCAAAAGAGAATATTTCGCCAGCAATGTGATCATTAACATGGATAAAATTAATTCCAGTGTACTTTGATCTCATTCCTGGATGCGTGGGTTCGAGTCTAGGATTCGGCGAATGTGGATATGTGAGAAAGCTTGCCAGTAGCTTCTCGTGGGTCGGTGGTTCTTTCCGGTGATTTCCCGGTTTCTTCCTCCACCATTAATACTGGCCGCCATGAATAGCCTATCATGTGCTGAAAAATGGTGTTAAGCACAACAACAACAACAACAACAACATTCCTGGATGGACTGTCAATACAATTGGGGTTAAAAATGTGAATATTTGCATGACTGATGACGATTTAAATAAAGTCTGCATTTAGTCCTAACAGGTTCCGCTTCAAAAGATTTGTTGCTTCCTTTTTATAGCATGAGAAAGCTAAAAAATATTCATGCATCAAAGGAATGGATTGTATGTGTTCAGAAGAAGGTTTGGGTTGATGAGATGAGACTGCAATAGATTAAAAGTTTTATCTCAAGTACACAGTTTTAGTTTTTTAAATAAAAAAATTTTTTGGAGTGCATTTTCTGACATGTAATTTTTGAATGATTTAAAAGGTGTCTCACAAATTAACAACTCAGACAAAAAAGATGTGTCACAGAACACATGGTGCACAAAAATTTTACTTTAAAAATTAATTTATGTTGTTCCAACAAATACAGTGTCACAACATATATGGTATATACAATACCACTTTTGTTGTGAAACTGTATTGTTATGAATTACAGTATCGTCTGATTACAATGCCATCCATGGGAGTCATAGAGTATATACCAACCTTGTAGTAAAAGTGCAGTTTAATGAAGTACACTGTGCATATAGTTATACATTTACTTACTCAAATATTATCCATGAACATACCTGCCTTATGAAGGAAATGGTGTTATAATGCTGGGCCTTATAGTGAGGGACATCTATGTACACTGGCTGCCTCTATAAAACAGTTTCTGGTATAGAGACATTTCCTGTATTTTTTCATTTTTTTTTCTCTATTCTAGCTTGACCCTGATGCTGATACAAACCTTTTGGGATGGGTTGTTGCTATTTATAGCCTGGGTCAGCTGATTGCCTCTCCAATCTTTGGTTTTTGGGCTAATTTCCGAGCCAAGAGTCGAGAGCCTTTAGTTGTGTCCATGATAATAAATATCTTGGCAAATGTATTGTATGTTTACTTGGAATCCATTCCTCCAAAGAGACTGGGTTACCTGATGCTTGCAAGGGCTCTGATAGGATTTGGAGCAGGTAAATCTCATTTTACGATACCATTGGAAAAGTTGTTTTTATTTTTATCTTGCATTCAGTTGAACAAAAATATTCATCAGATTTTTTTTCTTCATTTCCTTTCTTTGTTTGATACAAAATGTGGATTGTGTATTGGTTCTGCAGCAATGATAGGATTTTATGTTGATACTTTTTGACCTGCCATGCAAAGATTGTAAAGATTGTGTATTAAGTTCTTGGATAAAATGTTTCCTCTGTAATAATATCCAAGTTTAAATTCCCAAGCCATATTCCTAACAAATATGTCTTCCAAAGGCTTTGTTATAACGTTCCTTAGTTACAATGTTTAATTAGTTACAGTGCTTGATTTTTGTGGTTCGCTGGAGAAAATTAGCTTACTCAAACTAAACATCATAAGAATTCTTCTGACTATACAATCAGGAGGAACCGCAATAACAAGATTTCCAAGATGGCCACTGTAGTAGCCATATTATACATCAGACTGGACCATTTTCATTTCAGAACATAATGTCTTCTGGAGAAACCCAGTATCGATGTGACTATCCATTCATGAGGAGTGATAAAAATTTTCAAGATAGTTGCTGTGGTACCCAGAATATTGGATGTTTGATTGGCAACATTTTTGTTTTGGACCAATAAGATATAGTAACAAGTCTTTTAAAGTAAACCCCATGTTCGTATTTAGAAGGAACAATAACAAGATTTTCTAGACGTCAGTCAGAACAGTGCCATTTTAATGTAGGACAGTTGGATGATGGGATAAGTCTTCATGTAGTTTAGGAAGAGTAGAGAAAACAGGCTTGTGCCAACAGATAAATGGATGGCATGATCAGAATGGTTGTCATTATATTGACTGTATATACTCACATACAGTTTGGATCAAATTATTAACTGCACAGACCCTGATCTCCATCACATAATGCTCCAGTAGATTTGGGTTGATGGAATCTGTTCTGAGTAGTCAGTGACACAAACAACATACTTAGATCTGCTGGTACATTATTATTTCAGTCAATCAGGATCAGACTACAAATGACACAGACCCTTATCTGCCATCACATAATGCACCAGCAGATCTGGGTCTATACACTTTGTTTGAAATGATCAGTTGAACAAGCATTATAACCAGATCTGCCAGCGCATTATTCAGAAGCAAATCAGAGTCAATGTTGTAAGAAAACCTGACTTATAAGTAAGTGTATATCATATATAGAGTTGATAGGTGAAGATTTTTTTTTATGTTTTTAGAATTTAGAATGTTATAACTGATTAAAGTTTTATCCAAATGCATTTATGTATTTAAATGAATATGCACTTGTGTATGTCAATGATATTGGACACACATATATGTAGTGAACAGTGTTAACTACTTGTGAGAACTAATTTAAAAAAAAAACAATAACATATATTGGTATAAATACACTAAAGAAAATGATCAATCAATTAGTTTTACCATTTGATGAAAGTATCAATATATACATTTATCAGCTTGTGATTCACTTGTACAGGATGTTAAAACATTGTTGTTAAATAATGTAATGACTAGCAAATTATGAATGGAAATAAACTGTGATTAGTGATCTATTCAAATGAAAATGGCACCAATCAATTTTAGCTATTAAAAATCTTGTTATCTCTACTCCTTTTGAATAGATGGTCATATTGGCATGGGGTTTTCAATTCCCACTCCACCACACTCCACCCCATCCCACCCCATGTAAGGTTTCACTATCAGCTAATAATTTAAAATTCCTGGTATCTGAATGTAACTCTTAAACATACATGATTTCACAATAAAATGACATGAAACTGTTTTAATGGACTCTATTGGCAGGTACATTATGTTAAAGAGTATATGTCAGTTACCACTGCATTCTGTCTGGAGATTAAATAATGCACTCTGGATTGCAGTTTGATACTTGAGTCTCTTGCATTGCATGACAACATGTTTATCATTGACACTTGTATAATTGCATGGACAGCAGCAAACCACTTGAAAAATTAGCAGTTAGATGTCTTTGATGTATCTGCATTATTGGTAAAGCATACCTGTCAAGTTGAAGTGACTGATACCTCTCCAAATAATGTCCCTTTATTTGGACTCTGAGAAATAATGTTAATAGAATATCATGGTGAAAATGTCTTGTATATCAATGGATATGACAAATCTTATCAAAGGGATAGGAAAGCAGACTGTCATGGTGGGCTCCATGTGTATGTTAAAACTGGTACTATTTCTAGAAAACTGGAAGACCTAGAAATACAGGAAATAGAATGCCATGTGGCTATTGATCACTCCAGAAAATGCTAAGCTCTACTTAGTAGGTTTTGTGTACAGACCCCAATCATTGCATGCTGATTGGTGTGAATATTTTGAACTTAAAGTAGATAAAATTTCAAATGATGAGAAAGAATTTTACATTCTAGGCAATATAAATAGAGACCTTCTCAGTGATCAAATATAAGTCAATTGGATGAATTTTACTGCTTCATTAATTATGGAGCAACTAGTAAATGAACCCACCAGAGTAACAGCATAACCTCTAAAACACTTATACATCATATTTATACCAATATGAAAGAAAAAGTTTTGAAAGTGATGGTTACAAGGATTGGTATAAGTGACCACTTTGCAATTTTTCTAACACATAAAGTCAATGGCAAATAAAAAAAACTAATATCCATGAATCCATTACTTACAGATCTTTTCAAAACTTCGATACTGTTAAATTCCTGGAAGGTCTGAAACCGATTCCATGGAATACAGTCCAAATCTTTGAAGATATTGATGACATTTTAGATTCTTGGACAGATCTGTTGATCAGTATAGTGAACAAGCATGCCCCTTGAAAAACACACAGGATAAAGAAAGACCACCAGCCTGGATGGATCTCACCATAAATGTTGGAAGCAATAAAGCAAAAAGACCAACTAAAATCAGTAGGAAATGAAATTGAATATAGAGCTTGGAGGAATAAAGTTAATAAAAAATATGTCAGAGCAAACAAGCGCACTACAAAAATGTGCAGGATGAAAATCAAAGTAACCCAAAAACTATCTGGAAAGTGTTTACAGTTTGGTGCAGGCAAATGAAACAATGAAATTGTACCCTCAATAATGAGGGCAGTTATACCAATAATCCAACTGATTTCTCACATTTTTTAAATGTTTTCGTTCAATTTGCTGAAAAACTTAAAAAGCCCAGGACTTCATCTGATCATCTGGAACTCAAACATTTTGTGCTAAAAATCTACCAAACAAAATAAAGTTTGAAATTCCTGAAATGAGTCCAGATTTTGTACTGAAATATATAAAAAATGGACAATTATAAAGCTACAGCTAATATGATTGGACCAAGGCTACTAAAGGTAGCTGCACCTGTAATTGTAGAGATTATAGCTTTCATTTGCAGTAAAAGTATTAGGTCTAATAAATTTCCACAAACATGGAACACTGCCAAGGTTACACCACTGCATAAAACATGAACAAAAGATGATGCAAATAACTACAGATCCATCTTTTTTCTTCCTTGTCTCTCAGAATTACTTGAAAAACATGGACATGATTCTTTTCCCAACTATTTGAACACTTATGATCTTATTCATGATAATCAGTCTGGCTTTTGACAGAATCACTCCTGTGAAACTGCACTTGTATCTATGATTGATAAATGGCTGAAAACATTAGATCATGGAGAAATGGTAGGCACTATAATGGTTGATTTTCATAAAGCTTTTGATCTTGTAGACTATTAAATTTTGCTTGAAAAACTAAAATTCTATCAATGCAGTGAAAACTCCCTAAACTGGTTTACTTCTTACTTAACCAATAGAGTGCAAAAAGTATTTTTAAAAGGTCAATATTCTGAAAGTAAAAGTATTAATTGTGGAGTACCATAGGTGTATATCCTTGGACCTCTGTTATTCATTCTCTTTATCAATGACTTACCTCTTAAGATTGGAACTTCAATTTCTTGCACTGACCTCTATGCAGATGATATTACACTGTCTGTGATGGGCAAAACCAAAATGGTACTTGAAAATAACTTACAATATGCTCTCAACAGACTTTGAGTATGGTGCAAAAAATAGTAAGATTATAAATATAAAAAAATGAAAGCCTTATTAGTTACAATGCAACAAAAATGAGCAAGGCTAGATAGTGACAAACTCCAGGTTGTATTTGACAATGTGAGCCTTAATATGACCTCTCAGGATAAAATTATTGGTGTATTTGTGGATAACAATCTTATTTGGTTTATTCACATTAAACACATTTCAAAAAGATTAATTCTTATCTTTGGCTACTGAGGAAAATCAAAACATACATTCCTCTTCAGTATAGGGTCATCTTTTATAAAAGTTATATTCAGCCATATCTGGACTATTGTAATGTAATTTGAGGTAATACCTGTAATTCAAACATAACATAACACTTTTAAGCTCCAAAGAGGGCTTGCCATTTAATTAAAAATCAATGTATAGACAATTTTCAGGATGCAATGGATACAGATTTTAACAATAAATGAAAGAATATTCTTAGAAAGGCCAAATTGATGTATAAAGTATCCAGAAAAGCCATTACATTCTATTTAAGCAATATCATTCACCAGTGAGATGCTGATGGTACTCCAAATTTAAAATCCATAAGAACAAAAATTACATTATACCATGGCCAAAGAAGGAATTGTTTAAAAAAGTTTTGAATATACTGGTCCACTGGTAAGGAACTTCATTCACAGTGAGAAAAGGCAGGTTCTTAGCATATCCTCTTTTCATAATTAAGGTCTCAAATGGATTAAATCGTCAGAAAAATGAACAGTTCTAGTACAATAAATACCACATGCTTTTCGGCAATTTTGCATCATTTTCCCATTTCAATTTTTCAATGCAAGATAATATTTTATATTTTATATATGTTTATGTATTCACATATGCCTGTGCATGTGTTCCAGGCTTGATACTTTGACTTTTAAAATCCATTAATTATTTAGTGTCAAGCCAGATTCTTCACATTATGTTGTATATACCATATATATAGTGTACATAACAGATAGAAGGCCTCATGGCAGATAAGTTCTGTAACTAATTGAGTTACCCTCTCTAAATAAAATTTTTATCATTATGTATTATTATTATTATTATTATTATTATTATTATTATTATTATTATTATTATTATTATTATTATTATTATTATTATTATTATTATTATTATTATTATTATTATTATTATTATTATTCCTGGAAGTGGCTTTAGTGCTACATGCACTTTTGGCTGTCCTTTGTGCTGTTACAAATACAGTAACTGACTGATCAATTACAGTAGCTGACACACATCAAAAATACAGTAGCTGACATAGATCAAATACTGTAACAGCTTATTAGTGACATAGGGGATTTTAGGTGTGCCTTTTATAGCACTATCATGTATCTTGTGAACACTAATTCACACATATGAGGAACTATTTTAATTATAAATTTGGTATGTTGGACAAATTTTCAAGAATATCAGAGATGGTATCAGTAGTCAGCAGATAAGAGATGGTCATATCTTGGATACTGAAAATTCTTTTTTCTCAGTAGAGTATGAGTTCATTTGAGGACTCTTGTCATAGGAATCACATTATAATTAATCATGCTGAAATGAAGGAAAGCTGTAATACAATGTGTTTTCTGTCTGTGTCCTTGACTAATTCTGCATAGATTTTACAACAACACTAGAGTGATAACTGACAGGGTGGCAGACCTTGTAATGGTACTGTGACATGAACAGTTGAAAGTGAAGGTTATAGACATACAAACATTTTCTTTTTACAACTATTTATTTCAAATGAATTTCTTTTTACCTTGACATTAGGAAGATCAACAGATAACCTAAATTAAATTAAGCAGCAAGCATAGCAACATTTTTGATAGGAAAAAAATTAAATTAATATAGCCCTTTTTTATAACCTCATTATTTGCCAGTTCTTTCAAAACTCTTTAGTGTATGTAGGTAATGCTAGAATCATTTCTGGCAGGTATTGCCACTAGTTGTTATTTACTGATTGCAACACAGAATGATGTGGATGAAATTATAATTCTTGCCATGGACAATCTTTTTAATTAAAGGCCTTAAATGCATGACAAATTAAGTATCAGATAATTATTGGTCACAATGGATGTAATCATATATCATTAAGGGTATGTGTATAACCTGTGTAGATACTAGTAATTAAAATTATTTAATGTACCAGGATATAATTTGGAAATAATAAGATAGTGAAA
Organism: Potamilus streckersoni; assembly: GCA_016746295.1. Taxonomy (NCBI): domain Eukaryota; kingdom Metazoa; phylum Mollusca; class Bivalvia; order Unionida; family Unionidae; genus Potamilus; species Potamilus streckersoni. The sequence goes on along the minus strand of JAEAOA010001723.1, from coordinate 778,862 downwards.
CACAATTCCATGGCAAATCAAAAGCAACAACACAAACTAATAAAAAGAAACAAGAGAACCCTAATGTTAAAACTAAATGTTAAAAGTAGCATTTTATTTAATTAAGTCATTTAAACTTTCATTATTGATTATGTTCTATATTATGCATAATGCTTAGAAAATGCATCTAATGATGTAATCCTTCTGTTTATCTAATTAAAAATCACCTTCAAATTAAATAAATATTTTATATTGCATATTTATTTTCATTGTGCTAAAGCTTAATGCTATAAAAATTTAGCAACAAACATTAATCCATTAGTGACCATTTCTGTTTGCATACAGTGATTATGTACTTTCTCAATGTGCATGTTTCATACAAATAATAGCATCAGTTTTGAAAATTAATTGTGTTATTCAAATAGATAGGTATGTATCTGATGATCAAAAATGTTTGATTCTTTAGCGAAAAAATTAAAAACAAACAAAAATAATTTTCATCGCTAATTTTATTTTCTATTGTGTTCAATTTTTCCATCACATTCTATTTCCTTTTGCATTTTATTTTTATCATGGTGTATTTTAATCATACCAATACTTAATCCACTGATCACGTTCCACAACTACTAGACCATTTGTCAAAGTTCTTTTACATACGGTAACTCAGACATTAAGTCTTGTTGCGTGGTTTCTATATCATGGTTCCTAAATTTTAGTGATACTGGCCAAGGATCAATCTATTGTCCTGTGTTTGTTGTATATGTAGGCTATATTGTTATAAAAATGCTTTATCGTGTTTCTTCCGACTGTCCATTTTATATATTTCAATTTGTTTATTTATTAACTTTTTTATTTATGTAAAAAATGTTAGGTATAATAGTTGCATAAAAATGTGTGTTTTGATGGTTCTCCTGTCTATAATGATGAGACAGATTTTTTAAAATAGTGTCATAAATATAAATATATATATATATATATTTATATAGTGAGATTATATATATATATATATATATATATATATATATATATATATATATATATATATATATATATATATATATATATATATATATATATATAGTGAGATTTTCTATATATGACATTTGCTTAGTCCTTTCCCCCATAGTAATTATATAATGTGAGAGGAGTTAGAAATCACTTATGGCAAAGACAGATTCATTAGTGACCATAGCAGTTATCTTCTTTTCAAGCAGCTTAATTACCTGTCAGATATAGTAAATATCTAATACAAGAAGGTGATAACTAGGTTGCCAAAGTGTCTATACTGTACATCACAAAAGTTTAAAGAGAGTGTAAATTCAAGTGACCTGAAAAATGAAAACAAATTTTTTTGCTAACATTCTGTGCTCGAAAAAACTGTCATGAAAAGTATACTTATGATATAAATGACACCTGATGGACAATTTTAGAATTTGATCCTTTGATGTTTAGTAACTCTCATTTCATGTATGTTGTATTGTTCTTAGAACAAGTAAACAGACAGATTAGTGCTTGTTATGTTATTATCAGATTGATCTATTGTGTATGAGTTTTCTTTTATTTTAGCATTCATGCTTGTTTGCAACTATCTGTTATGTGTGGTTCGATAATACATTGTTTTGGAATGAAGTGAGATATTTCTTCAGTGATGATATTGTATAGCATGTGAGCAGAGATTAGTTATAATGGAGTGAGATAAAGCTGCCATCAATAAAATATATCACTTGAACTCAATTATATTGTTGCAAAAACATTTATAATGTTCACTAAATGCTTATGTTGCTAAAAAAGCTAAGAATATGTTTTCATTCAAATTTAATGATACTAAAATGTGATTCATGGTGATCATTTCTGTAAAGTAACTATAAGCAGTTTATACACAACAATAGTTCAACTTTATGGGTGCAGACTATTTTATTTAGAATGGTAGTGAGTTTGGTGTCACATAGTGCCATTTATAAACTATATTTAAGCAAAAGCATCAATATATGGTGGGTAACCTTTGTTTAGTTTCGGCTACATCAAAACAAATATTTACTTTATAATGAAGTCACTTAAAAGTGTTTAATACTTTATTTTCTCTAAGATGTATTTTTCTTTCAAAAAAGAAAGAATTTGAAAATAAGTCTGTCATTGTTGGTTACAGGTAATGTTGCATTGGTGAGGTCATATGTGTCTGGAGCAACAACGCTCAAGGAGAGAACTGGTTCTATGGCCATGATGAGTACTTTTCAAGCCTTTGGATATATCATAGGTCCATGTAAGCCCAATCAATTTCCAGTCTAATATTCTGTTGTCCCCACCAAGTCAAAGGTTAAGTTAGAAAACAGTACAAGGTTTGAAGGTCAAATATGGAGGACATTACAAAGTTTAAGGGTGAAATATGTAGAACAATACAAGGTTTAAAAGTCATATATGGTGGACATTGTAAGGTTTAAAGGTCAAATATGGAGGACATTACAATGTTTGAAGGTCAAATATGGAGGACATTACAAGGTTTAAAGGTCAAATATTGGGTTTTTTGTTTAAACCATATTTTAGATATCTGAAAATTGTTTTTTTTTTCTACTGGATTTTTTTCAGATATTTGAGATTAAAATTTGAGTCTCAGAAGAGTTAGTGCAAGTTTTATCTACTCCTGATACGTAAATTAGCGGTATTACTAGAACAAAGAACTCACAAACGCAGAGTACATGTATAGTGTAGGGAATTTGTGATAGCTTATGTAAGGATGAGTTCATGTGGAAATTTCAGAAACTGAAATGACTAATGGTACACCAGTGGTCAGTGATTGATCAAAAAAAAAAAATATTATGAGATTTATTGGAATGAATCAAGGAAATACTGTGTATTCATATGTAGAAACACAATCTTATTACATATTTCAGCTTGCATAAGCGACATAAAGGAAATAAATACATCAGATGCCTACTGGAAATCATCCTTCTGTCCATAATGTAGACAAAGGGATGTTACAACTTGTAGAGCTTAAACCCCTTTCTATCTACCTGCTTCATGACTATGATTATACATGGTTTAAAGAAGATTTTACTTTACTTGCCATGTGCAAACAGTGACTCCTCCAGATAATCCAGTTAAATTGAAAAATTTAATCATCCACATGACTTTTTCAGTGGTACAGTATTAGTCAGAACATATATGTATTAGTCAGAACATACATATATATATATATATTTTCCGCAACTAGTCTATACAAGCTGGTTGTATTTATAGTTTTAGCACATGTGAAGATAGAAATGTAGAGGTTTACAAACACAACGTTTTTGTGTTTATTTGTTTGTCGTAACTATGTTTTGTATTTGCCTTTGAAAAAGTCTCATTAAGAGTCGAAAGCGCTTAGGCTAGTTAGTTACTAGTTTCGTACTGTTCGTCGTCAGTTTATTGCATCTATTTTAATTAATCCCTGACAAACGTGATCCCTTGGTGGATCCAGTACACTTGAGAGGGTTGTTATTCGCCATATGATTTGTATTCTATATATATATATATATATATATATATATATATATATATATATATATATATATATATATATATATATATATATATATATACCAGTCAGAACAAACAGTACTATCCCTGGATTCTGTAGTAGAATCTTGATAGTAGTGGACAAAATTAAATAGTTTAATACAAACAATACTATCATACAGTTTAGAGAAATTAAATTTGTACTCTATGGAGTTTTTAACCCAGGTCTGCAAGTAAATGGCACCCATCACCTTGCCTGCACATATATTTCTCTGTGTGTGTGTGAGCATGTGTGTTTCTTGCACACATTATTTCTTCATTACAGAGATGACAAGAAAAGGCAACAAACTTAAATGATTTGAAGACATGGAGGATGGACACATTAGACATGTCTACATATATGCTTGTTTGTGGTACACACATATAATGTGTCTGCATTTGGTGTGAATACTTAGCCACACGTTTTGAAAATGCTTTTAAAGAACTGCAAAATTAAGTGTACACTTAAGTACATTGTATCATATGCCTCATGTCCAATCGTTTAGTTTCAAGGGGGACATCAGGCTACCATATCCACCCCTCATGCAGATGCAGAAACAGTACCAAATCATACTGTATCCATGGATACCATGGAATCATTGATTATTTTTATTGGTGATCTTGAGATTATCTATCCAGCATCTATTAAAACAGAATAGCACACAACATACTGTTTTAATGAATACAATAGAATTGATGATTGATTTTATGGGTGATGTTGAGATGCCCTTTTCAACCCTTATGCAGATGCAGAGACAACTCAGACTAGAACAGTGTATTGGTGTAAACAGTAAAAAGCATGGTCGATTTCAATCTGGTCTTGGAATTGCATGTAATGAGTATGATGACAGTTTTGTTGTGGATACAGGAATGAATAGAAATGGCATTTATCTATTGTAATCCCACTGGGATTAAGCCTAGGACCCTGCCAGTTCGGCTTGAAATCATGTATCCTATCCTTGCATAGCAATATTAAGAAAACAAGCCAGGCATGAAGAGTTGCAATTTCACTTGAACAGAATGAATGCATGGTCTGTACCAATATGATACAGATAGATGGTCCATATTGACCTTACCATATCAGACGGCTGGACTGCAAATTATATATTGTCTTTGTATTGCTATTTTGCCTGCTGACCAACTAGTCTAGCAGTATGAATGATCTATATATGATAACAATGCTCAATACACTTTAATCTCCAACTGGCATGTCATCCAGACATGCCACATAGTGGATAATCTACCACTAAGACATATATTGCCTTTTGGTATGTAATTCTAACTGCTGTCCAACTGTCCAGTCATACAAATGAGCTTTTACAATGGTTACAGCTAAGTTATCTGCAACAGGTGTGATGGACCAACCATTCCTATGAAATTGATAGCAAACTAGTGTTACTTATGCAGCCATCTGACTTGAGCCAAACTGTTCATGCTGGATCAGCATACCAAAATACAATCAGTAAAGATGGCATATCCAATGGGTATGTGAAACAGGAATACCAGAATATGCTGAACAGAAAATGAAACAGAAAGAATTTAGCACATGGCAGCAATAGTGGAACTCTAGGATTGTGTCTTCATCGAAATTCCATCCTCCACCATTAATCAGTTCCAACTCAAGATATATGCCTTGGTAGATGTAGACAATTATGACTGTTGTCATTCATAACCTAATAGTGATACAACTGCTCAAGATTGCAAAGATTTTCTGGGAATCATGGAACATTTATGATCCCAGTAACTCATGAGCTTCTTTTTCAGTTGCAACTTTCTCACCACACTGGTAAAAAGTCATGTTCAGAGATCATACTGTGTCAAGATTAGTCAGGAATGTTCTGTAGACTTCCTCCCTTGTTGACTTTGTACTTCTGATGACTTTTTCCTAATGAAATAAGCCAATAACAGTCACAATGTTTTTCTCTATACACTCCTTCCCTTTTGGTTTTCCAGTTCTGTTTAACATTAAATTGAGGAGGTGGGAAACCAAAAGGCACAAGAGATGCCCCATAATTTTCACAGTCATATGCCATTATTTTTACAGGCAGGGGGTGAAAGCGGAATGCAGTTTCTCCTTCCCCATGCCTTCCATCAGTTGGCAATTAAGCACTGTCATTAACCCACCCCTTCTGGTGACTCTCCTGTGGTGCCAGGCTACTCTCTTTTAGTCATGTGTAGACCAACCATTCTTACAAAATAATGTTGATCAAAACTATGTCGGGGGTCTCTATATATCATTATTCAAAACCCCTCACTATTGTTTTACTTAAATGAAGGAACTCCCAAGTGATCACATGTAGGGTGATATTTTACGCAAGAAAATCCTTCTTTTATTATCCAAATCCCTCCACTCTTAACTTAAAGCTGAATAAATGTTGTCATTTGATTATGGCATAAACATATAAAAACAAAACACTTATAAAACAACAAAAAAAATTTTTTAAAAAAATCTCTTATGTATGTGAAATATTTGTGTATGTGTTCCAGGAAATAAAGTTTTGTAGCTTTGTACTTAAAAGCGGTTATGTTTCCGTCACTTATCTACACAGTCAGAGTTGTGAAGGAAAGTTGTACTTATTATATTAATCTTTCTTAATTGGTCACGAAAAGGATTATCTAGATTATCTAGACTGGCCTTCATTTACCATGGATATCCTATGCCATTAAGAAGTTTAGTCAGAGAAGTTTTTTATAATTTCCCAAAAGCTGCTTATTTGACCATTTTTGAATTTGAATCATTTTATGACACTTTAAAACAGAATTTCAATATTTCAGTTCTTAATCCTTTAATGATAAATTTTTGTTAGGTTATTGAAATTGCAGTATTGACTTAATTCTAATCTGAATGTTTTGGTCTCCATTATCAGCATGTTGGTAAAGCAGAAGCATTGACTCTGAATAATCTTATCCAAAATGAACGCTTGCTTATACCTTCTACTTCTGTCAAATTACGCACATTGAAACATCAATGAATTGCCATAATCAAGTTCCAAGAATTGTTCCTGATTATTTTTCTCAGGTTAAATGATTCATAGACCATTCTGACCTATTTGTATTAGGTTATGACTGTTGGGAGTAATTCAGCATCTGTTAGACAAGTTTTGCTAGGTGTAGAAAAAGTGTTGTTGTGCTACAATAATCTGGTATAGCTAAATTATAGAAAAGCCTAAACTTAAAACCACTATTTAAAGACGAAATTGTTAAATGTTGTGTCCATGAAAATAACTCACTATATGGTTTGTTTGCAATGATATTGTGCGTGTTCTTGCTTTATTCAAGGCAAAGGCTTAAAACAATAATATACATGTAAATGTCTTTTTTTCAGTGATTCAGGCAGCCATGGTGCCTGTAGGCTTCCCAGGCCCTGTGCATTCAAACTTGTTTCATATAAACATGTATACCTCCCCAGCCATCCTCAGTGCTATTGTTGGCATTATTAATGTGATTTTGGTCTTTGCCATCTTTAGAGAACATAGAGTCAGCAACGAGACAAACAATGTCATCATTCAAGACTCAGTGCCGTGTAAGTAATTGTTTTCTTCTCTCCTGAAGGGAAAATTCCTAAATTACAAAATTCCCAAATCTAAAGAACCAATAATAAGTCTGAAACTTTCAGTAAAATATATCAAACAGTAAGATATATTCAAAATCTAGGATAGCCCTGATATATGTTTTAATACATTGAACCAAAATTTCATCTAAGTCCTTCGCTCTAAATGTAATATTCAATGTATGCCATAGATGCATTCCTGAGGTTATGATATAAATCAAAATTGGCATAATCAAAAGTATTTTTCCTATAGGATACTTGTAGATTGAGGAAGTCCTTGGGTATTGATTTATGCCTCCAAATTTTCAAGTAATGATTATCAAAACACAATTTTCAAGCAATCTAATACATCAATGAGCTGCATGCAAGTCACATCACATGTCATAAGAGATAGTGTAGAAATAAGTGACAAAAATTAAATGTTATTTTTTCATTACAAAGGCATTAAAATAAAAGCATGTAAATTGAATTAGTTGTTGTTGTTGTTGTTTGGCTTAATGTGATTTTTCAGCATGCTGTAGGCTATATATGGCAGCCAGAATTAATGCTGGAGGAAAAAACTGGGAAATCACCGGAAAGAACCAATGACTCATGAAAAGCTACTGGCAGGCGTTCTGACATATCCACATTCACCAAATCTTAGAAATCGAATTGGTGTATGGTGAACGTCACCTTTACTGGTAATAGTCCCCTGCCCTGAGGAGCTAAATAGACAACCTTGTTGTTTGTGATCAGTCTGTCCATTAGCTTGTTATTACCACTAATATCCTAAACTACTTACTGGACCTAACTGAAAAAAATGCTGCTCAGATATCTAATATGGGCACCACAGTGGGAATGTTGACAATCTTGTTATCACTATGCCTCTAAAATGGATGGTCATATCAGCATGGGGTTTTCACTAAACGACTTCTTTTAATGTCTAGTCAGTCCTAAAAGAGAGTGGTGCTGATATTTCTACCATATTGCCACCATATTGCCACCATATTGCCACCATATTGCTACCATATTGCCACCATACTGCTACCATATTGTTACCATACCATATTGCTACCATATGGCCACCAATTTGATCATCTAGAAAGTTTTGCTGGTGCTACTCCTTCATAATGAATTATCATCCAGAACCTAATAGTGATACAACTGCTCAAGTTTTCACCAAGACCCATCTGATGTTTACTTGGTCCATTAATGATAGCCATCACAATGCCTATCTTGAAAATCTTGCTATTGTTATTCCTGGGATATACATTACATTATCTTCTTTTTGATAGTTTATAATTGGCCACCCATGGGCCTTGAGTAAAATAGTCTATGAAAGAATCTTTTGAATGAAATTTATTTCAGTTTTCAATGGATTGCTATGACTGTGGTACATGTTGTGATCTTCATTTGGAGATGCACATATAGATAAATCACTTAGCTGTTTCGGTTTTTACACATGATATCCCACAGCTAAATGCAGTGTGAGACAGAAAATCCTGAGATCTTTACTTGTCTTGCTTTTTTATGTATTGTTGTGAAACTTGGTCACGGATCTTTGCACTCACACAAATGTTTACTTACAGCTGAATGTATAATGACAAGTTTTATGAATGCAGTTACACTTTCAGTCTTCAGTGGATTGCCATGAAAGTTAGTAATTATTATACTCATCAAATTTGCATCTTGTCAAATCATTGTACCAGCACAATATAGAGTTGTTTGCTTTTTTATTTTACCATAAGCTGATTTACACAATAGGGTAGAGGTGAAATGTGCATAAGGTGGTGGTGTATTTATGTGAGCAAATTGCTCACCACTTCTTTAGTATTAATCTCTTACACTGACTCAGGGCAAAAAGTTTGCAAAGTTAATGGTATCTGATGAGAGTACATGTTATAAGGGACTTATAAACATGTACAAAATCTGAAATATGACTTATAAACATGTACAAAATCTGAAATATGACTTATAAACATGTACAAAATCTGAAATATGACTTATATACAAAATCTGAAATATGACATAAATATGTACAAAATCTGAAATATGACTTATAAATATGTACATAATCTGAAATATGACTTATAAATATGTACAAAATCTGAAATATGACTTATAAATATTATAAAATCTGAAATATGACTTATAAATATGTACAAAATCTGAAATATGACTTATATACAAAATCTGAAATATGACTTATAAATATGTACAAAATCTGAAATATGACTTATAAATATGTACAAAATCTGAAATATGACTTATAAATATGTACACAATCTGAAATATGACTTATAAATATATACAAAATCTGAAATATGACATAAATATGTACAAAATCTGAAATATGACTTATAAATATGTACAAAATCTGAAATATGACTATAAATATGTACAAAATCTGAAATATGACTTATAAATATGTACAAAATCTGAAATATGACTTATAAATATGTACAAAATCTGAAATATGACTTATAAATATGTACAAAATCTTAAATATGCATTGCATAAGACAAAAGAAAATGTGTTGAAGTTCAAAAAAGATGTAGAAATATTTCTTAATAGTATAACTGTAAGGAAAAGAAGGTAAACCAAAATTACTTTAATTTTAAAAGATAATGTTGCTCAAGGTATGATTAGCATTTTAATATGATTTTTCAGATAAAGAACAATGGCTGCAATGCCAAACATTTGGAATTGGACAGTTTTGTTCTTAGGCCTTAGACTTTAGAACCTGGAGTGACAGATCTTATTTAGACAAGTCACTTGTGTTTCTTGTTGCACTTGGAAAGAATAGTTCTGTTTAGGAATGGCTTTTAATTGCAGTAAGACCTGATAATAACAGTTTGATAAATGAACATATTTGCTTTATTGACTGAATTGGAGTTGATGCCATTGCCATTTTTTATTCTAACCAGTAACATTTCATAAAGAGATACAGTTTATGAGGTCATCCTTGAATAATGTGTCACTTTGTCAGATTTGTATTATCAAATTGTTTTGCTAAATTTCCCAAACAGATTGATGAAAATTAATGTATTTAATCTTTGTGAGGATTATAGTAAGTGATTATCATGTTTGGAGAATGGACATGGACAGTGCTGTTGTTTGAATCAAATGGCATGTGTGGAGAGGTATTTGTGTGGAGAGGTAGTTGTACAGCCAGAGCTGCTGACATATAACAAAGTGCAACCAACCAAGGAGTATTTTGAAATTTCCATGACTGTTTAGTTTCTTAGCTGAAATAACTGAATCTGTCACTTCTGGGTTTTTTTTAAATCTAATTAATTCTAAAAGATATTTTGGAAAAATTGCTGGTAATATAATTTTAAAGATAATTACTGCAGTTTTCTTCAATATACAAGCCGCAAGTTGATAAAGAAAGTGTTAAGCAATTTCTGCTTCTAGCAGGTAGGCCATAGTCCTTTCTTTTTTAACAAAAATAAGGTAAAGTATGGCACATTATACCATACATCTTTCATTCTTGGAAAAAATATGTGTATATGTATCACATAGGTCATACCCCATTCTTTCTTGGAAAAAATATGGATCTGTCTAGCACATTATGCCATACACCTTGAATTCTTGGAAAAAAAATATGGTAATATGTAATAAAAAGCATTGTAGTGACTTCCACTGGCATAGAATCAAGCAGTGATTGTATAAATTATGAGATTGTGACTTTGTATTCAATTGTGATATGATGAAAATACTCAATTCCTAATTTAATTTGTCATAAGACTCATTTTTGTATGGTTTATTAGCTCTACTGGTCATAGACTTGAAGAATTTATGAATTAGTCTGTTGTCCATTATCTCTATCCATATGACAGAACAAGTTTGTTATTGCTTTTCCTCCTAAACTACTTAGAGAATCACCATGAAAGTTCACACACACTCATCACATGGTCTAGTTGGTTCTAAATGGAAATATCACCACACAGTAATCTAGGAGTATGTTATTACTGCTTCTCCTGAAAGGATGGTCATATCAACCTAGGGTTTTCACTGAAAAACTTAAATGTCTTCTTGATCCTAAATGAAAATGGTGCCAATCTGACATCCATTTTGAAAATCTTATCACTATTACTCATGAACAGAAAATCATACTGAAATGAAGTTTTCACCAAAAGACTTCTTAATATGATGTCTAGTCGATACTAAATTAAAAGGTTGCTGATCTGACATAATGTATGGTCACCTAAGTGTTGCTACTATTACTATTGTTATTATTCTTTTGATTGCAGCAATAAAGGAAGAACAAGAGAAAGCCATGATGGACTACAGTCCAGATTACCCTGCAGTCCTCTCTGGCATATTTATATTCTTTGTTGTCCTTTTTGTGTTTGCTGTCTTTGAAACGTAAGTGTATGTACTAACTTTCACTTGCAATACCCTTCATTTACAACACAAATGGTCTAGATACCATCCCTACAGAATACATGTGTGGCTCTGATAATAAATCATTCTACCAGCCAAATATTTAGCTTGGAGATCTTTGCAGATCTTACAAAATAGTACAATAGTTTAATCCTTGAAATACCTTTAAACTAAGAAAGAATTAAATGAAGAAAACTTCTAAAGTTGAAGTGATCAAATTTCTGTTGTTGTTGATGTTATTATTGTTGTAGGACTTAACACCATTTTTCAGCACACATGTCTCATGTACAACACTTTCTGCCCTAAAATATTTAAGTCATCTCAGATTAAGAAATAAACTTACTACTATACTTTTACATCTTCATTAGAAGGTGTGTTGCATGGTCTAATCTTCAGGGTAAAGATATAACTCATGTTTACCATCATGCTTCCTTTCTGATTAATAACAATTAAATCATTTGAGATTAAGGGTTATAACTTGATATCCTTATACATTGTTATTAGAACATTTCTGGGCAGGAAGTTGGAGAGCAGTAACAAGCATCATTTACACATATCAGACTTTTGGACTGGATACATGGATCAATATGCCATACCCTGTTTCAACCTCAAAAACTGGATATCATCCTGCCAGCCAATATGGCCATGTTCCTACAAGATCTGACTTAGCCATATAACTCTGATCACAATGGGCCACTAATGCAGTCTTATAGAGAATCAGCCACCATAAAATGAACTTGATTGTCCTGTTGCATGACTCACATATTGATGCCATTTTTTTCATGGATAGATGCTTCCTGTACTGGAAATGTGCTGGTTCTCCAAGAACCATAGTATTTCTTAAGATGGCCTTTTCCTGAATTCTTTTGAATAATTTATAACAGTTCCAGAATTACATTATAGTTCAAATAATGAGAACATTCTATTTCCACTAAACAGTCCAAAGAAATGTTTTTACTCTCGAAAAATATCTAAATACAACATATTATATATCTGCAGAATTACAACAAGAACACAATAAGTGTGAATGACACAAAAATCAGAATGAAACTGAATGCTTAATTTTTGCCCTATATACATCCTATATTGCAACTGTATTTTGCAATAGACTCAATGTGTCAGAATACACTACTGATTTCGATGAACTAAGCATCTTCATGTGACCTCACGCAACCAGTGGAAAACCACAATTATTTTCGAAACTTCCATATCCCATCAATCACTGAGAAACTATGCCATAGGCACCATATTAAGTCTTATTATTATGATTATTATTACTAATTGTTAGCACATATTTAAACATCTATTTATAGATTCTATGCAATTTGCATTCTTAAAACAGAGCCAGGTCATGTACACCATTTATAATTAAACATATTTTATACACATTACAGCCATGAATAAGAATTACATAAAATCATGTGACAGGAGATACAAGAAATATAGATCCAAATAACACATAGACAAATAAAATGTAATATACATATTAATATAAACATGTAGATATCAGATGAGACTTCTAATGTTTTTTGGCTGCAGTGGAAGCATAGATGTTACACAAACACATGTCTAATGTTGACAGATTGTATTTTTAGCAATTATATAGACACCTACCAGATTACTTTTATCCTCTCATCTTGTTAATAAATTGCAGGATTACGACTCCATTATCAATGCATATGTTCGCATGGACCAAAGAAAAGGCTACCTTGTACAATGGCATTATCTTGGGAGTTGCTGGCATCATAAATATTGCTGTCTTTGGAGTCATCAGGTTAATTTCCCAAAGGTAAGTCTTGGCAGGAATACAATTGTTAATAGAGTAACTTAGGCAATTAAGAGTTTTAAATTTTGGGCAGGAATATCACTGGTGCAGTGTAATTTTAGGCATTTATGATTATTTCTTGAGATGATTGATAGCCATATAATTTCAGGATTTAGAATTATTACAGTCTTGGTTGAATCACACTGACAGAAGTGTAATTTCAGGCATCTATGATTATTAATGTCTTGTTAGGAATCCAAGTGGTGCAGTGTAATTTCTGACATTCATAATTATTAAATTCTTTGCAGAATCCCGCTGATAACAGTGTAATGTCAGGCATTTGTAACTATTAATGTCTGAGCAGAATCTTATTGGTGCAATTTTGGGTATTTATAATTTTTAAAGTCTTGGCGGAATCCCATTGATAGCAGTGAAATTTCAGTTATTTATGATTATTGATGTCTTGGCACAATCCCATTGGTCCAGTGTGATTTCAGGTATTTGTAATTATTAAAGTCTTGGCACAATACCATTGAAAGCAGTGTTAAAAATGTTGGTAGATTCTCACTGATAACAGTGTAATTTCAGGAGTTTGTGATTATTAACATTTTGTTATGAATCCCATTGACAGCAGTGTAATTTCAGGCATTTATGATTATTAAAGTCTTGGCAGAATCCCATTGACAGCAGTGTAATTTCAGGAGTTTGTGATTATTAACATTTTGTTATGAATCCCATTGACAGCAGTGTAATTTCAGGCATTTATGATTATTAAAGTCTTAGCAGAATCCCATTGACAGAAGTTTGATTTTAGGCATTTGTGATTGTTAACTTTTTGGCCAGAAATCCATTGATAGCAGTGTAATTTCAGGCATTTATGTTTGTTAAATAAGCACAGATTCTGATTTAAAACATACAGGATTTTTTTAAAAACTTTCCAACTTTCTTTTTGAAAGAAAATTCGACAAGTTCATGTTTAATTTTGACTATTACAACACAAGCTTTTTTGAGCAACCATCTGTCATTTATGACTATAATTGTCATGCATCTGCAGAACTTGAACAGTAACCAGCAAATATTGTTCTAAAACAATACTCCCATGTTGTTGTTGTTTTAGGGTTTAATACCATTTTTAAGCACAAGGTTGGCTATTTATGGTGACCAGTATTAATGGTGGAGGAAGAACCAGGAAAACCACAGAAAGAACCATCAACGCACGAGAAGCTACATGATTAGCTTTCTCACATACCAACATTGGCAGAACCCAAGACTGGAACCTGCGCAGACAGACACGAGATGGCAATGATCCATAATGGTGAGTGCTTTAGACCTCTCAGCCACTTGGGGTCCCACACTGCCATTTACAACTACATTTCTCAATCAGAGATAAACATCATTGACCTTTATTTAATCCTTTTTGCAATCATGTCCACATAGTGTGTTAGTGTAAGGAAAACAAAAGTATGGTTCCCAGTTTCTAAAGGTTACAGCTAGCCATCATATGCTACAGACTTATAATAACCAAGACTAGGGCATATATCACTAATTATCATCATAGTGCCAAAGTAATATAAACTCCATTATGATTAATCTTTACTTTTTCAAAGAGAACTGTCGCAAATGCACTTAGTCAATTCAAAGGTTAATAGAGTTTTGTATTGTCAAAAAGATGAATGGTTAATGCCAATATCCTAATGAGCATAAACCTACAGCAAGTATTAAAATGCTTCATGTCACACAGCATCCTATCTGTTTGTAGTCCTCATGTAATTCTTGTACTATTTGGGGGTGGGGTTGGGGTTGGGGGTCAAAGGGTTTAATTTATAAGTTCATTAATGAGCTACAGTAGAAATGTAATACTTCTAATAATGTTTAGTTGATTCTAAATGAAAATGGTGCTGACCTGGTATCCAATATGGCTGTAAAATCTTATTACTGTTAGTCCTTCCTAACAGAAAGCAATATCAACAAAAGGTTTCAACTAGACTTCCTACGATGGTTTGATAATCCTAAATAAAAATGGTAGCGTATGACCTCAGTCAGGCTTCATTGGGGTAATCTTGAAATTTTTTTATTGCTACTCTTCCTGGATGAATGGTCACTGTCATAGAGCATTCTATCCAAAAGACTTGTTACAGTACCTAGTTGGTCCCAAATAAAACTCCCTTAAATCCAGTAGGGCTGCCACAGTGGCCATCTTGAAAATCTTGTTATTGATCAAGAATATCAGTGATGGTTTCAATACTCAGCGGTTTAAAATAGTCTAATCCTGGATTACTGGAAATTCTCTTTAGGAAGTAGTGTCAGTCCCTTCAGGTGTCTTTTGTTTGGATTATACCACAGGAGCAAGCAAGAGATAGTATTCTGCTGAATTCTTGTTGTTTTTTTTCCTTTAGTTTGTATGATAAATTGTTTTCTGGATATTACTCTTTAAATAATACAGAATAATGTATTAGCAGCTTAGTTAGATAAGATTTAGAAATTTATTTCATACCTACACTGTCAGCAGATAATTTAGTCAGGCCTATGATGTCAGCCACATTTTCTTACAGAATCCATCCACTACAGAAATTTAACACATCATGTTTTAATTACAATTAGCTTACCTTCATGCATGTATTAAAATATTTCATTTTGTAACATTTTAAAGAATGCTATCATTTAAATAACTAAGATACCAATATATTGCTTGAAGTTATCAAAAGGCAACTTTGAGAAGTAAAACGATGTATCTATATAAATCCATTTTTTCATTCAGAGTGAATGAGCGTTATCTTTTACTTGGAGGATTCTGCTTCTGTCTGTGTGGCTTCCTTGTCTACCTCCCTTGGGGTAATCAGTTTCCTAATGTCCAGTACGCAGGTAAGAAGGAAATCAAATTAACTCAAGTACAGTAGAAACCATTTTTAATGAATCCATGCTGGTAAAACTGATTGCTGTCAACAGATTATACAGTTGCTTCTTCATGGATAATTACAGGCTATTTTTCGCAGAGGGATTGATCTCCATTTTTAAAGTGTTGCTTCACTGATAAATAATTGAATATTTATTGTTATTATCCTGAAGTGAAGAGATTGATATCCATTACTTACAATGTGTACTTGCTTATAAGACCAGTCAAGCTGCATACAACAAGAATCCAGATCGACTATTACATAATATACCTACAAATCAGGGTCTATGTTATTTGTTATACTGATTACTCCTAACAAACTGCACAGACCCAGATCTGCTGGCATATTATATGACAGCAGATCTGGGATTTTGCAGTTTGCAGATGATAGCTTCTAATAAGCAAGTATACATGGTAAGTGATTGCCACATTGTATATTTTTAGTGATTGTACAGAATTATAGTGATGATATCCATTATTTAAATGATTGCTTCATTTTTTAATAATTCCTCATATAGTTATAAGGATTGTCTAAAACTGAACAATAAATGAACTATATCTTTATCAGCATTACCAGAATGGATCCTTAAATGAGTCATTTGTATTCAAATGATTATTTTATTATATCATGCTTGTTTACTATTATTTATTTACTATGGGGGTAACAATGAATAGGAAATGTAAAAACCTAAGTCTTACAAAGTTGTCCATACATTTGAAAATATCTTTAATTATTTTATATTTTTAAAAAATATTATATCAATTTTCAAAATTGATTCTGAATCTATTGCCTTCGTAGAAAATTTATTTTTATCCAGAAGTTTGAGCTTCATTACTGCCAGCATGATTTAGTGTTAAGTAAGATGATCAATGGTAACTGTGACCTACATTTAAGTGTATACTAAGGTGACTTCAGCTTGGTTTAAAAGTATAATTTTGTACAATTCTGGGCTTATATTGCAAGATGTTGATAATTAATGTTTGCATAACATTTACAAATGTTCCGAATTCCAATTATATAAGTGTTTAATGCAGCAGAAAAGTTTCTTGTATACGCATGAGTTCTCCAATATTACCAGTATGATAGATTTTAGTGTATTGAGTTGTCCAGTACTACCAGTATAAATGATTTTAGTGTATTGAGTTTTCCGATATTTCCAGTAAAGAAGATTTTAGTGTATTGAGTTATCCAACATCACCAGTATATAACATTTTAGTGTCAGTAAACTTGTAAATGTAATTTATCTCCTTGTGGATTTTAATTTAAAAAGTCATTGCAGTGATATATGAGATATAAAACATCTCATTTTTTATTTAATTAATAATATACTGACCCATATGAATTGACTGTATTAAAACTTGCTGTTTTATTATAATATAAAGTGAATACATTATATGCCCTCAAAAATGCACTCTTTGCTTTTTCATTACCTTACAATATGTAAACTTTTATTTTGATAAGATTTACTACTGGTTTAGAAGGCATTCTACTGACTAAAAATTGTGAAATTTACTTGTTTCAGTCATATGTAATTAACATGTATTGAAGCCTGTCTTGAGAAACACCCAACCCTTCTGTCAACGAAATGTGCTTGCACATGACAGGTAGACTGTCTTTAGAGGTTGTGACATCTTATAACACAGTTGATGAATGCTTATAAAATCTGTCCTTTCATTACAGGTGGTCTTCCAACAAAGTTGTCTGTCAAATCAGGTTGCACTGTGATAGTGTTCATAATCAGAGCTAATTTGTTTTATGTTTAAATTTTAAACTTGTTAACCAACAAAGTTACATTCCAAAACATCTGTGTTGCAATGCCAATCCTTTTTCAGCTTTTGTGAGTTCTTACTTTTAATATAAAAGTATATAATGAAAGGTCATTGTCACATTGTCCAGCAGATGTTATGGCAACACTCGTGTAGGAGTCCTGAATAATTCCTCAAACTTCTTTTCTTTATCAAAGAGTGTGTGTGTGTGTGTGTGTGTGTGTGTGTGTGTGTGTGTGTGTCTTGGATTTTTAATGCAGCTTTAACAATAGTTCAGTCATATTGCTACAATGTTTGCAGTATGGCAGTTTATACTGATATCTAGCACTGTGCTAACATGCAGCAGACATGTAACATCATGTCCTACCCTGGTCACCTCCTAACACCAGGCTGACCAGTCCTAATATTAACCTCTTAATGCTGAGTGCCATACTGTTAGTACCATTTTTATAAGTCTTTGGTATGACTCAGCAAGGGTTCGAACCCACAACCTCCAGCATCCAAGTCAAACACTCTAAACTCTAGGCCACCAGAGTGGTCCTCTATCAAAGTGTGACATTGCTTGTATTCTTATAGAAGTTTGCTGCACATGTAAAACGTCTTTCCATATCTTAAAGACATTCGAATCAGACTAAACCATAATTTGAGAAAAACATAGTTATGTTTACTTGTGAATATACCAACAATACATACATTTTAAAAATTATTTTCAATTGTTTATTGGGTTTCTTTTAGCCATCAGCACTGCAGCATCCATCACTACTGCATCTCAGCATTGACAATGAGTGAATCCCTGATAATAACTATTACAATGATGAGAACACAACAACTCAGTTGCCCACTACTACAACAGAAGCCACAGGCTGTCCTATTAACTATTTGTGGTGCAGAGTGTAAAAACATTAGATGCAGGTGTAAAACGCTTGTCCATGTATTAAACACATTCAAATATTTCAGGCTGAACAGTAATCTGAGAAAAGCATGGCATGGTTCTTTTTTTTATTTGGTACACCAGCAGCAAATTATTTTCTATGTCTTTTATTTTTCAGCCATCACTGACTCCAATACTTCATCTCATATCAAATATACATATGCAGCCACCCTAGATGTGAACACAACAACTCAGTTACCCACTACTACAATGGAAGCCACAGGCTGCCCTGTTAACTATTTGTGGTGCAGATATACCCCTGCCATAAATCTTGCCCAGCTGTTAGGAGGGACTCTGCTCATATCTATTGGTTACACCACATGTAATGTGATTTCATATACTATATATTCCAAGATTCTTGGACCAAAACCTCAGGTAAATAAATGTAAAAGTATTTTTTTGACTTGGTCTTCTTAAGAATTGTAATATATATTTAAATATCACTGCAGCACATCCAGTCAAAGAAGCAACATTAAGTTAGGACTTTATAACCATCACACATTTTCTATATTTAAAATGACTTTTGTATATGCATACAAATGTAAATAATTTAATTTACACATGTTTAAATACTAGGGTATTTTGAACCTTTATAACTAGTTGTATTGGAAAGTAATTCCAGGACTTTGTCATGGTCATTGAAGCATAGTGTCATAACTGTACCTTACATACCTGATAGGTACTTGCCACCATGTCTTAATTTTGATATAATCCCTTAATTTCCTGCCACTATTCTTTACATTTTCAAAATAAAGATGAAAAGAGTAACTATTTCAAATGTAATTAATCTTGTTCTCTTTAAATTTTACATGGTAGTTGAATTGATAGATCATTAGACTTGTAATTCAAGGGTCGTTTGTCTGATATTCACCCTGGCCAGCCTGGATCGGCTGCCTTAGTGTGACCTTGGGAAAGGAAACTTAGCTCTTATTTTATCAACATGACATAGCAAATATATTTTTAAAACTGCTGTTTAAAATACACAAACACTGCCTAAAAAAACATTTTATTTTTAAAATATTCTGACAGTTTTTCATTACTAGAATGATTTACAGGAATAATTTCTTCCAATGACAAGTTTTTGATCACAAATCCATGTCAGTCTCATGCATCTATAGGTATTCTTGGATTAGAACCACCATGCCATGGAATATTTCTGCAGAGAGCCTGGAGTGTGACTGTTTTCAGAATTCAGCATACACTTACTACAAAGAAATGTTATCAAATTTGCATTCAATTAAGATGATGAAGAAAGGACTTTTTGCAGGCAGATTAAAATCTAAAGTTCATTTTTGTCACACCTTTGTAAGCATTGTGACACAGGTAGCACATTTTTATCAGAAGCAATAACTTCAAGATTGTGTGTTCAAATTTTGTGCTAAAGATGTCCACTTTTGTACAAAAATATTTACTAGGAAGCTAAAATGATGTAATGATTACTTGTGCCTCAGTGTACTGCAGCACTTATGAACTCTGGGAAGCTGGACATAAAATCAAATGTTAAATATGTCTGTCTATTGTAAGAAAATGAAAAATAAAAATGCTTATACACTTTTGTTTACAATTTAACTACCATGGTGATAGCAAATCTTTGATACACTACAAATCTTAGGGCATATTTAACTATTTTGAAAAAAAATATTTTTTTTTATGACAAAAGTATTTTTTTATGACAAAAATATTTGCAACATGAAATTGGAAATAGTTTCATATACTGTATGTCTTAGGACACCTTACATATTTTTCTTCTACTGCTTGCTCCGCATATTTTATTAATTGTAATGTTAAAAAAATTTTGTGGGTCTTTAAGATAATTTCATTTAGAATTTCTAGATAGAAATATTATAAATTATTATAATTTGTTTGAAAAGTCATTAAAGATATATTTTATTTTCCTGCTTACATATGACATCAATTATGTATAATTTCATAAGGTGATTACAAGCATTGAGCATGAGCACAATGTTTGAGCATAATATTATAAGTTATCCCTTCTTCTCTTGTCTTAATTTACTATTATCAGTTTACAGCATATCTTGAGCACAGGAAACAAACAAGTAAAACAATAAGATATATATATATATATATATATTTATAAGATTTTTTGTAAACACAACCAGTTAAGGAAAATCTGCATCTAATATTTTCAGAAACAAAGAAAGATATAAATGATGCTACACATGTTATGCATTGTGTAAAAAATGCATACTGTGGTACAGGTCTCTTGGTAAACTCTATGCAGTCCATGAATCTTTATTTACCTTTATTTTTTTTTTCATGCTGGAGGAGTCCAAAAATCTGCACATACAAAATAAATAACATAAAAGCACACATTAGTTTAAAACAGCTTATTGACATGATGGTAATTAAACAAGTGGTCACTGCTCTATATCATATGTCAATCTTGTCAATTTTGTCTTACATGTTTGTGTCTATAAGTGTTGGGGATACCAAAAATTGTTTTGTTTGTATACATATAAGTCTTTGAACATGAAATATAATAATTATTTTTTTCTGTCCCAAGACTTACCATCATTAAGTTAACAGTCCTGCGAAAAAATGTATAAAGTCAACAAGTTTACAAGAATTTGTGAAAGTTTTAGCGATTTTGACAGTGCTTTTGGGCTCCAGGGTTTCCTAGATGATTGTGTTGAAATGAAAAAAATTGCTTGCTAGCATAGTTTTCCTTTTGTTTTTTATAAGAGGAGTCTGTTGTCTTCAACCTAGAGAATTTAATGAACTTTTAACAAAGATCTTTTTTGACAATCAGTGTTACTGTACTTTTTTCATACCTTTTTTGGGATAACCATTACTTGGGAATAGACATTCAACTAAGCATACTACAAGAAAGTGCATATATGCTTCTACATTTTGACTGATTTGGCACAGAGTCAGACTGCAAAGAAGAAAGATCCTGATCTACCATATCATAATGGCATAATGTGCCTGCAGATCAGGGTCTATGCTACTTGTTTAATGATATTACTACTAACAAACTGCACACTCCCATATCTGCCAGTGCATTATTCTATGGTAGATATGGGTCTGTGAGTTTGCAGTTGGACTAGTCTTATAAGTTTATATATGCATTATAATAATTAAGAGGTCTCCATTTGAACATATTTTATTATTTTCATAAGCTCAGTTTCATTTCTGGGATTTATTATTTTCATAAGCTCAGTTTCATTTCTGGGACTAATAACTAGATTAAGTGGCAATTAAATTACCTTCAAATTTTGCAGTGTATGGCATGATTTTAATGAAGTGGTTGTATTTATTTTTCCAGGGTTTGTGGATGGGTTGGCTAACAGCATCGGGCAACCTGGCCAGAACTTTGGGACCTGTATTTGTCACATTGGTGTATGATGCCTATGGACCTCGTGTAACTTTTGCAGCAGTGTGTGGAATAATTATAGTGACAATAATCGTACAAATCAGTGTTTTTAAGAAACTTGTACCTTTCAAGTTGAAAAGTCCAGTATCCCAAGAAATATGATTCTGATGACTAGTTAATAGATTCATAAGTTTTTGCTAAGTTGACATTCTCAATTATTACACTTATTTCCTTGAATTGTAAAGTTATTTTAATCACCATTATTAGAACACTGAATAGTATACTTCAAAAATGTTCAAACCCTGAGTTTTGAAAATATCTGTGAAGTTGGAGGAAACTTTAGAATGATAGAAAATTTTGAGTTTGGCAGGAGTTAGATCAAATGTGGGACTAGACACTGGTTGGGAGTTTTACTGCTTGGATAGGAAGTGTTTTTTAGGGTATCCTTAATATTTTGTATCCAAATATCATGGCTACACTTTGTTACTGTGAATTCGTTTATCATTGTTGGCATCAGTTTTCTACAAGTATAACATGATCATAATACATAAATTTTGTCGACTACAGCTTCACAACTTTATGATCACTAGACAGCAGCTAACTAGTACTGCTGTCTTTCAGCAAGTAATGTTCATTTTGGCTCATAAGCTCAATGATCAGAGTAACTGTCACTGAATAAAGTAAGCATGCATTTTGTTTCCACACCGAGTGGTCTAAAGCACTGTCTGTTATGGATCACTGCCATCTCACCTCTATCTGCATGGGGTCGAGTCTAAGATTTGGTGAATGTGGATATTTGAGAGAGCTTGCCAGTAGCTTCTCGTGGGTTGGTGGTTCTTTCCATTGATTTCCCAGTTTCTTCCTCCACCATTAATACTGGCGGCTATGTATAGTCTATCATGTGCTGAAAAATGGTGTTAAACCCCACAACAACAACAACAACATTAAAGGCCAATATCAAGTGATTCATATTCAGGAGGAAAAAAAAATGGATGTTTACTTTCATTATGGATCCATGGCATATATTTGCAATCAGAGAAAGAATGAAAGAAATAGGCAGACCTGAAATTACAGACTGATAATGTTCTAGTCTAACATAACATAAATTACATACAAATTACATAAATTACCTAGTTTCTTCTTTATTGGTATGTAAATGCAACCTGCCAATATGTATTTGCTAAAATATACTCAGATATAGATTTAAAATAAGGTCAGAACAATATTAACATAATTTAAAAATCAAAAAGTTAAATTGCTGTACAACAAACGAATTTTCACAAAATACATATAGATTCATGTAAATTAAAATATCATATTAACCTCCCATATGAATTCTAGTATCTGTCTATAAAAAGGACTGCAAAAACCTTCTGAGAGGGTCAGACCTTTAGTTATAAAAGCTGGGTCTTTGAGCGGGGACATATTACTTAGTTTATGTGCTTATTATGCATGCATGCAAAATGCCAGCAACCCCTGCATATGGCCCACTGATATACTGTATGTATTCAAAGAGTCCCACCATATTTTATTATATGGTAATGTTGTATATATACTTATGAGTAACAGTGAGAATTGTTTTTATTTAGAATTATTATTATCTGTGACATATACAAGAAGCTGTTGATATTTTTCTGGTAGTTGTAGCAAAATTTGAGGCTCTTTTATTCTTTTATTTTGTTTAAAATATATTTTGTAATTTTTTTTTGGCAAAGTTTCAAGTGAAAGTTTTCAGACGATATATTGCAGCATTGTACAATTTGCAAAGTAAATACAGTATTCCACAAACCTCAGTTTTTTTTTCATTCATGGTGAAAATTTTAATCTTTATGTTTCTTGTATATAATTAAACCAGATGACAATTCATAATTTTATATTGTACATGCTAGAAAATTTTATGATTTTTATATGACTTTCCATCCAACAATGTTTCATTATTTGTATAGATTTGTTGTATGTCAAATCAAAAATTTTACATTAAAGCCACCAGCTCTTTTGTGATAATATATTTGTGTGTATCATAATAATTCCACATATATTTTCCAATATCTAGTTGGTTCTATGTAAAATTATGCACCTCAGACAACATCTAATAAGGCTAAATATCACAACTACACCTAAATGGATGGTTATAAAGACATGGTGTTTTCACTTAAAGACTTCTTATTGTTTCTAGTTGGTCTTAAATGGTTTTAACACTCAGAAATTAAAAAGAAGAAATGGTGCTATCTTGGATTTCCTGAAAATCTTTTTAGCTATTAGAGTATCAATCCATTTGAGCAACTATTGACATTGAATGATTTGATATTTATATGCCAAAAAAAGAAAAATTGTTGTCAAGTTCTTTTTTCTATTGAAATATAGAAATAGCTATGATTTTTTAAAAGCATGCTTTTTAAATAAAACTGTTTTGGTTCCATTTGTAAGAGCAATAAGTGGTCCTTGAAAAACAATTTCATCCAGGAGAAAAATGTATAAAGTTTTATTTTGAGAAGCATATGAACCATTTTTAGATTTTGCTCTTTATATATTTCTGCCAAGCTTAAGTTATTTAAATTTTATTGATTTCCTTCTTGCCAAGTCCATTCTGTCTTTTGCTATGAGTATATGTTGAAATATTGCCATGTAACAGTTGAGAATATTGGTGCTGAGGTATGGTTCTCCCCAGTTGTGTCCACACCAAAAATATCTGTTGAAATATTTTTCCCAGCAGTTTGTAATTTTTAAGAATTTTATTTATATTGTTCATATAGCAGAATATTTAATGAAAATATTTAAACTATGTAGCACTTGCAAATAACATTTTATGGTATTTTTTAAAGAAATATTCCTAAGTGTGTTAGAATCTAGTTAATTTAATTCTGTGAGGATTCAAGGATGTTAATTGCTGTTTTAAAATAATATCACATTTTACTGGCATTTGTCTCCAGTAAAACCCTATTTGCAATCATAACTTTTCATGTCAGTTTTGATGAATGTAGTACCCATGTTGCCTATGACTACATTTGTGATGAATGTAGCAAACACGTAGCCTGCGACTAAAGTTTTATCAATGAAGCACCCATATATCTTGTGACTAGATTTTTTATGAATGTATCACTCATGTAGCTTGTGACTAGATTTTTTTATAAAGGTAGCATCCATGTAGCCTGTGACTTGGTTTTTGGAATCCTTTGTCTTCCATTGAAACAGTTGTCTAAATGATATTAAGATTCTCTGTAAGAAGGTTTGGTCATTTACAAGTAAACATATATGACATATCAATATTATTAAATAATCAGATAATTTTATGCAATTATTAATTGTATATTTAAGTAAATTTGACATAAATAAATTGTTATATAATTTCAAGTCTTTGATTTTATTAAAATGAAAATCACATTGTCAAAATCACATGTTAAACTCCACTTGTTCTAAGATTTAGAGAAAATGAGAAATTATTTCACATTACATCTATGCATCCATCCTTCTGTGTTACACATGTTTAATTTCTTTTAGCCTGTAAATTTTTTTTGCACAGTTGACTCAGAAAAGATTTATTTGTTTGTACATGTACTACATTTGTCTTTCTTTGATGGATATTTTAACATGAGCCTGCTTTGTCTTAAATGACAGTGCATGGACGATTGCTGCAGTACTATGTCAGTGAGGTCATGTGATGTACTGTAACTGACTTCGGATGATGGCAATTTTTATAGTACCATAAACATTGCAATAAAGAAAGCCCATTTTCTCTTCCTCCAGTCTCCTAAAAAATTATTATGACTATACTGTGGGTCAAAAATACTATGAAGGCATCACAAATTTTGTCAAGCTTGCATCAAGCTCTTTCCAAACAATTAGTTTGAAATCCAACTTGTTTTCAAGTGGCTCATTATTTTGTGCATACAGTCCCCTCCACTTCTCCCAATTTTATGGCAAGATGTCATTGCCAATTATAACAAGAAGTCCTGTTTAGCAGGAGATCAAGATTTTGCTCAGCAAATGGGTAAAACAACTCTCCTGGGTTTAAGTCATGACTGTTCTTGGTACCAAATGTGAACAAAAAGCCAGTAATAGACTTGTGCTGGTGGACTGCGATTATACAGTAGGTACAGCTTTCCATAAAGAGGGGCAAGTATGCAGTCAGTCTTAATTTGAAAGGAGCTTAATTTTGTATCCCTCTTCAATAATATTCACACAAAATTCCTTAATTCATGTTCCAAATGTCAATGTAAAATATTGGGCACTTTTTTCTGACTTTACTTCAATCGATGGGTCCACATCAGATGTTGAAGGTCACAGGCTTGAATCCCAGCCAAGTCATACCAAAGACTGATCAAAATGGTACTAACATCTGCCTCGCTAGGCACTCAGCATTAAGAGGTTTGTATTAGGACTTGTTGGCCTGGTGTCAGGATAATGTGACTGGGTAGGATGTCATTCTATATATCTGTGGCATGATGCCCCAGTGCTAGACATCACTATAAACTGTCACACTGCAGACATTGTAGCCATATGACTCCAAAATTGTTAAAGCTAGGTTACAATCCAAAACACACACACACACACACACACACACACACACACACACACACACACACACACACACTTTCTATGGACATTCACAAAGACAGCAGATCATATCACCTCCATCTTGCATGTAAGACTTGCATGTAGACTTGCATGTAAGACTTGTATGTAGACTTGCATGTAGACTTGCATGTAAGACTTGTATGTAGACTTGCATGTAAGACTTGCATGTAGACTTGCATGTAAGACTTGCATGTAGACTTGCATGTAAGACTTGTATGTAGACTTGCATGTAAGACTTGCATGTAAGACTTGCATATAAGACTTGTATGTAGACTTGCATGTAAGACTTGCATGTAAGACTTGCATGTAGACTTGTATGTAGACTTGCATGTAAGACTTGCATGTAAGACTTGCATATAAGACTTGTATGTAGACTTGCATGTAAGACTTGCATGTAGACTTGCATGTAAGACTTGTATGTAGACTTGCATGTAGACTTGCATGTAAGACTTGTATGTAGACTTGCATGTAAGACTTGCATGTAAGACTTGTATGTAGACTTGCATGTAAGACTTGCATGTAAGACTTGCATGTAAGACTTGTATGTAGACTTGCATGTAGACTTGAATGTAGACTTGCATGTAAGACTTGTATGTAGACTTGCATGTAGACTTGTATGTAAGACTTGCATGTAAGACTTGCATGTAGACTTGCATGTAAGATTTGTATGTAGACTTGCATGTAGACTTGCATGTAGACTTGCATGTAAGACTTGCATGTAGACTTGCATGTAAGACTTGCATGTAAGACTTGCATGTAGACTTGCATGTAAGACTTGCATGTAAGACTTGTATGTAGACTTCCATGTAAGACTTGCATGTAAGACTTGCATGTAAGACTTGCATGTAAGACTTGCATGTAGACTTGCATGTAAGACTTGCATGTAAGACTTGCATGTAAGACTTGCATGTAAGACTTGCATGTAAGACTTCCATGTAGACTTGCATGTAAGACTTGCATGTAAGACTTGTATGTAGACTTGCATGTAGACTTGCATGTAGACTTGCATGTAAGACTTGCATGTAAGACTTGCATGTAAGACTTGCATGTAGACTTGCATGTAAGACTTGCATGTAAGACTTGTATGTAGACTTGCATGTAGACTTGAATGTAGACTTGCATGTAAGACTTGTATGTAGACTTGCATGTAGACTTGTATGTAAGACTTGCATGTAAGACTTGCATGTAGACTTGCATGTAAGACTTGTATGTAGACTTGCATGTAGACTTGCATGTAGACTTGCATGTAAGACTTGCATGTAAGACTTGCATGTAAGACTTGCATGTAGACTTGCATGTAAGACTTGCATGTAAGACTTGTATGTAGACTTGCATGTAGACTTGAATGTAGACTTGCATGTAAGACTTGTATGTAGACTTGCATGTAGACTTGTATGTAAGACTTGCATGTAAGACTTGCATGTAGACTTGCATGTAAGACTTGTATGTAGACTTGCATGTAGACTTGCATGTAGACTTGCATGTAAGACTTGCATGTAGACTTGCATGTAAGACTTCCATGTAAGACTTGCATGTAGACTTGCATGTAAGACTTGCATGTAAGACTTGCATGTAGACTTGCATGTAAGACTTGCATGTAGACTTGCATGTAAGACTTGCATGTAAGACTTGCATGTAAGACTTGCATGTAGACTTGCATGTAAGACTTGCATGTAAGACTTGTATGTAGACTTCCATGTAAGACTTGCATGTAAGACTTGCATGTAAGACTTGCATGTAAGACTTGCATGTAGACTTGCATGTAAGACTTGTATGTAGACTTGCATGTAAGACTTGCATGTAGACTTGCATGTAAGACTTGTATGTAAGACTTGTATGTAATACTTGTATGTAAGACTTGCATGTAAGACTTGTATGTAGACTTGCATGTAAGACTTGCATGTAAGACTTGTATGTAAGACTTGTATGTAGACTTGCATGTAGACTTGTATGTAGACTTGCATGTAGACTTGTATGTAAGACTTGCATGTAAGACTTGCATGTAGACTTGTATGTAGACTTCCATGTAAGACTTGCATGTAAGACTTGCATGTAAGACTTGCATGTAAGACTTGCATGTAGACTTGCATGTAAGACTTGTATGTAGACTTGCATGTAAGACTTGCATGTAGACTTGCATGTAAGACTTGTATGTAAGACTTGTATGTAATACTTGTATGTAAGACTTGCATGTAAGACTTGTATGTAGACTTGCATGTAAGACTTGCATGTAAGACTTGTATGTAAGACTTGTATGTAGACTTGCATGTAGACTTGTATGTAGACTTGCATGTAGACTTGTATGTAAGACTTGCATGTAAGACTTGCATGTAGACTTGTATGTAAGACTTGCATGTAAGACTTGCATGTAGACTTGCATGTAAGACTTGCATGTAAGACTTGCATGTAAGACTTGCATGTAGACTTGCATGTAAGACTTGTATGTAGACTTGCATGTAAGACTTGCATGTAGACTTGCATGTAAGACTTGTATGTAAGACTTGTATGTAATACTTGTATGTAAGACTTGCATGTAAGACTTGTATGTAGACTTGCATGTAAGACTTGCATGTAAGACTTGTATGTAAGACTTGTATGTAGACTTGCATGTAGACTTGTATGTAGACTTGCATGTAGACTTGTATGTAAGACTTGCATGTAAGACTTGCATGTAGACTTGTATGTAAGACTTGCATGTAAGACTTGCATGTAGACTTGCATGTAAGACTTGTATGTAGACTTGCATGTAGACTTGCATGTAAGATTCAAACTGCAACATGCATACAATCAGATTAGCCTTTGAATAATCTGCTATCATATCAGAATGTTGAAATTTGTTCAGAGTAATAAGTAAAAAAAACAAAACAACATAGACCCTGATCTATGGCAACACATTTTACCACATACATGCTAGCCTCTTTCATCACCAGTCAAGGTTGCATTCTTAGAATATTGAAATTTAAGTTTTGGTTTAACTTTTCTACTTTGCTTAAATTTCATAAACCCTATAATGGATTTTGTTTGTATGTTGGATGAGTTGTTGTGAAGCTAAGAAATTCTGCAACAAGCTATATCAACCTTTTTTCTTAGCATGTAGGTCACATTCTTCATAAATGCTTTGATCGTGGACTCTACTTGGAGGTGCTGAAATTCAAGCTTATGTAACACTGTTAAACTTGTTATATCATGGTCATCACCTAAACATGCATATATTGATAAATCTTAGTGTTCCCAGTAAACTCCCATGTATCTTCTAGAGTTAGTAGATATACACATGATATATCTGTAAGAGAACTTGTGCAACTGGGAGATCTGGAAGAAAAACTGATAACAGGATCAGACGGCAAACAGAGATGTAGATGTCATTTTAGTAAATTTGTTGAAATAGGCCAGGAGATAACAGTGGAAGCACGCTCTGATGAATATATGTATCATCCTTTTGATACTCAAAATGGTGGAATGCAAATAAAAGTTTTTGCTTAAACAAAAAAGAACCCTACATTTGTGGAGGACAATGAATTTACGACGCTGGGGGAGATATATATCGAAGGAGGACGTAGCAAAAGGCGTGGAAGTTACGATGATATTATTATATTCGGTGGCACTTAACTGGGTGTAGAGGGGATAGATTTGGATATTGGAAAGTTAACAGATGCAAAATTTGACTTATTAGAGTAAAATGGTAACCTTCCTTGTGAATTACAGATTAGGGATAAAATGGGATTTGAACCGAGATGTCAGTATGCTAGTATGCCACCATATTATTATCTTTGTGTAGCATTTACCGTCTAGTATGACATATGACATTTTTCCGGTACTCGAAAAAATAGTTTTACAATTCATATCTAGTAATATTTTCAGACGAATAATCGTTTTTTAAAACCTAATTGTTTTACATAAATCCGCGTCAATGTACAATTATTGTAGAATAATTCACGATTACTCTTTCTTTAGCAGATACCCTATTTTTATTTTGTTCAAAATATGCAAAATCAGAGTTACAATGTTAATTAATCATATATGCCAACCAGCTTGTCTCTGGCATTTTCCATTACGTGCCCCACTTTTTTTCTCTTTGCATTATTATGTAGTTAAAATTATGGATAGCCGCACATAAATTTAGTCGTGCTGAATTACAGTCTGTGATCATTATATTGGGGTTTTTTTTGCCAATGTTTACTTATCGTTTGAAAAATATTACTCCAATTTTGGAGAGTTATTATCATTTTTTAATAAAAAAAAATTTCATTTATATCACTCTTTATCAAGGTATTACGGAATTAACAAATTCAAACATGATACAATGCCCCTATTGTTAGAGTTAAGGGATTTGCATTTTGCTAAAGACGTCATAAATACTTTTGAGAAACTGGTTAGATATATTCATAATTTTTGGAATATGTTGAGATGTGAAATAACTGTAATTATAAATGAGATAGTTCATTATTACTCCAAATTGCTTGATATTGAAATTAAAAGATGTTGGAACACAACGTGCGTTTAGGATGGCTCTTATTCTTTAATTTTTTAGATTAAATAAATCGTCCTGTATGCTAGATGATGAGACCGCAAGAGTTAAGCAAGACGGTAACATTCAGACGCAGACATCAGCACGAGACACGAATACAAACTAAATGTCCATACTGTTTTAACTGATAGTTAAAAAGCGGCACAACTACAAATATGACAAGAAAAAAGTGATATTTCATCGAAATGACAAACATGTACATACCTTCAGTTGGCTGTATCAAACCAAGACTACATAAAAAAATTAGATTGAATGATAACTAGGTTGGAGCTATGGGTGCAGTATTATACATCTTTCTTAAAAACATGCAAAATGAAATCTGAATTATTTTATACATATAAGGAGCTTGACACTAGAATAAGACCTGATCAACTTCTTGGAGCGTACACTGAAGAAAAACAAACAGGAATGTTCTTGCAGGTACCGGCTATAAAAAGCTGGTCAGAGAGAAAATATTCAGCCAACAATTTGGACTACGCGATGTTCCGCTTAAAATATTTTGGCCGAACCCCTCATTGAGACTGTTTGTAATGAGGGATCTGCACCAACAGAAGAGCACGAATTGATAATATATGACAGTCGGGTATTGAGAAATCAGAGGTTCAACAGTTGGTAGTTAGAAAAGAAGGCATGTATTGTGTTTACCTCTTACGTTGAACTACAGATTATATGATCCCCTTTTCTAAGTATTATAATTTTGACCTTTTGTTTACATATTTTGTATTTGGATATCTGTTTGGAACCGTGGAAAAGTAGTGATGTGGGAATTGAAGAAACCGGAGCGTCCTCGTGCTTTGGTTACATATAGCTTGTATTGAGATCACCGACAATATGAAGACTATAGACTAAAATATTCTTTGCTTAAGTTATTTTCATTAAAATTCCTTTGGGGCATCTTATAGTCAGGGAACTGCTCCAACACCAGGAAGACATTGTACGCAGTTTGTATACGTACCCTAAATATGGATAGATTAATGGCGCATTTGAGCAGAAACATGATATTTCCACACATCATTAATCAGATCCACTGCTTGAAGAATACTAACGCTGATCACCTCAATGGATGTTGTTATCCTGAGACCTGCTTGGACCATTAATGAAATGTGTCAAGTGAATCAGCGTAATATCATGGCAATATTGAGAGGTTAAGCTATATAGCCTATAAATATATAACCTGTTACATGACTAACTAGATCTGTTGGAGTTCCCTTTTGTACCTAATTTCATTTCAACCTCTTTCTCTGCATCCATAGATTGGGATTGATTTAGACCCATAGAATATGTTGAGACCAACTTTGTTGAAAGAAATGGGATACTTGGTTTCCGGCTTTAAAAAGCCGGTACGGAGAGTATCGATCCATGGAACATTTTTAACTAAAAGAACTCCTCATTTCAGTACTATAATCAAAACATATTTTTATCAATCTGTCATGATGTGCTTAAGGTTTTGGATCCGGAAACTTTTTGCAGAAAAGATATTGGCGGATTTCAATCGGCGGAGTCGGAGAAATAGGAATTTCCTGATTGATAGGTAATGTATAATCAATATAAGCCTAGATATGAACAATGATATGAACCCATCTGACTTTAGTATGCCCTGTTCAGACCATTTTGATTTAAACTCCTTTCGACATCTTATAGCCAGAGATCTGCTCGAGCATTATAAAAATACTGGATAATATTCGTCACGTTAAGAGGAATATGTGAGTTAATTTGGGAATAATTTTATTAAGACTAGATTTTTAGTATTTCGATATATGAATGATCCAATTCTCAGCTTAAAGCATTTTGATTTTGGACCATTCGTTGTCTTTCACATTTGGGATCTGCTGGGACCCCCAAAATATTTTTTAACGAAATTCTGCGAGTGGGATCAGCACAGTTCAAGGCACAAACTGCTAGACTATGCATATAGCATATACAGAGATAAGCTATTATTTGAACAAGTAGATGAAATTAAAACCTTCGTTATACCTTTTTTATTTGGTCCTATACTTGTTATTTGTAACTAGGTGCTAATTTGTAAACTCCGAGAAGGTCAAGATCAATTTTATGAATATTTTGGACTAGGAGTTATTTAAAGCTATCAACAATTTTTATCTGAGTGACATCAATGGTCGTGGCGTACTGGTGTTTGGGGCTAGCTGGAAAAAAACTTAAGTCTTGACAAAGTCAATTGTGAGGCTGAATAACCTGGCGGATTTGTACAAACTTGTTGAGCATTATGGACTATGATATCCATTCTTGAAATATTTTGACTATACCCCTTTGTATATAGTTAATAGCCAGTGATCTGCTGAAAGAGCAAATTAGCGAAATTTGTCGGGCTGGTTCCAGGAAATAAGAAGGTATATGTGTCATAAATTTATAACGGCAACCGGAAGATAATTCGTATGTCCACATATAACAAAATCAAATACGTTTCTTAAAGTAGTTTTGATCGCTTCGTGTTATCTTCACTTGTTTTTCACCTGTTCGCAGCCATATATAGGTTTTGACTAAAGTCATGGAGCTGAATTAGCATAACATAAGATGAAAACATGCACGCAACATACATATCACCTGTCAAGAAACAATATATTATCTAAACAATCAGAATGGACCGAACCCACGTGGCACCTGTTTTCTTGTGAACCATTTTCTGAGTATGCTTAGCTAAATACTGACTTAACATTTTGAATAAGACAAATCTAGCTCTCAGTCGGAGAAATATGGGAATTTTAATCGGCAAGTGATATAAAACCAGTACCGTACCGGCACGATATATTCCATAAACGCCATGTACTGTACATGATCCTGATTAAGGTACTTTGATCTGTTGAACTCGAAGAACGAGTATTGGCAAAATTTGTTGAGCTGAATATAATAACTCAACTAAAAATCATGTCCGATATGGAAATGTTATACATTACTAGTGTTAGGATTACGCATCATGCCCGTACCATGCCTTGGACAAGAAGATTCCTTCTTACAGATTTTATCTCGAGCCAAAAAATGACAACATAATGTCATAACGAAAGTTAACTATACGATAAAACAAAATATGGGATGTTTCCTAGCAATCGCGTTATCTTTGTTATAAGAAATTCGAGAGATATTAAGATGATTAAAAAGATCAGAATGCAGAGATAGGTAACAGAATACAGAAATAGACGCACAAATTTGTCCAAAATCATACGTGCAGTCCTTTTTTCCATAAAAGCATACTCATATTTGCAACTGATTACTTTTAATACCATATTCGAAAGTCGTTGTATTCTTTACTGGTACAATATAACACTCCATCGACCCTTTAGATGTCTATATTATTTATCATTAGATGTCTATATACTATACCTTTAGATTTTTAGAATGAAAAGTATCTATCTCCACTTATATTCATAATAAATTGCTGATAACTACCC
This sequence comes from Potamilus streckersoni, assembly GCA_016746295.1. NCBI lineage: Eukaryota > Metazoa > Mollusca > Bivalvia > Unionida > Unionidae > Potamilus > Potamilus streckersoni. Next base: position 744,237 of record JAEAOA010001723.1, on the reverse strand, counting down.
ACAATCACTTGCAAAAAATGGCCGCTTTGCAGAAGAATTTCTACATTTACGTACAGTCGTCTGCTATAAATCAGACTTTTAATTGAATCAGTTACAGCACGATCGTTATAAATCATTCATTAAGTAAACTGTTACCTTATTTTGTATTCGTAAAATTATATTAATACAAAGAATAAGGAGCAAGTAAAGATCGTGTGGCAGTTTAAAAAGAGATATTATCTCTAATGATTAGAGAAAACGTTGTATTTATCACTTAATATTTGGTTTTTTTTAGCTATTAATTCAATTCATGGATTGAAGATAGAGCCAAAATGCAGCAATTGTAAATGTTTCAGAAAAGGAAAAGAGGATCTTAAAATAGGAGAGAGAAATTTGAAGTGAATTTTGGAAGTATAAGGTAAAAAATTTCTAACAATTAGAAGTTCGAAATACTCAGACTTTCAAACAGCTAAAACTTTTTAGATTGTTTTAAACGTGATCGACTTGCTAAACACTAAAATCTGGAAATTTAAACTTCTCAACAAAAAGCACACACCTAAAAGTTCAATATTTAGAATTTTAACCAAAATTCTAATACTTAAAATCAGAAATTTAGATTTGTGTCCAAAAATTTGCAAAATATAAGAATGTTTCAGATTGTAATTAATAAGTGTTATGTAAACCCGTGCAATTCGTTGGTTTGTTGGACTTACGATCTCTGCTGACCTTTAACAATCATTTGTCAGTTCTACCACGAAAGACTGAGAGAAAGAGGGAGGGAAAGAGATCGACCATCAGTTTTACACGTTTTTTTTAGAACCTTGTTACATATATTACAGATAACAAACGAGATCAATATATGTATTAGAGTATATATGTGCCACCTGAATAAGGAAAATACATAAGAGATAGGTGTATGCACGGGCATGCGTGTGTGTGTGTTTGTGCGCGCGTGCGCAAGTGTGTGTTTGTGTGTGTGTACAAAGCTGCTGTAGTATTAATTCATTGAGATAATCGTTTGGGATTTGTGTCTAGGTATTATTACCGATATATTAAAGAGACTTACATGGCACGCAAAGATATTGGCTTGCCAGATATATTTTATGACCAATTGGATGATAATTAGATAGCACAATTGTACTACTGCTCTTTGGCGGAGACTTCAATCCCTCTATATCGTGAGAGGCGCCATACTGCCACTATACTACCGAGGTGTAATAAATAAAAATGTCTGATAATGTTTTGCACATACATATAGGACATATATTTTTGCACAGTTTGTCTCTGGATTAAATTTAAATATTATGAAGGACATAACGGCATTAGTCTGGTGTGTCTGCCAATTATAGCAACTGAATATGTAATTCAGATTAAAGACAAGACGATCCTAGTATGGTACGTCTTTAATATGAAATATTAAATCAGTTGTGAACAAAGCGGGCTTAGTCAATTATGTCGGCTGATTATATAAAAATATGTAACCTAATTTAAAAACCAGATCACCTTAGTCTGGTAAGCCTTTACATTAAAAAATATGTAAATTAATTGTAAAACAAAGCGTCCTTAGTCTCAATGCTTATCACCTGCTTCTATTGTTGCATAGTCTTAAATTAAGTAACAGAAACAAGCAGAATAAAAAGGTTTTGTAAAATTTAAAACGTAATTTAATTTTTTAAGTTATAAAATGAAAATTTAAGCAGACCCAACAGTATTGGGAATTCAATCCAAAATAATCCTAAAAGTTCTATCGCAAGTCCAAAAGAAGTCTTCCGAATGAAGTTCAGTCCATAAATGTGCAGATGAACCAATAACAATTAATGTGCCAAAGTTCCAACAGTTTTTATGCATCACAACTGCACAGTCCATAACGTCTTTGAATTAATTCACAATAATTTCAAAATAGTGTTTAGTTTAAATAGTCATATGAATACTTTGCAATTCAAACAAAATAATTTAAATAAATGATTCATCTCAAATAAAATCTAAGAACATCATTAAATGCTTTTCCAGACTGAAAATAAAAATAAGAACAGAAATAGGAATCTGAATAATTGTTCACTTCTATCCATATATGCATCTCCAGGACTCTATTGTGATTCTATGTCGCAATTGTTATCCTCTTGATATGTGTCGCAATATATACAAATGTGACATATGTCGCAATATATACAAACGTGACATATGTCGCAGTACTCAATCACACAAATGGACAATTACCTCCAAATGTAAACTGGCTCATTATCAAGGCTGGGTCTAGAACCCGACCACAAATAAACAACCTATTTACAGTATCCTTATATTCAAATAAAATCTACAGTCATGGAAAAAATTGCTTTGTAATAAATCGTTTATAAATGATCATTTTTACAATCTACAATCATGGAAAAAAATTAAATATACAATATAGATATGCATAACAATTCATAATAATAACACAGAAGGCTTAGTCTGGTATTTTCTTAATTTGCGATAAACATGATATGACAAAGCAAGCTTAGTCTGGCAGATCCTTTTGATTTTATTCATTCAGTGTACCACACTATGCCATTTGCTTGATGTGACTTTCGGTTATATCTGTTATGTTTAGTTCTGTCCTAAAATCACTCCAGTTACACGTACAAATTCGTCAGACAAGTATTATTGAATCTCACCTTGCTTTACACATTTTCATATATTGATTCTTAAATATCATGGCATATCCCTTACAACAGAATCAAACGATATTGCAAAGTAAATAAAAGCACAAAACAATTTTTACCTCAATTAATATAATGAGTTATCAAAGCACATGTTTAAAAATATCACCAGTTGTGGACATAGTTTTCTTAAAACCTACTTGATTTTCGACATATACCGCATTTCCTCGTTTATAAGACGTTACAAAATGCACAAAGATATGCCTTCGCATTATGCACCAGCGAATCTGACTGTACAGTTTGTTAGGAGCAATCAGTAGAACAAACATCATAGATCATGATCTGCAAGATCATTATGCCACGGCAGATTAGATTTTTGTTTTTTGCTTTTTGACTCGATTTATAAGCTAGTTTATACGCAACCTCCTAATGGTCTTCGGTCCAATTGCCGAGTGTAAATAAGTCCTAATTAACGATTTACCCACGACACTCTGAAGAGTGATGCCGCCATCATTTTCAGTATGTACATGCCTTTTATATAAATGGCATAGCAAAATTATCAGACTAAATTCCTGATAAGCAAACTGCATTGACAATGGCTTTATTAATATAGATTGTATTTGATTATATCTCATTCTTGCCATATAAAAAGATCCATAACACAAATTATCGAGGCTAATGGCTTTACCATTCCTTAATTCTTTAAATGCGCCTTCCAATTTTCTTATAAAAATAGCTATATTTCATTCAAAGAACAATGTAAGTCATATGTACATAACCATAATATCAGCCTACATTTTAATCATCTGCACTAAACACTGACCATTAGGCACTGTTATACGATGAAATGCTTCTGATTAATTTATTGGTATAGCATGTATTTTTTTAAAAATATCACATCTCATCAAAAGTTGTCAGAATTTTGTAGCATTATGCTTACGAGATTCCATTATGTTAGTTCAGCTTTCAGTACATTTCCCTGACAATATTTAACATGCGATTTACAAGATGATTGCATCTCAGACATACGTTTTCAATTTACTTCTGATTCAAACTTTGTACATTCCGACATTTATAAAATTATCTTTTTCTGGATCTTGTACAATTTGAATAAACATACTTTTGCATATATTCAGGAATTCTCGTTTTTTTTAAGAAGACAACACCAAGTCCACTAGATACCGAACTAATGACATGCCAATTTCGAAAATGAGTCATTAACAATTCGCATGGTGCACATTAATATCATTTATATTTCACCATTTTCATCGAAATTCTCTTCAATACAAGAAGAACTAAATTTATCAGTTAATTCATGAAATTACATATGGCTTCCATACACTAAATATTTTGCTTTATAAGTACTAGTGAAATTCTCTGAAATATGAATATTGCACCATGATTTATTTATATTCACATTAAAATGTAATTACAAAAATCCAAAAATGACCTTGGTGTGCTTATAACAAAAGAATCAGAGAAAGATTAGAATGACTGATTAGATAATGTACGATCGACCATTTCTGCCTCTCGTGTTTACAAAAGTAAATTTACCTACATCTGAATCCTGGCAAACTAGCCCGAAAGCTATTTTAGGTGAAATTTCCTTACAGAGCTTTCCAAAGTGTATAAACCCATGCGTACATTTGAACGTTGTCGCGTGGGGCTCAAGGCATTAAATGCGCGGGGTGGATAAATGTAACTTGTTATCATCTGCTACGAAATTCAGCATTATGTTTCTGCATGGTAAATACCCTCATTTGATTTTCCTTAAACTATCGATACACAGGCTATGTGCTCAATCAATCCTTCAAATTCTATAATATCAATGATACGTTGAAGTCTTAATTCTTCGGGTACTGCATAAGATAAATACATGTAAAGATTGTTATAAATATATATGCCGGTGGTCAATTTATCTATTAATATAGTATGTTTGCTGTCAAATGGATCATTACAGCAAAGATTTTTCATTTCAACAGTAACAGAGACTTGTAACTTGTCATCGTCTGCAACAAAATTTAGCATTATGTTTGGTCCAGAGTCAAAGCTTTAGCCAATCAAGTCAAATGAGGCACGAGTCAGATTTCCCGTTGCGGCCTCTCTGGCCTTCAGATGAAGTTCAGTGTCTCCAAAGGTCACCTCAACCTCGACCTTCCTTTCATGATATGGAACGTCCATGTTGAGTTCAATGTTTGCTTTTCCCAGTCTTATGCATCCGTCATCTGTTACGAATCTGGGTGTTTTCTGTGTAGATGCAAATATACGCACGTTAATATATTTATCACCAGGATGGGAGGGGTAGTAGACGTCCATGATTGAGAAATTTCCACATTTTATAGCATCTCCACTTGACACCCAAATGTCAAATATATCTCGACATATTTGGCGATCTTCCAATTGATACAACTTCTCAAGTGGATGCTTTTTAGGATCGAAAATTTCAGTTATTGATGTCCCATATGTGTACCTGCTAACTCGCTCTACGATAGATTTTGGTCTGTGTCCAAAGAGAACGGCCCCTTTCAATACAGCTAGACTGGGTTCAGCGGGAACAATGATATTCATCTGTGGAAAGATCTTTCTGACGTTGTGCTGAACACATGGGGACTCCGCTAATCCTCCTACCATCAGAATGGTTTTGATGTCACTTAGGTGTGAATTAAATAGGAGATCGTTCAAGTGACGTACAATATTGTTTACCGAGTCAGAGAAGAGCTCGGCCATTAAAGAGGATTCGATTTTCAACTTGTTTCCTCTGATTGTCTTGATCTGGCCAGAATATTCGGAGTGACCTATGGCATCTTTCAAACCCAATCCTGTATCCTCCTGCAAAAGCTCTGTTAACGTAACTGGTAAAGCGATCACGAAATTATCTGAGGTTTGGCTGGGTTGAATCTTACGCTTCTTCACTTCAAAATCTCTAAAGAGAGACAAATAATCATAGGTAAATTCAGATCGAAATTTACGAAGTATTTCTTCACCAAAGATGCTCCTCAGAATACGGTTTTCGAATGCCATATCAACGGTAGTACCTCCCCAAGCACCTCCACTAGCTCTGTGCAGTTCCCTAAGATCACCACTGTCTAGTACTTCGTGCACGGTTATGTCCACCGTACCGCCTAGAAATATAAAAATGGAATCAAACTGTGATGAAATAAAATCTAAAATTGAAAAAGGAATGAAGGTCAAATTAAACTATTTGACCGTAGCACGCCGCCTAAATTTAAGTTATTTAGTCAAGTTTAAGTTTTACGTACATTGTCGTACATTATACTCCATGTCGTATAACTTTAAAACGAGAGTTCTTTTTGCATATCCTAATTGACCTTTCGCCATAATATTAAAGGATATCAGCAAAATGTTAAAACACGTGCAGCAACTATTTTAACTTGTATACACAATACCGTGTTTTAGGACACAAAGCACAAATTGCACACCTCCACAATCTATGACGATATATTTTTCGCCTGGCTGAAAGGTTCCAAGTACGACATCATCAACCCAGCCAGATAACCGTTTTTCTAAGGGATTTTCTTTACAAAATAGCGAGGCAGCCTCTGGCTCAAGAGATATAGTCATTCTTTCTGAAGAAATTCCTGCCTTGAAATGAAACATAAATAAAAGGTAAATATATATATATATATATATATATATATATATATATATATATATATATATATATATATATATATATATATATATATATATTCATTCATTCAGTTTGGTCATTGATGGAGAGGTCAAGAGGTGTTTAACAAAATTTGCATTTATGACTCAATAGTATGTTCTCGTATCAAAATGTATAAAAAAGCAAAGTAATCACAACTTGTCTTACAGTACGTAGACAAATGACAAGGGTGTTACTTACGAGTCATTGATGAAGAAGTACTGAAATCTGATAACCGTGCTCAACATTTATTTCTAAAACAAGATACAGAAACGAGGTAATACAATATTTAACCACCATCGTATATCTGTTTAACTTTTAAATACAATTATTTGGAGAAAACAAAAAAAAACTCCAGTGCAAACAGAAATGTAATGTTCACAGATTTGACGGTAATTTGAAAACCATTCGACATATTAAATTGACTGACCCGTACCATAATTATGCAATGCACTAAATTACCCCAATCGCTGCTTCCCTCATGAACTGCTTGGCAGGATCATCCCAAATGGCTGGAACTGTTATCACCCAGTCAACATCTGATTCTTTCAGATCACCGTCTTTGATACCTTGTCTTCCTTCATTGAGAAGATCGTCCTTCAAGTAACGAATTGCAGCGGTAAACACTTTGATGGCTGGAAGGCTGTGACCTTTCTCATCTTGTATTTCAAGGTCACGTGTGATCTGCCGAAAAAGTCAATGATATTGGCATATCTAGTTAATTTAATGACATTTTATATTTCATTTGACAATAATGAGTTAATAAATAGTTGTCAACGCTGGAGTTGTTAATTTTATTTAGTCAAATATATAATTTAAAAGCAATTAAATAATCAAATCAGTATTCTAAACCCAATTTTTCAGGGAAATTATTGAAACATATTGTAGATATGCTAGTGCGTTATAAACAAAAGTCTCTAATAATGACTTTGCTAACTGCTGATTATTTTTTAAATTTATTTTTGGGTATGAAAATTTAAACATTTGAAATGTATTATAAAGTATAATAGGCTAACATTGGTTAAATTACCTTTCTATTGTAGAGTTTCATTTTAAACCGTCTGTAATAGTACCAACTATTCAAAGCTTCTTCTGACTCTTCTCCAATATTGGCATATCTGTTCTCGGCCTCGTAACCAAATGCCTCAAATGTTTCTCCATCTGGTTGGAATAGTACAGTGGTCGGAGCCTTCATGGAAATGTGTTGATCGGAGTTCCAGTTTTTACAAAACACTCTTCCATGATCGTTTTTGAACGAGTAGGCCCAGCTGGAAAATGTGGTTCCGAAGTCAATGGCTGCCACCATTAAACGTGGTCCCTCCGAAGCAGTTGCCTGCATCAAGGTAAAGTGCGAATACAGCACATTTGAATGGTGACTCGGACGGACTTATCAATTACGATACATTCATGGTTCGCTTAGAAAAAGAAATAATTTAACTGAAAAGAATCTTAAGGGAAATTATAATTCAAGAAAATTAGAAATGTTAATTAAAAGCAAGAATGGATCATTCAACATCTGTTTGTGGACTGGTTTAGCTAATCTTTCTGTGTGTAAAATATCATATTGATATTACACAATAACAAATAACATACTACGAGTCACGAGAAAACAACAATATGTAATTACTTTCTTAGAATGAAATCTATATTCATAACGATATTTGGAAGACAAGTATCAAACTGTATCCAGAGACCTTTATTTGCGTAAGGTTGATAGTTTTAAGTATACATACATACATACATACATACATACATACATACATACATACATACATACATACATACATACATACATACATACATACATACATACATACATACATACATACATACATACATACATAAAATGAGAGGCATTGTTTTGTTTTTTTTCCAAACAACTGTACTCAGACCTACCATTCCTGGATCTAACTTCTTGACGTTTATATCACAGCACACAGCTTTTCTCTGAAAATATAATATTGATCATAAATTTAATATGTTATATAACCCATTTCATTTATTAAATGCTTTAGCAAATTTCTTAAAACTGAGTGAAAAATAAAGTTGATTAAAATAGAAGCATGGTAAGATATCCATTAAGGAACAGAATCCAAATAATAGAAAACACGAGCTATCATTTTTGAATATTCCCATATTGGTAGATGTATCAGAATGTCACAATAATTTGTTTGTCCTTTGTTTATAGTTTCAGCGAAAAGTGCTAATTAGGCAACTTTTGACTTAGTTCTTATATATATATATATATATATATATATATATATATATATATATATATATATATATATATATATATATATATATATATATATATAATTTTTAATCTTTTAATCTAACTTGGGGACGGTCGGTTCATCGGCGCAATCTACAGGCACATAATCTGATCACACGAACCTATTACCAACTTTAGTCAAAGTAGCAGAATGGCAGGAAATGTAGGGTGACTGGAAATGTAGGTTTGCCATTTGTATTAATATATACATTTATTACAGCATGAATGCCTACGTAGACTGGTTGTGATAATTTTATTTCAAACGGCATATATCTCAATGACAAGACGCATGCAAACAACACCTACAAGCGCGTTACAAGATGGGTACGAAAGAGGATTAAACTACGCATTTTCTCCGTTGTGCATCAATTAAATCGCTAAAATCATAACAGAAATAAATCAAGGGTTTTGAAAGTTTTAGTAAGATATGTATTTGAAACGCAAAGCAAATTCTTGTACAAAACTGTGCCGTGTTCCTGCTAAACAAATTCTTAACTAGAAAAGTTATGGCCATCAGTTAACATAATATACCTACTTGACGTCTAAATAATATTTTTGCAAATAGTTTACTTAAATTTGAAATTGTTGCATATTTAAAGGATATTTATCATAAAATGGAAATATATAGAATATCTAGCTGTGGAGATGTGCACGTTTAAACTTTGAAAGAATAGTCTGCACTATTCATTTTCCTCCCAGGAACCTGTTTTACACAAACATTTGCTTCTACAATGTGTGAGTATGGCATAGAGAAAAAATATATACACGTTCATCAAACCTTCCGATAACAAATGATGCATATAGCCCAATGATGTAGCAAAAGCTGGATCGTTATGAGATTTAATCTTCATAACTAAAAGGTCCCTCTTGGCATTTGCGATATAATTTGTCTTGGTTGTTATGACAATCCACCTTGAAATATCAGCTGAGCTCTGTAGGGAAAGAAAAAGACTCTTCCAACTATTCCGTCCACAGAAGCAGACGAAGAGAGTCGTATGGATCTTACTGGGCTTAAGAGACAATATCGTCCTCAGTACAGATACGACTGAGACTTGGGATAACAATAAGGAATGGAGCTACCGGTTGGCGAAGGAGATTAATCGACTCGTACTTGCCATTGAATTATTGACAGCCTTGTTATATAGGCAAGCTTAAAAATACTTCTCTTCATCATGCAGACGCCAATGAGAGCAAAAATAGTCTTAAAGATGAGGTTCTCGAATGAGGCTTCACCCAACGGTTGGGGTTTGCTTAAAGACAAAATGATGCACAAGAGAATCCATCTGGACATGACTGAGTAAGACTCGGGTCTCTGCAATTCAAAACTACCTGATGAAGTAGGAAATATAAAAATCCGAACTAATGACAACTCCTTATCAAACTTTGAGTGTGGTACCGGCCCTGTAGCCCTTCATAGTAGAAATCGAACTAAAAGGAAGAGAATACAATCTGCCACCGTGAGCCTGACTAAAGCGTTTACTTCTACACCAATCGCAAAAGAGATTCTATTTGGCATCACAGACTTTTCACGTGGACCGATTCTATTTGGCATCACCGACCTTTCACGTGGACTGATTCTATTTGGCATCACAGACCTTTCACGTGGACCGATTCCTGATATTAATAATACACTGACAACTTTGTTGTGGATATATCACTTGGCACAACAGTGTAGAATCTGTGGGTTGTACTGCAGAAAAGAGCGTAAGTGCTGTGGTAGAGGATCCGTACTTTGAGACAGTGTCATGGGCTTTGTCTACCTGAAGATCGTTGAACATTGATTATTAGGGTTGTAGAGTGGCTATATAAATGAGGCGTAAATTTGAAGTCCTGAATTCGCGGAGTACTTTCTGAATCATCCCAAGACGATCGTACTTCAGGATCAAGGCTACCGCACTTATTTAGAATTTATTTATGTCGCGGTTAGATACTTCCAATGGCCATTAACATTAAACAACACCTCTCTGACTCCAAGTGAGTGCTCATAACTCTGACGTCTCTGTAGCGGCATACATGGGGAAGCCAGTCAAAAACCGGTCCCAATATGCCCACAAACTCAAGTTATCACAAAAGTCCAGTCCTAAAGAAATTTGAGTTTTCAGAGGTTATCTGTACGGTTGCACCTTTGCCAGCAGTAGACACTATAGAGGGCACAAGTGCAGTCTCTCCAGGATAATCAGGTCTAATACAGCCTTCAATATCAAAACAATGGATAGGTAAATAGGTAAACCAACAACATCGTCTTGGCTCTCATCGCACTCAAAAGGGCTTGGATTCTGTAACTTTGTTCCGCGGGTCAGAGATTATTCTATGACACGTGAGTAAATTCAACCCCACTTATATAATACTTTGAGATGGAACAAACTCCAATATCTTCACGCTGGATAAAAGGCTCAACTAGGTCACATGTATCAGCAGTGAAATACTGGAGGATAGTTATCTCTACTGACCTCAGGGAGGCGGCGACTATTTCTATTATTCAAGTATAAGCTCTAGACGCGGAGGCAAGGATGAAGGGCAAAGCGTGAAATTGGAAAACCTCCAGGCCCAGGCAAAAACACAGATACTTACTGTGATATGGAAAAACAGAGATGGGAAGGTACGAATCTTGGAAGACAATGGAGACAACAAAGTTGCCAATCCTTATGGCGTTCTTGACTTAGTTCGTTGTCTCCGTCTTGAAAGGTTCTTTCTGAATGAATTTGTTTATGGTGGGATTGTCAACAGCCAATGTAAACTTCCCGGATTGTCTTTCATACCGGGAAATTCCGATAAGTAGAAGGCCAGAGACTGATTGTTTAGAACCTTTACTAAGGTGTCCTTATTCAGAAGGCAGAGCAATTCTTCCTTTAAACGCACAAAATTCCACTGATAGGACAGCATGGGCGTCATTGGTATCGAATCATATTTTTTAAATTAAGCCTGTAACCACCGCTAATTAAAAAGAGGGGACCCACCACTGAAAAGAGGAGTCGCCTGGAACCTACGGGGTCTGATTGAAGAGGAATGCACTGTATAATATGACGACAGTCCCTAAGGAGACCAAGCTTGATACTTTGGTCTTTCTGTCGACCCCGTTTAGGAACAGACGGTAAAGAGGAACATTTAAAATTAGGATGCTTTTTGGACTGGGCCGTTATCTTTCTAAAGAACTTTGCTGACGGCCACAGGTGCTTCTTGGCCGCTTTTGACGTGCCAGAAGCGGATACCAGGAACCGGTGGACTTCCAGGTCCTGAGATGTCACGGAATGAGTCATACGAAGAGGGTCTATGTCTCCAAAAAGGTATCCCGAGAAAGGTTCTTACTAATTTCCAATAAGACCTTAGAAGTTTCCAAAGTAAATTCTTTTCGGAGATGGAATAGTTTTTGCTGACTGCACCATAGACAAGGATAGCGCATATGTCACTACTTCATCTCGTACATTATGTAACAGTAAGGAAAACAACAACAATGTTTAGCAAAAGAAAATCAATAAACCATTTAGTTCTAGACAATTCAAAGTGAAAATTTAATAGACACTTTTCAGTTCCAAATAATCCTAACTGTACTATCATAAGCAATTTTTTTAGAATGTTCTGAATATATTCCAATAGTCTTGAATGTCTGATATTACATAATAATGCATTCTAGAATGTATTTTAAAGAGTTCACAATAATTCCAAAATAGTGTGCTAATTCTAATTCAATGAGCATTTTAAAAAAAAAATATGTTTTTCTAATCACAATACAACTGTAAAGGATTTCCACAAATCGATCTTAAAACAAGAATGAATTATTTCTTTATCGTATCCCTATTTATACACATGTTCACTTTAGCTATAACAAAATGTGATGTGAAGATTTCCAACTCAATAACTGACACTGAACTCTGAATACATAAACAGGTATGTTTTTAGAATGTTATGACCAGTCTTGGACAAAAAGATAATAATTTAAACTTCCTGTTTACCAGTAGCCATTATCTTAAAATGTAATCTACAATCATGGGCAAATGTTACGCACACAATATAGCCACAATATAGATATACAAAATGCATGCTTAAGGTCCTTGGCAACTAACTGGTACAAAAGATGTAGCGCCGCTGGAGACAAAAATGTCAGCTTAAGGGGGTAAGTATTACTATCATTTTGACTCTGTATAGTAAAATCATGGTTATGAGAAAACGGATCCTCTCTTTAAATACCGCCTGAATTAATAATTGGGCAGAGGCAGGTGACCAGAAGGTAGAAAGCTCAGTTTCATTCTTTAATGTTTTCAAGCTAATTAGATTCAGCTAGAACTAAAAGGACGTGTTAATGGAAACCTCGCAAATTACTCCTAACGCGTAGAGAGATTGTCCCTATCGACTGGCTAGTCAATAAGACGAGAACATTATTCAGTCTTCCCCTGGAGCCTTTAGGGGAAGAAGACCGGCCTCCTTTTTTTTTTTTTGATTCTATCTGATAAGCAAACAATGTCGGCCGGTCGCAATCAAAATCAACCCTGCTATAGGGTCAGGGCTTCAAAGATCAAATCAGCACAAATAGAAAAGACCATTAACGTCTCTGGAGTTGATATGCATGCCGACACACAGTCCATATTGAGTTTTAATGTATCCGGAGAGAGGGAGTCAGGATCCGATCTTTGTAACGGAGTTTAACAGTCTAGAATATGCTTAGGACGGTTCATATATTACGTATTATAAATATAAGCTTTTTGAGGTCTCCAAAGCATGGTTTGAAAGCAGTAAATGCCGATTTTATCAAACTCGTTTGAAAAGCAAATAACCTAAAATGTCACAGATTTAGACCATTCCCCTCCTATCATTATTGCCAGAGAAGGAGATCAAAATTTGAATTGTTGCAATCTTCACACATGAGCATTTTCACTTTCTGGCGAATAAATCGAAATTGGAATTGCTAAACCACCATCACCTAAACACACAATCATACACAGAAAGATGTATCAATGGATTATACGTGAACTTGTTCTTGCTCATTTTTTTTTACTAAGCAACTGACAAAACCTAAAGAAATCAACATTCTATCCTGGAGCAATTTCACGATTCCCCTCCCCTTCCCTGTTTGATAACCCATCCCTCTCCCTGGCATGCTTATCATAAACTTATCACCAAGTTCTCCTCACCCTTTTAATTCGCAAATTACCTTATCTAACAAGGTGCGTGTGCTCTTTCTTTTATATTGGGCGCCGAATTGTAGTAATAACATTGAATATGAGTGTGCTTCCCGACCTGGGTTGAAAATATATAGCACTCAGGGCAAAATGTAGCTTAAGTCTATCAGCTAACATGGCTGACGGCAAATTGCTCATCGTATGAACTCAGATCACACTTATCAATTCCTATTTAGCGCCCACGGTAGTAGTACCAGTCCATTATAATAACATTATTTCCTCTCTAATTTTGGTGGTGATGCATGCAATAGATTTAGACATTATTGGTATTGATTCAAAAGAAACTGTGTATTCTTTAAGACATGAACATTATGATGTCGTTGTCTTGTCTTTGGGAGACAGTGTACATTGAATAATGAGGCTAATTACTAGTCCGGAAGTGAGACATGCGACCTACAGTACGTTAACAATCTGAACTCTCAAAGCTATACCTTCAGTTCAACTTTGAAGGTATTTTCTATTAACACATGATTATTATCATTTATACACACTAGAAGATTTAGTACTGACAATCAAATTTTAGCACTACATAGCTAAAGTAATTGTGTCTGAGGCTATATACAAACAAATGCATGCCTTTGCACTAAAGGTAGGTGTGTAATTCGTTCGCAAACTAACGGTACTAAACGCGAGATGAACACGAGACGATAACTTATGGACATACACACATCCAAACGGATGGGACGTTCTCAAGTACCACCATACAGTGTTACCTCTGACCGCATCCCACCCCTACCTCCAACACTCTGAGACGTAGAAATGAGATTTAAATTCTCGTGCTCAATTAAGAAACTGCATTATATAAAAACTGAATCTACTTGGGAAAAAAGCAATGGATAATAGTAAGTGCTGCAGCGAGGAAGTGCAAGATTCATGGCAACTCCTAATGATACGAAAACAGAAACCAAGATCTGCTAACTCATTAAATGATATAAACATTACATCAATGCGTTCATTAAGCTGATTTTTGTGCCAATTTGTTAACATTGAAGCGACTGATAATATGTTGAGAATGCATGTTCTATATTGTTTTGCTCCGCGTCAAGGCACTGGCAAAACTCTGCAACATCCATTTTCATTGGTTTACTTGCTTTACATGATTTTCATGAGTATGTACAAAAAAAAGTAAGTCATCAACAGCACAGTGTAACAAGCACATTCATAGCAAAGAGAGAGTACCCTTTTGTTGATTGATCGGTGGCTAGAGAAGCTATGAGATGCTCATTCAAACATCATTAAAGGTGTTGCTGGGTTAACCTTCAGGTAAAAATTAACACCAAGTCGCAACAATTGGTTAAGCAGGTTTATGCTTCTTCGTTAGAAACAAAGGTATCCTATTGCAGGCTGCAGCCATGGGTCAGAAAGAAGCATGGTGGGTTTTTTAATATTACGATAGTTTAGACGATGTTGTTTTTACAGGTAAAAGAAAAATAATTATATTCTTAAATGGGCAAATAAGAAAAGGAATTGCAAATATCGCCCACTCAGATCCTGCTTTAGCACTTAAAAAAAATTAAAAGGAAAAATAATGAGTAGAAATAAATTCACATATATAGGAGAAAAATAAAACAGTGCCATTAAAACTAATAAAAGGGACAAAAGGAAGCATGCTATCTTTTCATACACTCACACACACACACACACACACACACACACACACACATAAAAAGATAGGGGTATTATTTTCTTTTTGTACATGCAAACGCACAGCCGCATCTAACGGACATAAGAGGCACACAAAGTTGGATATAAATGGTAAAGGAATCTAGTCTAGAGATTTCAGCACACAGTGTAATTCGGCAGTGTCATAGATCAAGTTTATGACATTATTCTCCAGTGCTGTGTGTATTATACGCTTAACAATAACATTATAGAGGTATTATTGAATCTCTTTTCTTCAATAATGTCTACACTCTCGTGGAGACTAATTAAGGATAGTGACTACATTTTCTGTCAAACTCATGTTAGGTATGCCGGTTAAGACTGAACCGTTCATTGCATCGAATGAGGCCATACTAGAGACAACACACAGTAGATTTTGAGTCACAGAAAAAAAAACGGTTTATAGCGTGATGCTTAGTGGGGATTAAAGTCACAAAATCTGCATTGAGGGAATTTGGTTAACAATCTCAATTTTGAGGCATTAGGTACGTACAAACTGTTTCAATAGAATGCGCATCTATGTATATTGTACTACAACAGTGCAACGGAGAGAAATTGCGATTGTGTTAATCAGTCAAAGAAAATGAGTCTGCAAAATATACCCCAAATCACTAGAGTATAACAAGGCTAATCATTTTTTCTTCGCCCTGACACAATAAGTGGTCATTCTAAATCAGAACACATCAAAGTCTCAACAATTTCAAGAATATTCCTGCCTACCTGCTCTATCCCTCCTGCAAACACTCACCCCTTTCGCGCCACTTATTTTTTAAGCAATGATTTAACTTTTAAGCTTGAGAAAAGTTAATGCGTGTTTCGCCTATATACCTCGTCACTTCGTGTCCAACTTCAGAGGTTGGAGCTGGGTGCACTGGATTACAAAAACGGTAGCGGGTAATGGGTTCTATTAGAGGGTTCAGACGTTGACCTTGTTTTCATGAATGTTTCCAGAGACGCTTAGATTTTAAGTTCCCAGTGTCAGTATACATTTTAAACCAACGCAACAAAATGCAACTAGAAATTAACATGAAGGTAAATCAATGTTGTGACAACACACTGTCTTACCTTTTTTAATCTCGTGCATTTCACAATTTATAAGAGCTGCTGATGATCTAAATGATCACGACTCCCTTACGCACTGGAAACGAGCAGAAAGTCTACAATTTTTAGGTTTAGACGGGCATGGCAACTATAGAGTCAGATGTTTTATCGTTAAGACATATGTTACTTACCTTATTGATTTCGAAAAGAATGATAACGTCAGCTACTTGCAGCTTGAAGTGATATTATTCTTGCTGTATCCAATCGATTGTAACGTTATACACTCTACAGCCAAACATTCGAGGTAACTGATACAATACAATCATCGTTTGTGATATTATTCACTGCACAGCCGTACATTCGATATAGCTGATAAAATACAATCGAGGAAAAACATTTTTGCCGACCTCTATATTTTTCTGGGGTTTGCAGACAGACGCCTACCGTTAAATACAGCTTCAACTCCTCAAAGAAACTTTGTTTATAATGATTTACCAGACTCTACCAACTATTATACTGTGCTAAAACCGTACCATGAATTACAAAATCATCTACCTGTGATATTTGATCTGCTTGATAGTAGCCAATGTTAACCTTGACCTTGTAAACATGTATACCACTGATACAGAAATATTGTCCTTTCCTCGAATCGATTGTCAACCTGGACAATGTGCACGCGAGGTATACATATTCATGTTCAAATTTGCATATTCAAATGTACCCGTTCATCAATACTATTTTTGACACCGTTAGAACTTTTTAATATGACTTATCGAGAAAAGAATTAATGAGAATGTGTGAACTGGAGAATGACCTGAGACAGTGTCACTGTTAAAATAATTTCGGGAAAATGTGCTTAAAGAGCATACTGTATGTTATGCTGAAGCATCAAATTTAAATCTGTTCAAGAACTATTCAAATGGTTACAACCGTTATTCTTGGAAGTCTGTTATAAGCAATATTAATCTATAAGACCAAAATCTCTACAAATTCTCTCATTATATCCAGTTTATTTGTTTTCATCTCTATTTGTAAGTTGTTATGTATAATTGTTTTTGGGTTCTTGATCATGCAAGAATTAAACTAATTTTAATGAATCGAAATAAATTAAAATCAGAGATGACAATTTTATTGTAGATCGGATTCAATAACAAATTAGGATCACGTTCGGAAAATATCACTTTACTAATAACACTCAGCACAAGATTAGCAATATGAACTACAACAGTTTTGTGTGGATGTCTACTTATGAGTAATCCATGACTTAAGTTAGATAGTAAAGTAGTGATACACTCTGACTTTTACATGGTTATTAAGTAATAAATATACTTTAAATTTGGATATTTTGAAACAAGGATCCCTGTATTGGCCCCGCAAATGTCCAAACCTCAGTGACTACAAAACCGACACAAAACAATGAAACAAGAAATAAGACAGACATTAGTAATTATGCATACTTATGATATGATATCGTCATCATCAACAATTGCAACTATTACCAATAATAATATTTTTACAGCCGATAATAATAATAATAATAATAATAATAATAATAATAATAATAATTATAACAATAATTTAATGTTAATGTGTCGCTTTATCTCTAGTATCACTTCCTTATCATCCTGTCATAATATTTTTGTTTTAATTGAAATAGGTTGATGTTTAAAGTTCAGTAAGAGCAAACACATCAATACATGAATTCTTTGTAATATTTGTTGCATATTGGGAATCAACACAACCGTGAATATCGCAGCTATCTAACCTTTAAACGTTATTTACTAAACCAGGAAGTAAATAGAATAAGCGCAGGTTACCTGATTGAACAGGAGACGAATTCTGTTGGGTAAGTCCTTTAGTCAACAAATGTAAAACCTGTACAGTAGATAAATGAAACAGGTAGGAGTGGTTGATTAAATTATGTCTATGTGAAGAAGATAACAATGTACATAATGTTAAACCGCTGGAAAATGTGACAGCAAAGAATGCTTCAAGATGGCAGTTTTATTAACCTGAAATAGCTTTTCTCTCTTTGTAGCTGCGGTATTGCATTGGTTGGTATGCCAAACTTGCGATCAAAGTTTGAGGGCTAGAATATTGAGACCGGATCAACCCAGGTTGGCTACCTTGCCTTGCCCTTCTTACGACCCTGCAGTTTAAGTGCATGTGTTAAGGAATTATTTCTGTATAAATCTTTTTATTTCAATTTTATTTCATTAAATGTAATTATTAATAAGAATATATCAGCATCAGTCTAATATGTTGTCAAAAACATCGCGTTTACTTGAGTCGTAAATTTGACTCATGTGAGCACGTGCTGTGTATGATGGCAAATTTATTATAAGTAAACATTCAGGAATAGCTATGAAAACGATTGGCTGATTACTGGTCAGGCTTTCCTAATGTCCAGATGTATTGCGAAATTACACGTGTCCTTCGTTTATATGATGAGGTACTTTGTAAGACAGTCAGTCAGAGTCCTAGTTAGAGTAACAACCAGAATATTTACATTTGTTTCATGTTTTCTAAAAAAAATAAATTATTTTTTTTAAATTTACAAAGCTTATTGACTTCACTCTTATTTTATTACTATGAACGAGCCGTTACTTAACTATATATATATATATATATATATATATATATATATATATATATATATATATATATATATATATATATATATATATATATATATATATATATAAAGAATACAAATCTTATGGCGAATAACAACCCTTTCAAGCGTACTGGATCCACCAAGGGATCACGTGTGTCAGGGATTAATTAAAATAGATGCTATAAACTGACGACGAACAGTACGAAACTAGTAACTAACTAGCCTAAGCGCTTTCGACTCTTAATGAGTCTTTTTCAAAGGCAAATACAAAACATATATACGATAAACAAATAAACACAAAAACGTTGTGTTTGTAAACCTCTACATGGCTGTCTTCACATGTGCTAAAACTGTAAATACAACCTGCTTGTATAGACTAGATGCGGAAACTGAAAACGTTGTATAATTCCCTAAAAGTCTACAAGCCAAAGCGACATCTATTTTTACTTTGTGCTTTATGCATCTTAATTTCCAAAGCATCAGAAGTTATTAACTCGATCTTCTACAAGTTTATTCGGGCAACAGATTAATAGTTGTCTTGCTCAAAAACATGTGTATCGTGAATTAAAATGAGCTATCTGGGACATATCGTGGTTCCATATGCCTATTTTATCATTTCCTCATGACATGAAATCATTACTTTATAACATTATTTGTAAGGACATGGCTACCTGTAAGTGCTCGTTACTAATAATTTCTAACTGGTTTTGATTATGTTTGAGAGATTTGTCTCTTCAAGCAAGATATGGCAAGTTTTTACAGAATTTTTCCGTCAGGAAGAACCATGGGAAAGCACAAATCGAATTTTAGAATGATATATTCATTCAATTAAGTTCTTTACATAGGACTAATTCAGAAAGCCTCGAATGTATTTAAAACTGTAAAAAATGTATATTTCATCTTTTTCTCAAACTACGCTGGCATACAAGGTGAAAATATATCCATCGCATTTGAACCAGAGGCCGCATTGCTCTTCTGCAGATATCTCCATATGGAGCAATTGTCCGACAATGAAAGATCCGAGATCTCTTGATTTGAACCCGGTAAAAAAATATATATATGGTTATTGACACTGGCGGTAATATTCTTGGTATCGATCTCGGTTGAGAGAGAGAGAGAGAGAGAGAGAGAGAGAGAGAGAGAGAGAGAGAGAGAGAGAGAGAGAGAGAGAGAGAGAGAGAAAGAGAGAGAGAGAAAGAGAGAGAGAGATGGAAGGGGGAGGGGGAGGGGGAGGGGGAGAGAGATATATTGTGGAGCTTCATGATCCTTTGTTGCAACTAAACAAGTGAAAACAGGTATGCTATAGCCTCACTTAACATGCAAAATAAAATAAGAAACGTTCTCTGTAGCAAACAATCACGTTCAACAGTCTATGCAATCTACCAGAAGGGCATGATTTAACCAAATTGCAGTTTCATCGCAGATAATCCCTCTGCTTTCCCTGTTCTCTAGCTCTCTTTCTGGATATCGATCGATAAATAGATGGGGGAAAAACACTTGATGTATGTGGAGTTAGAGAGAAACATATTTCAGCTGGATGAAAATCTTAAATTTGAATTGAAGCAACTCATACCATCTTATTCAAACCAATCTAGATGAATAAAGCAGAAAGAGCTCACCTAGCATCAATGATCAAAATGGAAGTCAATACCAGTAAATTATCTAGAATGATCCCGTTACACAGCATCATTGCCCTTGTAGGACTCGGACTAACAATGGCATGCAGTTGGCGCCTATGGCGTTAGTGAAGCGGACTATTCAACTCCTAATCTGGAAAGAGACAAAAATGTAAATGGCTAAAGAAGAGATGAACGAGAGAGAAAAATACAAAAGAAATTGGATAAACCGGTTAACTGAGATCAGTTGCAACGCCCTACTACGCAACGCCATTTCTACAAGACAGAACAATAGCATTGGCACAATACCCAGGAAGGACGAATACTCAACCTAGACCGCAACCACAAAGATGACTGAAGAGGGAACTACGAACAAATCCAGTCTAGCCGTATCGACGTGTCTCGTAAAAAAAAAACAAAACAAGAACACAGGCGCAACAGCATGGAGAAGAATAGGCGAGTCAAGTGGCCTCCAAAAAAAAATGAGAAAGAATAATACGATCCGAACGAAGAAAGAGCAAGGCAAATCGGCCTGGCACCAACCATCAACGATACTAACAAAGCATACAGGTTTATTGATGATGTCTGCTACCTGGAATGGCGGTTCCTATACATAAAGTAGCCAACTCTCCAGTCGTGAAGCACTTCATATGTACCCTCGCAAAGTGTTACGAGCCTGATTACATTACGTTTAGTTTCGTTTGTTTTGGTTTGCTGCGACAAAGCAACACAGGTAGGTTATTTAGTGCGGAGGCAATTGGAGTAAAATGTCCCGCCCAAGGACACACTACGGTAACTGACCCTGGCTGGTCTGATGATAGGATTCGAACCCGTACCCTTTCAGTCTTTCTACCCAGTCTCCAGCCTACTAAAGATATACGAATTCTTGCAAGTTCGACTCAACTCTTTAGGTTTAGTTTACTAGATTTGTTTGTGGATGCACTAAGGAAGCTGTATCGCCTGTTTAAAGGTAGAGATGATAAAATGAACGTTGTGGACGAGTTTACCGAGTCACAGATAAAGCTTTTAAACAAGCAAACGAATGAACATTATATTCACAATGTCCACAACAAGCTTGAGAGACGCAGCATTGAAAATACAATTCTGATCATTTAAACAGTTAATAGGAGAAATGTTCGTAAAACTTTCCATAAATGGAATGGTTCAGACTCATCATTGCTCTCTGGGGTATAAAATATAGTATAGAAAAACCATATCGAGGTCAAGAGATATCGCATTCATACTATGTACTAAATTCGAGAAAAATGTAACTGAGGGTTTTGGTAGAAAAATGAAGGGCCTCAAAGTCAATAAACCAAGACGACTTAGAATTCTTCTTTCCGTTGGCTGAATGGTCTTTCTAACACCATATGCTTTGCGATTTGCCACGTTTAATTTTTTTTAAGCACAGTCTTGGCTAGCGATAGTAGCCATACTAAAGTAAAGGTAATTACATAGATTGGGTCCCTATAAAGAGCTTGCAAGTCGCATAAACATGTGTACTTTAGCTGGTAATAAGAGTAGCAAAATATATACTTACATTTTTGCATCTTGAATTTCCTCAAAATGAACTATTTTAGTTCAGCAAATCTGAATTACATGAACTATGCCATGAATTCCAAAACTTGACTTCACACCTTGAAATTGTACTGCAATTTCGGATACACTTCCAACTGCAACCACATTATCCTTACTGCACTCAAAATGAAATCAGCGTGATATTCCATAGCGTCGTTTCGATAATTTCAATGAAATAGTTCAAATTTTCTCCTACATTATGACTCCAAACAATTAATGACAGAACAGAAATACACAATCAACTGATTCAAGGTGTGTCCTTCCCTGCTTAAATCACACGTTCTTCGTACGGAATTGACACAGTTAATAAAGTTAGTCCATCACAAGCAGAAAAGCAGATTTAAGTAGAATCAACAACAAAAATTCATACTCCTCTTAATGGCATTCCGTCCAATCATCGACTTCAGTATTAAAAATCCTAATTAACAATTTGCTCATAACACCCAGGAGAGTAATACCTCCATCATTTTCAATATCTATAGTACTTTCGTATAGATAGGCATAACTATGCTATCAGACTAAATGCCTGACAAAGGAACGCTACTGAAAATGACATTAACAATATAATGCAAGTGTGGTTCTGTCAAATCCTTTACGGTATAACAAAAATTCATTAAACATCATATCAAGGTCACTGGTTTTACCATTCTTTAATTCTTTAACTGCTTTTTCCATTTTTTCCTATCAAAATAGCAATCTTTATTATACAAAAGCGGTCAATATTCCTTATCATTATGCTTCCGAGCTTCTAGCACTTTATTTGTTCAGCGACTTTACATTTTCCTGACAATGTTTGATATGTGATTTATTATATGAGAGCATCTCATACATAGTTTACAGTTTAATTCTGATTCAATTTTTCTTTGTACATTCCGACATTCATAAAATTCTCTTCTTTCGCTTTAACATCCAACATCAAATCATGATATTTTCTAATTCAAATGTATTTTTTGCACATTTTCAAACATTTATGGGTTTTTTTTCGAGGAAATAAGTCCCCATTTGCTACCGAACAATTGCGTGAGAATTTCGAAATCGGTTAATTAACATTTTTACGATCAACATATCAATAATTGTTTCAATATTTTCATCAAAATTCTCTCTAATCCAAGAGAAGGTAAATTTATCAAAGAATTCATTAATTACATCGAGCGTGCAAACACTGAATAAATTTTCTTTCAAGTACTAGTGTAATCCTCGAAGGTATTAATATTGCACCCAAAAAATCATTTACATTCGAACTAAAATGTATATCATAGTGATATGGGTAAGGACTTGGTGAGCTTATAACAAGCGAATCAAACAAAATGTTACAGTGATTGATTAAATAATAAATGCACTATTACGATTTTGCTTCTAGTGTTTACAAAAGATAATTTACATATAATTGATTCCTGGCAAACTCGCCCGTCATCTAAGTGAGCTCTCGAAGTATGTGACCGCATGCGTTGTCGCAATGGGTTCAGTGCGAGAAGTGCCTTGCATAGATTCGATTTGGAAACGTGCATCGTCTGCTTCAAATCGAGCATTATGTTGGTCTTAACATTAAAATCTCTACGTAATAAATACCAGTTTTTGCTTCTCGCTAAACAATCGATATACGGGCTGCGGGCTCGTACATTCCTTCAGACACACTAATATCAACAATATAATATGTTCAAGTCTTAAGTCTTCGAGCACTGAATATATATATATATATATATATATATATATATATATATATATATATATATATATATATATATATATATATATATATATATATATATACCAATCGCTAGTCAAAACCAGCCTAGTCAATCTGGACCCTGTGGCGATAAAAGATGCAAAACCTGTCAACATATGATAGAGACCAAGACATTCACTAGCACAGTGACTAAAGAAAAACTAAACATACATGGTCCAAACAAAACGTGCAAAACAGAGAATGTGATTTATCTCATCACATGTAAGATCTGTGGCCTTCAGTACGTGGGAGAAACTGAAAAGCTACACATAAGGATAAACCTTCATAGATCTGATTGGATGACAAAAAAGCTATACAGAAGCCCGGTCGCAGAACACTTCTCCTCCCCTGGCCACACTTTCAGTGATATAATACTTATCGCTATTGCTAACAACCACAGCTGGAGTTCCGAAACCAGGAAGGAAAGGGAATCATACTGGATACGCCGCCTTAGAACATTGAAACCAAGCGGTCTAAACCAAGAAGACTAGAACATGAAAACTATGCACTAGTAGAATTTAACATTTTCTAAATCTTAATATCCTTCAATTTTTACTATAAGAATAACCGGTATAGAATCAAATATCCGGGATATAATCTGCGTTACATATGTACACAAAGTAAAAATAGATGTCGC
Source organism: Potamilus streckersoni (assembly GCA_016746295.1). Lineage (NCBI taxonomy): Eukaryota > Metazoa > Mollusca > Bivalvia > Unionida > Unionidae > Potamilus > Potamilus streckersoni. The sequence continues at coordinate 719,629 of JAEAOA010001723.1, read as the reverse complement.
TTGTAGGCTTGTAGACTTTTAGGGAATTACACAACGTTTTCAGTTTCCGCAACTAGTCTATACAAGCTGGTTGTATTTATAGTGTTAGCACATGTGAAGACAGAAATGTATAGGTTTACAAACACAACGTTTTTGTGTTTATTTGTTTGTCGTAACTATGTTTTGTATTTGCCTTTGAAAAAGACTCATTAAGAGTCGAAAGCGCTTAGGCTAGTTAGTTACTAGTTTCGTACTGTTCGTCGTCAGTTTATTGCATCTATATATATATATATATATATATATATATATATATATATATATATATATATATATATATATATATATATTCTAGTGACCGATTTATCTACCAATAGACTACACTTGCTGTCAATTGGCTCATTATCACAAAGATGTTTCATTTTTTCAGCTGTAATAACGACTGTACTTCTTTTAGCCAATCAAGTCAAATTAGGCACGAGTCAGCTTACCCGTTGATTTTTCCAGCCTTATGCATCCATCATATGTAACAAATCGGGTTATTACGTCTGAGTAGATGCAAATATACGCCCAATTAATACACTTATCACGTGGATGGGAGGGTTAGTATTGCTGAACACATGGGGTCTCTGCTAATCCTCCTACCATCAGAACGGATTTGATGTCATTTATGTGTGAATTACTCATTAGATCATTTAAGTGAAGTACAAGATTGTTTATCGAGTCGGAGAGAAGTTCGGTCATTAAAGAGGATTCAGCTTTCAACTTGTTTCCTCTGTCTTGAGCCGGACAGAGTATACTTACTTGAGCTATGGCATCTTACAAACTCGATCCTGTGTCCTCTTCTAACAGCTCTGTTAGAATAGCAAAGCGATGACGAAGTTCTCTAATGTTTCTTTGGTGGCATCTTAGTTTTGGCTAAGTTGAATCTCACGTTTCTTCACTTCAAATTCTCTAAAGAGAGACATATAATCACTCAGAGGAAAATTACGAAGTATTTCTTTAACAACGATACTTCTGAGTATATGGTCTTCGAATGCCATCTCTACGATGGTACCTCGCTAAGCGTCCCCACTGGCTCTATGAAGTATTATAAGATCACCATTCGTTAGTACTTAGTACACAGTTATTTCCACTGTACCGCCTGGAATTATAAAAATGTAATCAAAATCCGTATTGAAACAAAAACTAAACTTGACAAAAGTAATGAAGATAAATTAAAATTATTACATTGTAGCGCACAGTTGAACCTTAAACATTTTAGACATATCTAAGTTTTTCGTAAGTTTTCTCACATGACTTAGAACTTTAAAACTATAGTTTTATTTGTATATCTTGAATAAATTACATTTCAACAAAATATAAAAAATAAAAGTGATCATTCAGAATACGAGCAACAAGCACATTAATTTGCATAATCAAGACCGTGCTTTAGGACAAACCCCGCCCCAAACTGTACACCTCCAAAGTCTTCGACGATATATATTTTCGCCTGCTTGAAACGCTCCAGGTTTTATGGCAGGCTCTTGATGATATAACAAATAGGACCACCACTCCAAAAACATAAAAACATCCGCCATCGCTTTAAATTATATACAATTTGATCAATCCATATTTGGGTTGGTTTTCAAGCCAGTTTTTTTCTTCAATATTTAAGGGATTTTTGAACTGTTGGGAAAGCATGTCTTACATTATTTAAATAAGTATGAAGGGTCGGGCGAAAATATGATACCTTCTTTTTTCATATGTGACTGTCTGCGACAAGATTTACTAGCATTACGTACAAAAATACGTCATCAACAACATAATATTATAAGTGCCTATATGTAAAAACGTCATTTCTATTGATCGATAGGTTATTGTGTTTTGGGCAGAAGCTTCGATAAGCTTATTCAAACAGCATTAAAGGTTATGCTGCGTTAACATTCAGATAAAATTTAAATTGAGTTCGCAACGACTGGTTAAGCAGATTGATGTAAAATGACTGGAAATGAAGAAATCTTATCGCAAGCAGCCATGCATACAAAAAGCATAGCGAACTTTCGCATATTTCTTGCTGTGGTTAAGTTTATTAAAGGTAAACGAAGTGAGCGGGTAGTTACAGGGGGAAAAATGAGAGAAAATGAGACGACATTGGGGGAACAGATATTTAATTTAGCACATCACTTGAGGCACGATGGGACAAAAGAAAATGTAACATTACGAATAAAGCTATATTGTCCGGCGTGCCGGGTGTGGGGGTGGGATGGTGATGGACTTAAGATGATGAATGTTACTATTAGTATTTATGGAAATGTAAAATTTCGGATGTTGCTATGGAGATGGATTATAATTTAACATTACTGATGATATTAGTGAGATTATTAGACTTTGACATTAGCGTTAGAGTCACTATGGAGTGCATGGGTATTTGACTTTATATTTGGGAGAATATAACACCTTGTGGAAATTTACCATTACGGCGTAACTACTGTCAACAACTAGACTGCACTTTACTAATATTATGTCGTCTGTTCCTGCTCACAAATTTTTCATACATTTTTCTCAACCACAAGGTGGGCAAGTAATAAGTTTGCTGTCGTATTCATGCTTTCTGATATCAACGGTGAACTAACCAAATATTCAACCTATAAAAAAAACTACATTGTTTCAAAATTAGGCTAGTTTAGATGGGAGTGTCTGCACTTGTAATAAACATAACAACGTCGTTCGTGGCCAGATAAAAGGAAAATGAACGGTAATATCGCCCAAGCCATCCTTGTTTTAGCACCGTTTTAATATGTTGTTGTTGTTGTTGTTGTTGTTGTTGTTGTGGGGTTTAACGCCATTTTTCAGCACAGGAAAGGCTATACATGGCGGCCAGTATTAATGGTGGGGAAGAAACCGGGAAATCACCGGAAAGAACCACCGACCCACGAGAAGCTACTGGCAAGCTTTCTCACATATCTACATTCGCCGAATCTTAGACTCGAACCCACGCAGATAGAGGTGAGATGGCAGTGATCCGTAACGGACAGCGCTTTAGACCACTCGGCCACTCGGGGCCCCGTTTTAATATGTATAACGAGAATCAAATATGTATAATTAAAACTAATAGAAGGGTATAAATGGCTATGATATTCTTTTCATAGAAATGCACGCATCCATTTGCAAAGATATAAGGTATTTATATTTGTACATGCAGAACGCACAGTCATCTAAAGGAAGGGATGTAATATACATCCGAACAGAAAACAAGGGTACAAACTCGAAATGATTCGTTTTAATTAATTTCTTCGTACATAATCATTTGGTTGGAGTGAAGGCATGGTAAAAACCCTTCACGCAATATTTAAATTTAAGACTTTAGTTTGCATTGCTGACAGTATCATAGAATTAAAAATAGAGTTGCAAGTTTAGCGATGGAGGAACAATACAATAGAATTTTAAGACACAAAAGAAATAAAACCCTCTATGGCATGGTTCCTAGGGTGACTGAATTCACAGTATCTGCATAGAGTGGATTTAGGCAATGTCTTTAATAAGTGACAAGGCATTAGAAATGTACAAATTATTTTAATTGAATATTAAATATTATATTAATGTATGTTCAGCAACAATATAAATGAGGGTACATGCGATTTTATTAATATGTCTAGCCTGGGGATGAAAATCAGGTTAAAAATGTACATACGATGACTAAAACATAACAAGTAGGTGACTTTGATCTCCTTAAATCAGAATCCAACAACTGCTCAACAATTGTAAGAATATTCATGCCTATCTGACCTAATTCTCTTGACACCCCACACCGGCCACTTATTGTAAAGAAAACTTTTCTTTATTGGCTTACTAAATAATGATTTAATCATTAAACTAGTGAGCGTTTCGCTTATTTGCTTCACACTTCACAGCCCACTATGAGGATTGGGTAGCTACACTCCTAAAGATCTAATAACTTCTCCATTACATGCAGAAAATGGTTTTAAAGTCAAAACTTTTTTAGAAAGGAGATTACACAATTAGTATCCGTAAACAACGACAAACTCGGCATCTTGCAACCTCAATGGATGCTACTCTTATAGTATATTTTAAGTTATCTACCTTATCGTGTGTCGCTATATCCGTTCATTTATTTACCCCATGGGGTGTCACTGTATCTGTTCATTTATTTATCCCATCGTGCGTCGCTGTATCTTTTCATGCATTTACCCTATCGCGTGGCATTGTATCTTTTCATTTATTTATCGCGTATCAGATTATACAATGTATATTTGACGTAGGTGCTACAATGCATTCGAGGACAGATCTTTCTTTCCGAACATAACTTCTTGAGTTTGCAAACAGAAGCCTACCGTGATACCATCAAGCATACTTTTAACTCCCTCATAAAAATTTACAGTCAGTATAATATGCAAGTCTTTCCAAAGTATGAGACTATACAACAGCAGTAACGTCTACTTACCTGCGTAATATATCACTTGATTGATTGAAGTTACTTTTATCCGTGCCATTACGGGTCAATAACATAGTAGACCTGTTCCTGGAATCCGTTGGCAACCCTGATAATATGAATAATTGGTACACCTATTTGTATTCAAGTATAGGTGTTGAAATATATATATGTTAGACACATATGCAATATTAATGATACTTTTGTCAACCATATAGTATTGCAAAGATCAGTCAAGGAGGGAATAGCTACCTATTTAATAAAAAGTGTGAATTTGTTTTGGCTTTTAAAATCCATCTATAGAACAGCGTGACTACTAAAATAATTTTGGATAAAGGATGTAAAACTTATTCTGTATAATATGACATGTAAAGGCAAATTCAATTCTCTTTAAAACTCATGCAATTCGGTGAAATTGTCCTCACAAATGATGTAGTGGATGCCTGTTATAAACTATATTGATCATGACGTTTCCTCATGCCCTATAAATCATTTCATCATTTTCACCGAATTCTGCTTTCTTGCATGTAAGATTTCTTCCTTGTCATACACCATCGATGGTGTTCAAACTAATAAATTAACCGAACTGAGTTGAAGGTATTTGAATTGGAGGTAGAATTGAATTGAATCTATCTAGAGATGACAATTTTCTTGTATATCGGATTGAAAGAACCAATTTAAAGTGACTTTATGGATATAGCATGTTATTGTTGATGCCCATCCCATCAGAGCTAGCTAGTATCAGCATATGTGTAATCCGTTATCCAATATATGTGTAATCATTTATCAACATATGTGTAATCCATTATCAATGACAATATCAGCATATGTGTAATCCATTATCACTGACAATATCAACATATGTGTAATCCATTATCGAGTATATATGTAATCGATTATCCAGCATATGTGTAATCCATTATCACTGACAATATCAACATATGTGTAATCCATTATCGAGTATATATGTAATTGATTATCCAGCATATGTATAATCCATTATCACTGACAATATCAACATATGTGTAATCCATCATCACTGAAAACTATTAAGCTGGTGACCCACTTCATTAAATACACTTTTGTAGACGATGTGATCTTTCCCATGATTATTACCCTACTAACATGCATTATATTTGTTTATATATGAAACAGGGCAATTTATGCAATAATAATTGAAACGACTAAATCATGACGCAATAAGAATTATCAAAGACAATAGCGCTATTGACTGATGTTCCAGTATTAACAACAGAAACTACAACCATTGCTGCTACTGCTACTACTACTACTACTACTACTACTACTATTACGGCTACTACTACTACTACTACTACTACTACTACTACTACTAATAATAATAATAATAATAATAATAATAATAATAATAATAATAATAATAATGCTTTGTTGTTTTTATTTATGTTCTCTCACCCTCCTTCTCCATTTCCTCTCCTTCCCTTTGTCCTTTTTTTTGAAACAATCATTACAATTGTGTCTTTGTTTCTAAAAGAAATTAATTAAACGTGATTGGTACGGTGGTTGGTTCAGACCAAAATCATCCTATCATTATTTCTTTGGAATATTTAATGCATACTAAGAATGCACACCACCGTGATTATCCCTGCTTTGAAAATACATAATGTACACTATATTATAACCAGGAAGTAAGTTGAATTCCTTACCTGCAAGAAGCGCTCGTGCTTTCATAGAAGACGGGAAGAATGTTATCAGGTAAGTCTATAGGTAAAACATGTATAGAAGATGATGAAAGGAACGGAAAGGTGTGAAGTTTAGTTGTTCCACATGTTAATCCATATAATGAGGTACAGAACGTTGATCAGCTGGAAAAGAAAAAACGAAAGAGTGCTTCAAAATGGCGGTTATATTCAGTTGAAATAGACTTTTCGCTATATTCGCCAATTTTATGTGTAACAAATGTCGATATACTTTAAGCAATGGTACATTTACATCTCTCTCTCTCTCTCTCTCTCTCTCTCTCTCTCTCTCTCTCTCTCTCTCTCTCTCTCTCTCTCTCTCTCTCTCTCTCTCTCTCTCTCTCTCTCTCTCTCTCTGGCTGGTTCGGTCTCTTTCCTTTCTGTTTTCTTCTATGGCCGTCTGCATTCTATTTCACCTACTTACCTTCTTTAGTCAATGTGGAACCCTCTGTAGACCATAGTTTCAACTTCTGAATGCTTTGCATGTAGTAGTCAAAACAACTGAGTTCATTTGTGATACACATTTATCTAACCAAACTTGATTAATCGATTTTTAAAATAGCCACATCCCCCACCCAACCGCAAAGTAATTTTAAACAGGATTATGTAATGTACGAGTTGTCCTCTCTTTTCTATTCATTTAATTTTAAAAAAATGCCAGTAGGTTTGGTGGTGTGTTCTAAGACTCTAACTTTGTATTTGCAATGTGAGAAAATACCATAGCAATGTTTGATTTTCCAACCTACCACCTCTAGGAGAAAACAAATCGCTATTGGTATCTTCTTGATTTTCTGCCAAACTCTAGATAATCTGTGACTTATTACAGTAGTTTAAGAATTACCAATAGCTAATGTATAATTTAAAAGATATATCCACTCTAGATTGCCCCGCCCCATTGCCCCTCCTCCATTTCTGTCTGTTGTTCTATCTATCTATCTATCTATCTATCTATCTATCTATCTATCTATCTATCTATCTATCTATCTATCTGTCTGTCTGTCTGTCTGTCTGTCTGTCCGTGCGTCCGTCCGTCCATCCATCCATCCATCCATCCATTCATCCATTCATCCATCCATCCTAGACATGTACCATGCAGTTATTTATTATTACTTTTGTCTTTTTCTGATGCTTAGACTTTTTTATTTCTTGATATTCTTTCTCCAAAATGAAAATATTTATAGTTTTACATGTGTATGCCTCTTTTTATGTGTGTTTCTGTATCATTCAGTCGTTAATAATAAAAATCCATTTCCAGGATAGGATATCTGTGTTTAGACTGTTCAATAGTGTGAAGAAAATGCTAATGTGAGTATACTGAAGAAGACTGAGATAGAGGAAAACTGCATTTATTAGCTCTGTATAATGTAAAATATTGAATTTTAGCCACGAATGAACCAGTAAGGAAATTATGCATTGTTCCAGGTCTTGTTTTCTCCAGCCCCCTTTGTTATGGTTCCATATACCTCTCTCTCGCTTCCATTTTTCGTCAATTATTAAGCTAATCTTTATTTTGTTTTTGTTTTGTTTTTTATGCTAGTAATTCCAGGGTGGGGTGGGGTGGGACGATTGGGATTAATCAAAATTTTATCGGAAAACCCTGCTTTGCCAGTTATTTCGGGGTAGTGCAAAATCCGGCCAGAGAAGGACGACAAGTCATGGCACCCTTCCTCGATAATTTTAGCCCATGCATTCTATTTGTATATCTGGTATTTATATTGCTTAACACGAGCGCACATTCACACAAATACCGTAAAACTGCATTTTCAGGAGTCTATAAATGTTCGTGGCAATTTAATTTTATGGATATATCGCTGCTACTAACTCTTATTTCTCAGAACGTATATCTATGACCCTCGGATTTTACTCTTTTGATCCTTTCGCAGTTGTCATGAAAATAATTTTGTCGCGAGAAAGGTTTCTTACAGTATATATTACAATCCTATGTATCAAATTAGAGCTAGTATATCCGGGATTCATATTGCATATATTTCTCTTAAACTGGATCAAATTAACTCAATAGTAATCACACGTATTTACTATATAATATTTATTTTCCTTTATTTTCTTTAATTACGCTGTTATCTATCTATCTATCTATCTATCTATCTATCTATCTATCTATCTATCTATCTATCTATCTATCTATCTATCTATCTATCTATTTAAATTTAAATTAATCTAGTTAAATGTCAAATGTCAGATAGTATTATACATACTTGGACCTGTTAATTAGGCGATTCTTTGAAACTATATCGTTTTAATATTTTTTGCAGATTTTATGTCTATTCTACGTTTGTGAGGGTTACATGTGATAATTCTAAGTAAAGGGAGATTATTCGTCAAAATGTCGCACAAAACACTCGTGGCAGCCATTGATTTCGGTACCACTTACTCGGGGTTTGCTTTCTCGTTCGGTCATGAGTTTCAAGCAGACCCATTGAAAATCAGCTGTACTAACCACTTCCATACACGGTCTGGTGCGGGGATGTCTTTAAAAACACCAACTTGCATTCTATTCTCTCCCGACCAACAGTTCCACTCATTCGGCTATGAGGCGGAGGAAAAGTACAGCGATCTGTTGATGGACGGGGAACATGAAACCTGGTACTACTTCCAGAGGTTCAAGATGATGCTGTACAGCTGTCCGGTATGATTCAAATCTCTCCCGGTCTTTCTTTCCCATACTAATTTGTAATACAAGCATTTATTGGAGTTGATGAAACGATTAAGTTAGTCAAAACTTAGTCGTATTTAACGAAACTTCAACGACACATATCAAAATTGCAAACGATTTTAAATGTAGAATAAAGTTAAAAATGGAGAAAATATCTGCTTTAAGCAATGAATGTGAACTGCATAACTGTAACGAGTTGTGTTTAATTGATTAATTTTTATTTATTTCGAACGTAGGACTTGAAGAGAGACACGAATTTGCAAACATCCGATGGGAAGCCTTTTCCCGCCGTCAAGATTTTCTCGTCTGCCATCAAGTATTTGGTGAATAAGATGCTATCAGCTATGGGCGGCAAGCTGGCGGGTATTGGGCATGACGATGTACATTGGGTACTAACAGTTCCCGCCATCTGGGACGATAAGGCAAAACACTTCATGAGAATTGCCGCTGAAATGGTAGTTTTTCCGACCTAGTCTATAATATGTCATCATTTTAAGTCTATCTGTGTTATATACGCGTATGTGTTTATCGATATTGTACTGTTCCTTTGCATTCCTTTCTGTTGACACAGTATAAACATGTGGAAAAATTATTTAAAAGAAAGCCAAATTAAAAAAATAACTACCAGTAACCAATGAATGAAAGGTATGGTGGAATGACACTGAGAAAAATGTATCAATTTCACTAGCGAAATTAGGAATTTATAAACATAAGAATGTAATATATGCTAAAATATTTATATATAAAACTAATTTCAAACGGCAAAAGCGTTGTATCTCGGAACTGAGTTTGTTTTATTATTTTTTTAATTTCTTTTGGTTCCTTGAAAAATTCTATTTTGCCTATTTTGGCCTCTTTATATGTATCTCAATCACAGTTTTTAAAGTTTGGAAAATTGCAATAAATTATCTCGCCTTTGTTTCATTGTTCTTTTACTAGGCTGGTATTAAAGGACGAAATCTATTAATCGCCCTGGAGCCCGAAGCCGCGTCTTTCTTCTGCAGATATCTACCAGTAGAGAAATTGTCTGACAGTGGCAAATCTGAAATCTCCTGCTTTGAACCAGGAAAACGATATCTGGTTCTTGACGCAGGCGGTAAAAATACAATAAATCATATCGTAACTACAAAATATCTGGCAAATATCTGAACAGATCTTTCTATAGACACTACCATTTCTGATACCCATGGAACTTTAGAAATATCCTATATAATTTGATCACTGCTCAGCTTGACCAGTGACCGCTATTTTCCGCGCGTGAATCCTTTTGTTAAGCCTAAGGCTACTTGTGATGATTAGGATTGAATCCCTACTTAATATACTGTCAATCATTTCTATTCATATTGATTCTTAAATGTTCCTTGTCACACTGAATGTTCTTCTATACAATTTCTTTTAAATATTTATATCAGGAATACACAAGAAAAATTGGCAAGAATTTAGCTTCTTGACAAGTTTAAAATAATAAGACCTACTTTTTCATATTGATAAAAGTCACTCTGTATTTGTTCCAGTGCTACTCTCTTGAAAAGCAAGATTTTATTTGGATTGACTATTTTGAGCTTATTCCTCCAAAAGTTAATTTTTGACTTGAATGATGACAATATTCCGCATACTTCTAAACTTCCAAAAGTACAAATCTTACCTTCAAACCTGCCATTTTTGCAGGTTTCACTTGTTTTTGGATTTTAAATATAAATTCAATGCATCGTTTATAAGCTGTTGCTTAAGATCCAAACGAAAGTGTTTTAGGATTTTCCACAATACGCTTTATTGCAAATTTGCAAAGCATCATGAAAAAAGTAAATTCGACGACAAATTCACGCCACTTTCCTTGCATTAACTACAATTGGTCAATGTACTAAAAAAATTAAAACTCAGAAATACTATATATTATTTCAGGAAAATAATAAGTCATCAAGGGGCCTTCACATCGGTTCAAGCTCAGAGAGAGAGAGAGAGAGAGAGAGAGAGAGAGAGAGAGAGAGAGAGAGAGAGAGAGAGAGAGAGAGAGAGAGAGAGAGAGAGAGAGAGAGAGAGAGAGAGAGAGAGAGAGAGAGAGAGAGAGAGAGAGAGAGAGAGAGAGAGAGAGAGAGAGAGAGAGAGAGAGAGAGAGAGAGAGAGAGAGAGAGAGATCACATATTTTATTACAATTGCACAAACAAATCCTGCCTTTCCTTGCCTACTTTTGTTATAAAGTAAAAATGCATAATGCCATTTCTATATCGTACAAAACATATTAGCTGCGACCAGGGCACGAATGGAACTTTAATATTACTGTTTAACATTCGTCTTTAAAATGAAAGTATTCAACCATGCATAAAATATATGACTTTGTAAAATATTTGAAAACAAAATCTTAGCGTTGACAGAAATGTGATATCTATCTATCGCCATTCACAGAAAATAGTCATATTATTCAGTGACACATACATTATAATACTTGTGCAGGTTCAATTTCCAGCATTATATGTCAGAATTCAATTCATTAATATTTTTCTGGAGAAGCTAATATTTTCCTGAAAATATTTAAAACTTGTGGTGGATAGGTTTCAGAACCATTTACAGCAAAATTCATAAGGTATGACCTGGAACTAAATTGATACGTTAATAATTTTGCCTAAATTATGGAAATGTAGCTTTTATAGAAGATCATTATTCCCAGAGTTAACAATTTCGTTTTGCCTGGAATTTATCATGATGTGTATGTATGCCTTATATCCGTATGCTTAATATACATGTGTTCGTTGAACATTGTATTTTCATTAGGTGGAACAGTGGATATTACAGTGCATGAGGTACTTCATAATGGCCACCTTAGGGAGCTGTTCAAAGCAAATGGTGGACCATGGGGTGGAACGACCGTTGATGAAGCCTACAAGGAGTTTTTGGAACGTCTTTGTGGTCAAAAGACATTTGCTAGGTTACAGAGAGATTTCAAAGATGATTTCATGGATCTAATCCGAGAGTTTGAAGTGAAGAAAAGAACTGTTTCTCCTGAATTAGACCAAAAGGTCACATTGAAGATTCCAATCACGTTACACGAAGCATTTCAAGATGAGCACGGAAAAAGCTTCCGGGAGGTTGTTGCTGAACGCCAGGATTTGCATGGAAAACTCGTCTTTGCTGGAGACAAGATGCGAGTGGAACCAAGCCTCATGAAATCATTCTTCGAGAAGACATGCGATGCAATCATAGACCATCTGAAGGGCCTGTTTGGTAAACCAGAACTTTCTGGTGTAACTACAATACTCATGGTCGGGGGGTTCTCTGAATCACCTATGCTACGCCACGCAATACAAACAAATTTCTGTAGAATGAGAGTTGTTGTTCCTAATGAGGCCGGTCTCGCTGTCTTAAAGGGGGCTGTCATATTTGGACATCAGCCGAAGATTATATCCTCAAGAGTCAGTAGATATACGTATGGAATATCGGTGAGAGAGCCTGCACAGAACGGAGATCCAAACGAACTGTTGATCCAAGAGGAGGATGGCAGATGGACTTGCAGAGGTCATTTCTACAAACACGTGGAGGTTGGGGAGGAAATTCCAGTCGGTGCACGTTCTAAGGGGACGGTTTATTTTCCATCTGATAAGGTACATGATGGGATGAAAATTGCAGTATATGTATCAACGGAGAAGGATCCCAAATTCATCGTAGATAAAGGATGTACACATTTGGGAGAGATTTCTGTAGGTGGAGGAAGGTTTCAAGGGGTCAAAGTTACTCTGATATTTGGAGGCACAGAATTGGGCGTAGAGGCGATCGATCAGGATACAGGGAAAGTTACAAATGCTAATTTTGACTTCTTGGAGTGATATCATTGTGTGTACAATAATAGGTGTGTACATGAGAGAACACTTAATAGGAACACACTTGTATAAAACAAATATGACGGTCAGAAAAGCTCTTTCTATATCTAGCCTTTTTTTTACTCAGTAATTTTTTAAAATATTTTTCCTCAGCAATTTAGTCATGTAAATCTTCCATTACGAATGCATTTGCTCAAGTGGTTAATTACAAAAGTTTCGAGCATATTTTTTGCAATACATGTAAACTTTGCCACTTACTGTAAAGATTCCAGATTTTGCATTAATTTAATCCCATGTTCCATTGCTAAATGAGAGTTTACTACAACACACAATGATTGTGTAGAACGAGCATTCCACTTTTATGATTAACAGTCAAAAGTCTTTGTGCACAATTTTAAAATACTTAAAATCAAAGATATAGCACACAATATATATTTGGTCGTTGTAAATTTTATACTTTTGTTTGAAGGATTATCATTTTCAAGATACATCAAAACTCATTCAAATATTTACTTTTTTTAAATAAAGGCTCACAATCAGCTTTCGATTCATGTGTTGTAAGTAGATTTCACAATGAATCAATAAGATCTAGCTGACGGATAGAAAGAAAAAACATAATAATACCGATTGTGGAACCGAAATGGCAAAATATATATTCCCTGTGACCATTGTTATCACTTCAAATATAACAACTCTACAAAAATCAGTTCATTATATAATGTATATTTAATTTAGATTGTGTGTTTGATCTTTGTTCGTGGTTGAGGGTAGAGTTTTGGCCGAACTGACTTTGTTTTCGTTTTATTTTTAAGGATGTTTATTTGCATTTGAGTTCATGGGATTTTTCCTTAGAAAATTAGATTATGTTTTGGATATTTCTATTTATATGATACAGAACAATAAAATTTTTCATTTCTGTTTCATTTTCATATCAGTCTTTGATAATCTATAATCAGAGTGTGTAGTTGTGTTAAGATATAATTTGAAAAGAATCATTTATTTAAATCATCTCTTGGAATTAAAAGTTCACATAGATTTTGTGGACTAAAAGATTAATTTAGGAATATTGTCAACTCATTCAAAGATATTCTGTATTATGCTAGTGTGATAAGTCAAGATATCAAGTCACATTCAAGACTATTGTCATTTAATCACATTCAAAATTTATGGAGCTTAAATGAGCATTATATACTTTTGAACTTGTAATACAATATTTATAATTAATTTGGATTTAATTTACAATCAGTGTCTTTCGAATATTCAATTTTGTATTCTAAAGAAATACATTGTTGAATGTTTCGATTGTTTGTTGAATGTATCGCTTCTTTCTATTACTTAGTTAAAGGCGTTGCAAAATGATATTAATGGCAGACATATGACTATTACTCACATTAATTAGCTACGGATATTTTTAGAATTAGTAGATGATTTCACATATCTGTTTTGAAATGAAAATATGACAATTAGCACCCCAATTCTTATTCATAAAATTCAATGAAATGTCTTTAGCATTGTGTACTTATAAATTACGTTATTTGTTTCTCCATTATTGAATTAATAAAAGAGTGACTGTTTTGATTGGATCTAAAAAAAAATCTTATTTTAACACACACTCACACACACACAAACACACACACACACACACACAGTCTGATAAATCAGCCCTTAAGTCTGTGTCGATACTGATGGACGATATGTCACCTCTTCAGTAAAAAGTGCTGCATGAAAATCTTTCCATAACAAACCCGCGTATACTTTAGACAAATACTATTAATTGGTAATAGCCATATCTAGCGCGGAATTCAAAATGGCAGACTGACAGAGGGTTGTACCATTAATCGTGGATTCACAAGTCATCAAAAAAAGGATTTGATCCGGAAGTATGATCCACATGCCACCAAAAGAAACCTTCAGTCAACTTTAGCTCCACATTCTCAAGTAATACCGTTAATAGTATAATATGTACACCGATATATGCAGCCAAGATAGACGGCAGGGCTTTGTATGTTTTATTGACCGCCAATCAATATCAGCACGGGTGAGGGGCTGATCTATCAAGCTAACACACACACACACACACACACACACACACATACATACATACATACATACATACATACATACATACATACATACATACATACATACATACATACATACATACATACATACATACATACATACATACATACATACATACATACATACATACATACATACATATGTATATATATATATATATATATCTATATATACATATATATATATATATATATATATATATATATATATATATATATATATATATATACATATACATACATACATACATACATACATACATACATACATACATACATCTGCTTAAGTTGCTACCTACCTACCTACCTACCTACCTACCTACCTACCTGCCTGCCTGCCTGCCTGCCTGCCTGCCTGCCTGCATGCCTGCATGCATGCATGCATACATACATACATACATCATACATACATACATACATACATACATACATACATACATACATACATACATACATACATACATACATACATACATACATACATACATACATACATACATACATACATACATACATACATACATACATACATACATACATACATACATACATACATACATACATACATACATACATATATATATATATATATATATATATATATATATATATATATATATATATATATATATATATATATATATATATATATATACATCTGCTTAAGTTGCTACCTACCTACCTACCTACCTACCTACCTACCTGCCTGCCTGCCTGCCTGCCTGCCTGCCTGCCTGCCTGCATGCATGCATACATACATACATACATACATACATCATACATACATACATACATACATACATACATACATACATACATACATACATACATACATACATACATACATACATACATACATACATACATACATACATACTTGAAAGCTATATTTATTGTAGTGGAAACAATTCTTCCTTTGTTTAATTTCTATAACTATTTACCAGCCTAAGCATTATCAATTGTTTCTTAAAATTGCTATCTTATAAGGCTAAGATGTAACCAGGAGAATAAGGGTACGCGTTCATTGTGTATAATGACCATAAGACGTGACCTGCTATATGTGCAAAGCGTATTTTATCTTAGAGAGTTAAAGAGTTAGAGTTAGAGATTTAGAGAGTTGTACCAATCGTGGTTGAGCAAGAAAGCAGGTGAGATTCAGTCTTAAGCAGATAGGAATGACATGAACTTCTTTGTTTCATTGAAGACAATCTACGAGCCACAAAGCGTATTTTTGTGTGCGATATCATGGGACAAGTTTGTAATCACGGCGTGAAATAAGACTCCAAAACAGTATTTGGTTAGGGAAGTTACCGCCAATGTCCAATGTCTTTTTTGGACGGGGGGGACATCATCGTCTTAGTTTTCTTTCAATGTCGAGATAATCTGCGACTTGCCATAGGCGTCTTAGGACATAAGTCACATATCCCTGGACCTGTGTTGCATAGGAACTTAGCAATCCTATGAAGGATCACATTGCTAGACGCCGTACCATTAAGGAGGGGCTAGAAAAGAACACAGGGTGTCACTTCTAGGTTCTAACCAGCATGTCATGCTTCCACGGGGATAAGAGGTAGCAACATTAGCTTGGGGGATAGAAAAGGTGCTATAAACATTGCATGCTTCACCTTAACCCTGGTCTGTTTACCGTAGCTGATGGGTATATCACCGTCGCAAATTACATAAGGAATCAAACATAGCGCTACTTATATGAAAAGTACATCAGAACATAGAATAGATCTCTAATTGTTCCCAAACTGCTCAGACTGAATATTAAACAGCGGACTTCAGTAAAACTCACACCTAGTCTAGGCAGACAAGTTTATCATCCTTGTTGGCGTTATTGTTAGAGTTTGTTTAGATCACCAGACATGACCAGCAAATGGATTTGGCACATGCAGCAATAATGTATCCCTTCTCCTCAAGAAATGTACAGAACATGACCTCCAGATCACCAATCAGTCTACGCTTGCAAAACAGTGACAAATCGTCTTGGATGCTACCGCGCCCTAGGCACTGTCATTTAAATGACAATGAAGTCGTTAGAAAAAGAGACATACTGGATAAACAGAAAAAAGAGACATGGTCGATACACAGAGATACGAGAAGTACAAAATACTACATTGACCACTGGTTCAAAGTTGCAAGCTCAATATCCCACTTTAGCCTATTTCGCAACTGCAAGGAAAAGAAAGCGAACAAAAGCTCAATGTTTCCAACTGAAACGTGTTTATTTTAAAGAACTGTACTTCTAACTAGTAAACTTTGATAAAAACGTCGAGAATATCGAGAATAACGTGATATATTTCCAAGACTGTGTACTAGGCTTTACGCGAAACGTTAGGACCCGGAATGTGCAAACATTGAGATATATTTTGATGAGACCGGAGACTACATAACGAGAAACGTTAGGTCCTAAAAGCCCGTTTAGATTACAACAGTTATATAACAAGACAGCATTCAAGATAACCAATATAAGGGACCAAGACAAACTTAGAGAGTTGTACGAATCCTGGTTGAGCAAGAAGGCAGGTGAGATTCAGTCTTCAGCAGATAGGAATGACATGAACTTCTTTGTTTCCTTGAAGACAATCTACGAGCCAAAACCACCAGCAAAGTCTCCAATACTGAGTCCTGATGGCACTACATTGATCATTAACAAGGAAAAGATGCTTCTAAGAAGGGTAGATCACTTCAACAGCATCCATAACCAACAATAATCTTGCAGTGAGGAAGCACTTGATCGATCCGCTGAAGTGGGAATGACTCTTCCTTACCCTCCAACACTAAAGGAAGTTAAAAAGCAACTGACCTGCTATTAAATGGCAAGACACATGGATATCAGGATCAAATGCTATACAAGCAGAAATCTGCAAAAGGCCCATGACTCGGAAACAGACTGAAGTGATCCATTTAATGCAATCTCAAGGAAGTATACTCTGAAAGTGCAAGGATGCATTCATTGTTTACACTAAGAAACGGAATAGCTACAAACAATTCAGTGACAAAAACCAGGGAATAATCGTCATCCCTTTACAAAAACTTTTGACACAGTCAGTCGTGGAGAACCTGGATGCTCATGTCAAACTTTCGAAAACCGTACGTAGAGCCTTCCGTCACAATACATTTCCAAGCCATCAGGTCAGTACAAAAGTTCACCTTCATAGCAGTACACTGTCAGGTGCAGTTCATGTTCACGACGAAACCAACACAAGAGCTGTCACTGCAAGTGTGACCTTTAGCCGACCACGAGTAACTGTGCGGAAGAGCAGAGACACCATTCTGCAAATAAGGAAGGTCTTCAAAGTCATTGTGTTGTCACTTTGCTGTATGTGTGCCACAACTAGACGATGTGCAGACGATATGCCAATAATCTGAACCATTTTTACATGGGCTGCCGAATAAAACCGATGAGGTTTCAAGATAATAATATGGCAGGACAAGGTCCCAGACAATGATATTCAGACAAGCGTAGAAATTCCAAGAATCCGCACGCTGATTACAAAATCAGATAAAATGGGCAGGCCGTGTTATAGAATGTCGGACTAGTGACTTGCTATGATCTTCTACGGCGACCTTAAGAGAAAAAAGCAATCTCTGAAGAAACATTTCAAAACTTCCATCGTCATTCATGAAACATTTCAAAATGGACCCTGAGTCTTTGGACGATTTCTCACATGATCGTTTCACCTGGGACATTCTCAACTGTAATGTGTCTGCACATAATGAACTGGGGAAAACTGCGGACGAAGAGCAGAAGCGTGATCGGCGAAAATCTCTGAACTACAGCACGTCCTCCGTTGATTCAAGAACCTCAGGCAGGTAGTATCTCCTGTCCAGTGTGCCACAGAGCACAAATTGTCATGACCAGTTACTTACAGTTATATATATATATATATATATATATATATATATATATATATATATATATATATATATATATATATATATATATATATATATATATATATATATATATGTGTGTGTGTGTGTGTGTGTGTGCATACAGAGAAATTCCTTTTGCTCAGTACGATAAGATTAAATAAACAGCCAATCTATTGTCAGCACTATTAATATAACCTATATTGGCATGTATCATTGTTACAGTATCATATGTCATGTGACATCTGGAATGACTTTAAATCAACGCGATGTGCTCATCTAATCCGGTAATTGCCCCAACATCATCATGTTTGTTTGTTCCATGGTATGCACAAGAACATTGACAATACACACTTTTTCTTTTGCAAGGACCATTTTCAGCTCTTGAACTAAAATTAAGCTATATGTGTCTAGTATATCAACACAGCTTAGAAACCAGCCTAAATTTTGTTTTTGTTCTCTGTCCCTGTTATGGCAAATGATTATTAGTATAACAAGTTTATACATAGATTTAACTGTCGATATGCCTTTTATGTTCTGAGTTACATCCGTATAAGCATATTTATAATATCACCTACTACATCAATAAAAGATTATAGACCATTAAAACTAATATATATTTTATTACTTATGCTTCATATTAGCATTCCATCTTTGTTAAGTCATTTCCACTAGTGTCATTGTAATAAACATAGAGAATGTGCTATTTGTATTTATTTTTGTTCTGGTCGTTTTTGTATTGCATAGCGTGAAGAAGAAGCTTAAAGCGTGAAGCTTAAAAGTGCTTACTGGTGAATCATACAAATGAGATACAAGAAAAACTATGCAAGTGTGAACTTAGATTTTCTTAACATGTGGCCATAAAGCGATTTGAGGAAAGTATTACAGCATTTGCTTGTTCAAGTCTTATGTATAATTAACTTGTATTGTGTGTTGGCTTTTGTCTGATTATATTTAATGTATAGATCTTCAACCATTTTATTGGCGAATAATTAAAAGTTTTGTTTCTATGTACTGTAAATCTACTCGCATTTGCCAAACGGTAGGAAATACCCAACAACAAGAGATCTAAGGTCCTTATGCAACCTATTTCTAAAATCTGACGAACAATTTATCAGAATAAATGTAGAGTGTGTCGGTCGCTTACTAATCTCTAAGTCAGGCAACCATTACTTGTTGACCATACTATGTGTGTCCACAAGATTCCCAGAGACAATTTTTTGAGAAATATTAAAAAAGAACCATAGTAAAAACCATGATAAAGTGTTTTACACTTTCCATCCTTCCCAAATCTGCCCAGTCTGATCAAGAGCCAAATGTAAGGTCGGAAATTTTCCAACATGTTATGTATGAATTAGTCTTAAAACAATTTAAGTCTTTTGTCTATCACCATGAAAGCCAAGGGACTGTGCAAATATTTCATCAACTTTGAAGAATACGAATTGGTCATATTGCTTTGATACAGGAAAGGATTAGGACAAGAGTGTTCATTTACTATTATATGTTATTGAGGAATTAGTTTAATAATCATTAGGTTTAACTCCCTTTGAACTAAGTTTTGGACCTACTGTCCGTAGACCATTGAAGTTATCAAAAGAGAAATTTCTTTCAACAGAATAATCCGAGATTAATCTTCTTGACTATGTGATTTTAGGAAAAAGTTTCAAAGGCTTGTGAAGGAGCAAGAATAAATCTACACTCTACTCAGTCAAACATTAGAATAGGCTATGATAGAAACACAAGGGAAAGGAGTTTTCAGCCTGCTGGTAAAGTTAAGCTATTCTGATCATACCTCAAACTCCTCTTCAGACTAATTAATATGGTCCTTAACTAGTTGCTAAGAAAGTAAATAGCTTAAATGACATCACTGACACTCTTGGAAGGCAAAAACAACAACCGCTTTGCCATATAAATGTGTTAGAGACAATCCTGTAACTCATGCAATCAATTTAGTTGTACCTCTCCAACACAGTGAGTATATAAATGATGGTACTCTAGTGACTTTGTGTTAACCAATCTTCAAAAATATTGAATAATTGGAAGTAGAAATTTTCAATTACAGTCACAAGAAAGAAGTGAAATAAAACAGCTATTATCTGAGTATGAGCATTTTTCGAGATGTTTCTACACGAACAAATAAAATCTACCATAATCTTGAAATATTGAAACAGCAGTTTGAAAGACGAATCCTCTCAAGCAGGAATGTTTAAAAAGAAAGATAGTCTGTGTTTGCTGGAAGATGACTTCAAAGAACCAAGTAAAAGTACTCAACGTATTCTAGTGCCAAAACCAGATGATACCTTTGCAATATGCACTCACGATAGCAAAGTGAAGTGTTACCAAAACAGGTTCATATATAATGCCAAGAATCGATGACTATGATGACAAACTTGGAAAAGCAAAATATGTCACAAAATTTGACATTTTGCAAATTACATTTCGGGAAAATAAAGAAAATGTCGGTATTCATAATTCTTCATTAACTTTATCCGTATAAATTTATGACATTTTGCATGAAAAGTTATATTTCAACTTTCCAGTGTAAAATGAATATGATAACATATTGTCTAGATAACTGGGACGCTTACATTCATTACGTCATCTACAACTGTACATGCAAAGATCACTTAGAGACGATTCGGTAATTCTTCGATCGTCACATAGATGCAATTTTCACAATTAGTTTTAGTAAAGGTTAGTTTTGCCCTGCTTGTTTTACATTTTCTTGACATATCATGGGACACGGTCAACTTAAACCTATAGAAGCTAATGTCAGTGTTATCTCCGAATTCCATGTGCCTAGTAATAAATAGTAACTATTCGAGTTTTGGTCATAGGAGGGTATTAACCGAACTTTGCAAAATATTTTCAATATTTGATGAATTTCTGAACAATTTGTTGAGTAATAAAACCAAGATTAATTTGTCTGAAAAATGTCAGGAGGCTTTTTGATAACTTAAAGGCCATATTTAAGAGTGCACCAATTCCTACAGCTCCAATTTTCACTCACTAGTTTAAAACGTATGTTGATGGAAGTAATGCTTGGGGCGGTGGAGTATTCATTCAAGAACACAAAAAATAGCTTGGATAATCCGGTGAATATATATATATATATATATATATATATATATATATATATATATATATATATATATATATAATGAGGAGATGTGTCATGTATATTTAATTTATATTGCGTACTGGCTTTTTTCCATGAGTATACGCTATGTATATTTAATTTGTTTTGTGTGATGGACTTTTGTCCATAAATTAAAGTAGGAATATGGGCTAACCTGAAAAATTTCTTTTGGTTTAAATAAACAACATATTACACAGGTTATTCTTGTCCATGAGCGTATTTATATGTTGAGATTATTATTACTTGAAGGCAAATGTGTTTAGTTGGATTCAAGTTCAGGAAATTTGTTTTCGCCTTGAGAATTGCTGGTGTACCTGCGATTTGCCAAGTTCTTTTCTAAAGTTTAAGTATATGAGCTGAGATTATTGACAACCTGAACTCTTCTAGAAATAAACTTTTGACCTTCATCCTGGTCCTCTGGTTGTGATTTAAGGGAGAAGTAAACTGAAATTCGTTATTCCTATCTTAGCATCAGTCTCTAGAGGAATCAAGTTCAGTTGTGTTCGGTCTAGTTTTAGATGATTAATTATTAAAATTGTTAACTGGAATTACAAAATGCTTAAAAATATTTTCGTACTAAATCACTATGTTGGGATTATTGTGAATTTATTTGGAGATATTTTGGATGACATCATTGTGATACATCAAAACTGCTAGTACATCAACACTATCTCTCGCGATTGATACATCAGAACATTCAAAATTAGAATTGCTTCGAAACACTATTGGAATTCATTTTGAATACTCTATTCTTTTAACAGTTTTATAGAACGTTTAGGACTATTTGGGGTTTAATTCACAGTACTGTAGAAACGTTTTTAAATATTCATTTGTATTCGAAAGAAATAAATTATTTGTTAAATTATTGGTTTTCTGTTGATCACTTTAAGACCTTAGATTCGTAATACAAAATCTTAAGTTGACAGCGAATGTTGTCTTGAGGTCTTTGGAAGTAGGGATAACAAGGACAGTCAAAGCCATAATGGTACAGAAGTAGTTTCATTGGCTAGGTAGAAAGACCCATTGCGGATAACACTATTATTGTCATCATAATTTAGAAATAACATATTTTTATTTCATATTTTGAGTCATATCTATATTGTAATGACCAACAGAGAGGAAAATCTATCGAGTCATCTCTATTAAGTTAAAAAAACAAACCTTCATAAAAACGGAAACACATTACATGAACAAAACTATATAACTCTCTACACTAGCACCCAGATTTAAATGCAGATAAAGTTATAAATAACCGAACACTGAATAAATGTAATGAGTAATCAACAGCTATGATATATATCGAGGAATGTACAAACTAAGTTATATCTTTACACTCTCGGAGTATAACAAAATTGTTGGTATCGCTCTTCTATATACGTGAATCGAGCAATGATCTGTACATAATTTAAAAAGTTTTTAACTTGAGCATCTTGAACCCCAACTTTAATGTAGAGACAATATGGGTAGTTTGACATAATATCTTCAAAATATGCTTTCAAAAATCTTAATAAATTAAACTGTATGCAAGGGGTAAATATTCTTGAAGATCGGATTGAAAAGCAAAGAAACAAAAGACCCATTTCCAGCAGGAAAATAGACCGCATGAAAATCCTCTGTCATATTTATATGTATCAAGCGGCAGCATTAAGTGTAAATCTATAATTTATCATGTTAATCCATTATGAGACATATACCTTAAACTGGTTACTCGTTTAATCAAGAATGAAAACTTTTGGACCCTGGTTGTTGGCGATAGTCAGGAAAATTAACTTTCAAATAAACTTTAAAATTTATTTGTGTCTGAAACAATTGTCCTTTTGGCCCTTCTTACGAAGCCCCTCATTAGAAAACGTACGTGGGCGTCTGGGCGTGTGTGTGTGTGTTTGTGTGTGTGTGATTTAGATTTTTGACGTAGTTGTAATAATGTTGCAGTCATATTGCCAAGATGCTTGCAGTGTGGCTGTTGATAGTGATGTCAAGCAATGGGGCATAATGCCGCAGACATGTAGCATCATGTCCAACCCATTCAAATTATCCTCACACCAGGCTTATCAGTCTTGACACTAATCTTTTAATGCTAAGCATCAAGCAAGGCAGCTGCTAGTGCCATTTTTTATGTTTCTTTAGTATGACTGGCGGGGTATTATTCCTCTTCCTCCAGTATCAGGGACGGACGCTCAACCAATTAGGCCACAGGAGCGGTCGAGAACAAATGTAAAAGTAATGGTGGAAAACCAAATACGAATCACAACAATCATACTGTAATTGATGAGGCAACCAGCAACAACAACAGCAACAACAACAACAATTATTATTATTATTATTATTATTATTATTATTATTATTATTATTATTATTATTATTATTATTATTATTATTATTATTATTGCTTCTGCTGTGCTGCCGTTATTGTTATCATTATTGTAACTATTAATCAGTCTTCTGTTATACTCCTTCCCAATTTCCCTATTTTTGGAAATGATCGAATAATCATAATGCATAATATTATTTTCTTAAAATACAACAATAGTAGTTGGATGGCGTTGGGGGTAGCAATAAAATAAAAAAAACTCCAGAAACAATTCATTGAAATCTTTTAATTATTTCGAATGATCAACACTGTTAGTGTTAGGGTCGTGAATTCTACTGCTAATCACAATGAACCATACTTTAATTTCTAAACCAGGAAGTAGAATATATTTCTTTCCAGGAAAAAAAGCGTAATCCTATGAAGAAGTACCTGTCACGAACAAAGGAGAATGTAGCTAGAGAAGTCTTCAGGCGATTAAACTTCATGGTTCTGGATTGGGTAGAACATCATCTATAGCAGGTAAAAGAAAAAATCGGGTAGGTTTGTCAGATTAATTCTCCCTATGTTAATTCATACAGGAAAATAAAAAAAAATTGATTACGTGTAAAAATGAAAGAATGTAGATTTATGCTTCAAGATGGCGATTTTACTCAGCTGAAGTAAATTTTACTAGATACTGTGTTTATTATATATGTCTACCGCTAGTTCTCTAACGCCGGCTTCATTTTTTAAACGTACTCACCCACCCACAATATTCCGCAGCTACTGAATGCTATATATATATCGTATTTGTAATAATGTCTTTCCTATATCATACTTATTAATCTTGCAAGGCTTTATCAATCGACTGATGATTGTAAGAGTTGTCTCCTATCTTTCGTTCCTTTTATCAAATGCCCATATATATATATATATGGGCATTTGATATATATATAAGAACATTCAAACTTCTATTGCAAGTGGTATACTAACCAAAGCATCACGGAAACTGCACAGAGAGAGAGAGAGAGAGAGAGAGAGAGAGAGAGAGAGAGAGAGAGAGAGAGAGAGAGAGAGAGAGAGAGAGAGAGAGAGAGAGAGAGAGAGAGAGAATGGTTATCCAGCAATTAAGACATTTGCTTTATGGGAATGTGTTGTGTTTTGTTTTGTTTTGTTTTATTTTTGTTCTCTGGAAATAACGTTGAATTTGCAATGTGAAAGAAATCTACACCGCAGTGTTTAATCTACCGCCAAAGTTTCTGAGATAAAAATCAGTTGGTTTTTTATTTTAGAATCAACATTTTTAAAATTGCGACTTATTAATGCAGTATTCGAATTTCTAGATACCATACCAAGGGAACTTATTTAATGAGATTAAATTTTATCGAGGTTCCTTACACTGAATGAATTGTAACGGATCAATGTACACAAACCACCTACATGGTATTAAGATAACTGCATAGCGTTAGAAGCAACAGGCTTTGAAAAATATTAATGGTAGCAAAAGACTTCTGCGGAAATTCTAAAAGAAACTGATGTTTGTAAATAATTTCCCTGGACTCTGCATTGCTTATCGCTTTTTTACACTGCTTAGGCACTGAATTATACTTCGTAATTTAAAATGGTGTACTACCAGAGCACTTTTAGATCAGAAGGGTGTAAGGCCTTTGGACGTGTGTGTGTGTGTGTGTGTGTGTGTGTGTGTGTGTGTGTGTGTCTGTGTGTTACATAAACTAATTGTTCATTATCAGCATTGCCCAAATTCTAGCTCAGTGTCTTTATGAAACGTGAGTCAAAGCAACGCATGGTGCGGTGCTAAGCTTATCTAGTAACTTGAGTGAATTTACATAATCATGCTATTCTTAAGTTTACACATTCAATAATATGCAAGGAAACTTAGCAAATAGAGTGTTTTAAAACAAAGTCTACAATTATTAGCAAAAGTACTGCACATGGCTTTTTTCATTGTAAGCGAGATGCAGGATAAAGAAACATAGAAGTTGTAATGAGAAGGTATATTTAAAGCTAAAACAGAGTTTACAATACTTAACTCTTTATTGTTTGTTTATTGGTTAATTTTGCATATGAAAAGTAAATATATGCTTTTTAGTAAAGTTTGTGACGACTATTAAATACATTGGTTGGCACTCTAAAGTATAATATGACATATGTTAGTCCAATTATTCCATTTGTTTTCTGTTATTGATATAACGTACCACAACAATTACTATAGACCAACTTTTCTATGAACCTACCAAAATATATTGCAGTTTCCTATGCCAAAGATGCTTAATATTCGGGGATTTGTCCCAGTTTGTAATCTAATTTTCAAAATGAATTATAATCATAGATATATAATAAAAACGTAATCATTCTTGGCCATCAATTCAATCAGCTAATATGCATTATATGCATATTCAAAGTAGATCTAGGCAATATAAATTCGATCCTTATAGTGATTATAGGAATATTTCACAATTGGTACCTAATACATCAATGATTGAGATTAAAGAGATGGTTCTAAAATATATTTCCTAGTTAAAACTAGTCTAATTTTGGCAACATAAATAACACGTAATTACCTTTACTTTTTCTCCGTACAACTGATATTTTATCTTTTGTAGGTCTATGAAGCTCTGTAGCTGACAATTATTGTCAAAAGAGACTACTTTGCAAAATGTCCAACAAACCTGTCGTGGCAGCCATTGACTTCGGTACCACCTATTCCGGATATGCTTTTTCGTTCGGCTATGAGTTTCAAGTGGATCCCCTGAGAATCAGCTGTACTAACCACTTCCACACACGGTCTGGTGCTGGCATGTCTTTGAAAACTCCAACTTGTATCCTGTTCTCCCCAGATCAGCGATTCCACTCATTCGGCTACGAGGCGGAGGAAAAATACAGCGATCTGTTGATGGACGAGGAACATGAAGCCTGGTACTACTTCAAGAGGTTCAAGATGATACTGTACAATGGTCAGGTATGATTAATAGACAGTGTCGTTCTCTTTTTATCACATATTTTTGTTTTTAATATCGTCTCTGCTGTTGCTTGCTACAGAATAATATAGCGTAATTATGACTTAATCTACTTTAAACTATATAATAAAATTAAACCCAATAGTTAGCTTTTGTTATTGTTATTGTTATATATTTAATTTGTGAAGTTTATTTCATTTTTAATCCAGGACTTAAAGAGAGACACTAAATGGCAAGCATCTAATGGGAAGCCTTTTCCAGCCATTAAGATTTTCTCATGTGCCATCGAGTATTTGGTCAATCACATGCTGTCAACCATGGACGGAAAACTGGCTGGTGTTAAGCGTGATGACGTACATTGGGTACTGACAGTTCCCGCCATCTGGGACGACAAGGCAAAACATTTCATGAGAACAGCCGCTGAAATGGTAATGATTTGGGCTTAGTCTTTAACATGTAATAATTGTATCTCAGTATGTCCTGTACACCACTACAAGCTAATCAAAATTAGAATTTGTCTTGATTTAAACATTGGGTGCACACATAATGTAAAGACGTAAATTTATGCAATTTTGTTAACAAAATGTCAAACCAAAAGTTTAAAGTATGCTGGATAAAATTTATTCTGATTGGATAATTTAAACTTTAAGCAAATTTAAAATATAAACCGAGACAAACGGGGAATTCGTTGACAAATTTCGTACATTTTGATCTATACTAACAAATTTATCTGTAAAGCAGATTTTAAAGAGTACCAGCATTACACATCTTAATTTAGTGCTATTTGACCTGAGCACAGTTTTCTCTCTTGCAATATTCTAATTTGCTTTATTGGTCTGAAATATTGTTAAAGCTACGTTAAAAATCATAATCACATCATATCTTTATTAGTCTCAATATATATGATGTTTTTATGTAATTTGGAAAGTACCTCTTTTTGTGACTTTTCCTTCTACTAGGCTGGGATAAAAGGTGAAAATCTTTCAATCGCTCTGGAGCCAGAGGCTGCATCTTTCTACTGCAAATATTTACCTGTGGAAAAGCTGTCTGACACAGGCAAATCTGAGATCTCATGCTTTCAAACAGGGAAAAGATACCTGGTTCTTGATGCTGGTGGTAAGAATACAAATAATTCTGAGTAGGAGACGAGTGATGGCTTGATAACCGGTATATGAGAGAGAGAGAGAGAGAGAGAGAGAGAGAGAGAGAGAGAGAGAGAGAGAGAGAGAGAGAGAGAGATGGTTTCTGGTCAGCATGGTACATTTCTCACAGGCATCACAGGCATACACAGAAGACAAGCAAACATTGAATACAAAAAGAAAGATATGATAATTGTTTCAGATTACATATATTATCTATACTTTTGACAAATACAAAAGAAAGCTTTTAAAGAAATGTATTACCTTGTCCGACTTGTTAATTTCTTTATCGTGTCACTAACATGAAGGGCAAAAATGGTAGTAATAACTTTTGGTCTGTAACCCTAAGTGCACAAGAATTTTGCTCAGGTAACATCTGCAAGGATTTTGAATTTTTGTGAATTATATTGTTATATTGTTATATGCCTTTATAAAATAAATGTTACTTTTTCGCTGCCGTCGTTCGTATCGTTAATCAAAATTTAACATTTTTGGTGAACATGTTTTCAAACTTTTCACAAAAGAATTAATTTTTATATCTTAGTTTGTGATGCCTACATTATCATGCAATTTTAATACAGAGAACTAGTTTCAGCATTAAAAACGC
This sequence comes from Potamilus streckersoni, assembly GCA_016746295.1. Lineage (NCBI taxonomy): Eukaryota > Metazoa > Mollusca > Bivalvia > Unionida > Unionidae > Potamilus > Potamilus streckersoni. The sequence continues at coordinate 690,904 of JAEAOA010001723.1, read as the reverse complement.
TCTCTTTCGATTTATTAAAACATGGAATCAGCTATTATACTTTTTTGTATGTTTAAATATACTGTATATTTGTATTTTGAATATACATGAATAAATTATTTTAACCAGGTGGAACAGTTGATATTACTGTGCATGAGGTCCTTCATGGTGGTCACCTTAGGGAGCTGTTCAAAGCGAATGGAGGACCTTGGGGTGGAACGACTGTTGACAAAGCTTTTAAAGACTTCTTGGAAAGTCTCTGCGGCCAGCAAACACTTGCTAAGTTTGAGAGAGACTTCAAAGATGATTACATGGATCTCCTCGGCGAGTTTGAAGTGAAGAAGAGAACTGTCTCTCCCGAACTAGACCAAAAAGTCACATTAAAAATCCCAATCACCCTACACGAAGCTTTCCAAGATAATCACGGACGAAGCTTTCGGGAAGCTGTAGCTGAACGTTATGACTTGCAGGGAAAACTCGTCTTTGCTGGAGATAAGATGCGCGTGGAACCAAGCCTCATGAAGTCCTTTTTCCAAAAGACATGTGACACAATTGTAGGCCATCTTAAAAACCTTTTCTCTAAATCAGAATTGTCTGGCTTATCTATAATACTAATGGTTGGAGGATTCTCTGAATCACCGATGTTACGCCATGCGATACAAACAAACTTCCCTCAAACCAGAGTTGTTGTTCCAAATGAGGCCGGTCTTGCTGTCCTAAAAGGGGCTGTTATTTTTGGTCACCAGCCAAAGATCGTATCTTCAAGAGTCAGTAAATATACCTATGGTATTGGAGTGATAAGACATGCACAGTCAGATGATCCACCCGAGAAGCTTTTCCAAGAAAGTAATGCCAGATTGATGTGTAAGGATACATTTAGCAAGCATGCGGAAATAGGGCAAGAAATCGAGGTTGACTCTAAGTTGGGCGGGTTGACGTACTGTCCGGCTAGCGAAGACACAAAGTACTTGAAGATAGCGCTTTACACGTCAACAAAGAAAACTCCGAAATTCGTTGATGAGGACGGTTGCACTCTTCTTGGGACAATAAATGTGAAACTTGCTAAACATGGTGGGCATGAGAGAAAAGTATTTGTTAGGTTGATGTTTGGAGGCACGGAATTGGGAGTGGAAGCCATAGAAGTAAAGACTGGAAAAGTTACAAAGGCATTCTTCGATTATCTAGAATGAGGAATGGGACCAGACGTAGATGTGTAGCTAAAGAGTTATTTTATTATTTTATTTTAGCCAGTTTCCTTGTAGAAGATAATTACCGTTTCTCAATTTCGTTTAAGCAACGTGTAAATCATATATAAGAGAACGTTTCTCCGTTTTCTGTGTTACCTCATCACTTAAAACATGTAATCTAATGCAAATTAACGCTCAGCTAGTCGTGATTTAAATCTTGTTGTGGCAATTTGTGATGTGTGTTTATGACAGGAAAATCGGTAGCATACGTAATTAACTAGAAATATGGTATTTTCGAGATTTAGACAAGTTTGTGTACTATATAACTCAAAACTGACCATTAGGGTCATATATTTACTTGATAGATAACCTTCGTCAAATCACAGCATGGAATATTACACTCATGTGTACATTTTTTTTATTCTACAGCTTCATTTTTTTATATCAAAAAAAGTTGGACATATTTATCTGAAATACTAATATATTCCGGGACGTTCTGTTATACGTTTTCAATAGCTAACGGAATATTTTCAGTTAGGTAATATCTGTGCGGACAACATTATGTATCATATTTTATAACGATATATGTAGAGTACTTCTCCAATTGCGCAAACAAAAACATCAAGTATTTTATTTGTGTGTCCTTCATAATATACTTGCGTAGTTTTTGTTTTGTTTTTTCTTTTATTTTTTGTTTAAACGAAGAAATGAAAAAAAAATAAATAAAATTTATTGGTCATTTAAATCTTTCTATAAGTAACTATACTATGTTCTTCCTCGGAATTATGGGAATGAGGTCTACAATATCATTTGCACCACGTGGGCGAATATGTTCTCGAGTTTTATAAGAGTGAAAGGTTGAGAGAGAGAGAGAGAGAGAGAGAGAGAGAGAGAGAGAGAGAGAGAGAGAGAGAGAGAGAGAGAGAGAGAGAGAGAGAGAGAGAGAGAGAGAGAGAGAGTATTAATTGATGACTTCATGTTGTTACAACGGAACGTAAAACAGTTTCAAGTAGACTTGTAATTCGGACGTATTCACTACTAGTTACTAGGGGCCTTTTCGTACCCTTTTTTTCAAATTAAAGTTTTTTTCATTTGCAGCTTTATACAGCAAAAAAAAAAACGAACAAATGCACATTGTCATTTTAAATGACTATAGTAGTTTGGCAGAAACAAAGATAAATACATGGAACAGATGAACAATTAGTAAATCTTATTTCCCAGTTTCGCTGAACTCGGAATTTTGAAATTTTGCTGGGGTTGTTTTCTCCAGTTCAGTGCTGTCGTAACTATACACGGCTGGGTTGGTGTATTACTCTCGTACATTAATTTTGTTTCAGTACCGTTTTATCACTACATGAGTAACCCAAATATTATACTGTTATGTCATCGGCGTGTATTTACTACTTCGACTACTACTACTTTTACTACTACTACTACTACTACTACTACTCTTCCAGATACTAATACTACTAATCTTCTTCTTCTTGCATTCAGCTACATTTGACCTCTTTCGATTTCTAGGAATAAATATAATAACTTTTTCTTGTATTTCCGGAGGGGACTGTTTACAGGCAATTAGGGCAAAACCACTTGCAAATAATTTTTTGGGAATTATCAGTACTGTGAGTGGACGGTCGTGAATCTCACTGATGATGTTTACACTTAATCGTGTATTTTAATACCTTAACCTGATAAGGCAATTGGTTCTCTTTCGTTGAAGAGCTGCAGTCCAATAAACGTATACAATAGCGGTGGAATGTGGAAGGGTAAGTCTTCTGGCGATCATACTTTATTGTTGTGGACCGGGTGAAACGTGTATATCAATTAATAAATAAAAGGCATTGCAAGGTTTGAGATTAAATTCTACCTATGCTAATCCATAAAATGATGTATATAATGTTGAACCGCCGATCCTCAAGGGTAAACGAAAGATTGATGTTTGATGTTTCCAAATAATGGGTGTTAATTAGCCAAAATATATTTTCCTCGATATTTGCAACCTAGAATAAGTATAAGAAATATCAAGCCGACAAATATTGGTTTGTGGATACATACATACATACATACATACATACATACATACATACATACATACATACATACATACATACATACATACATACATACATACATACATACATACATACATACATACATACATACATACATACAGCAGTCGGTGTCGAAAAGCATATAGACTATGTTTGCAACTAGTGACTGCTGTATTTATAATACATGTAGTGGAAGCAACGACGTTCAATCGATATGAATCACTAACAAGGAAGGTTTGCAACAGATCCGTCCAACACACAGCCTGCGGGCCAAAATCCGACCTGCCAAAGGTTTATGGCCCGCCCCACAAAGGTTTAATAACTTGTGCCGGTTGAATGTGTGTCAAGTGGCTATAAAACGGCCTGTGAGTGAAAAAAACAAAAAAAACACCAAAAACAAACAAACAAAAAAACAAACAAACAAAAAAAAAACATTTGCAATTTGTTCCTCACGCGAAAAAGTTATACATTCCTGGTTTACCAGGTAAACAGTACAAGTTGCCTTCCCTATTCTGCTCATGAAATTGCTCCTACTTATTGAAGTACTACAATGGGGGTGGAAGGGACTACCATCTAGTACTAACTCTCAATTGTTGAAATTAGTCTAATTTTTGCAACTTACATAGCTTGTGTTTACCATTACATCTTCTCCTTACAACTGATTTTTGATCCCTTCTAGATCTATTAAGCTTAGTAGTTGAATATTGTCGTCGAGAAATATCCTTTGCAATATGTCTCAGAAACCTCTCGTGGCAGCCATTGACTTCGGTGCCACTTACTCCAAATATGTTTTTTTCGTTCGGCCATGATGTTCAAAAATGCCTCCTGAAAATCATCTGCACAAATACCTTTCACACAAGGTATGGTGATGGCATGTCTTTAAAAACACCTACCTGCATCATGTTCTTCCCCGATTAACAGTTCCACTCATACGGATACGAGGAGGAGGAAAAGTACAACAATCTGTTGAAGGGCGTGGATCATCAAGCCTGGTACTACTTTTGTAGGTTCGAGATGGTTCTGCACAATGGTAATTATTATTAAAAGACTGTATCTTTCTATTTTTCTCATATAATTGTCTGCTATTGCAATAATTTCATCTGTTGAAACTATTTAGTTAGTCAAAATAAAAAAAAAGTTTGAGTAAAGCATCACTGATATATATGGAAAATTTACTTGCAGAAGAATAATAACGTTTAGAGAAGTCTAGTATGAACTATACACGTAAATTAACCCAGTAGTTAGTTTTTAGTATCTTATAGTTGTGTTTTTAATTTGTGAGTTTTATTTCATCATTAATCTAGGATTTAAAGAGAGACACTAAATAGCAAGCATTGCACGTGAAGTCTTTACCCGCCGTCAAGATTTTCTCGTGTGCCACGAGTATTTAGTCAATCACATGCTGTCAACCATGCACGGAAAACTGGCTGGTGTTAAGCGTGATGAAATACAATGGGGGACTGACAGCTCCCGCCATCTGGGACGAAAAGGCAAAACATTTCATCAGGATAGCCGCTGTAATGGTAGTGATTCGGACTTTGTCCTTAACATGTATTTATTTTATATCTATATGGCCTGTATTCCACAATAAGGTCATTACAAATGGATTGTTTCAAGTTGATAAAAAGAAACTGCGTGGACATATAGTGTAAAGAAATACAATTATGGATTTTGTTCTTAAAAATGTCAGAACAAACGATATGAGTATGCTGGACATATATCAGGACAGATAATTAACAGTTAAGAAAATTATTTTTCAACCAGCAAAGAAATTTGACAATTTATTTAGAAAGTTGTACAATATAATATATACTGACATATTTATGCGATTTCAAGAAGCACACGCGATGTATCTCAGAATACAATGCTCTTTGAGCTGAACACTTTTCTCTTGAAATATTCTGTTCGCATATATTGATAAAAAAAATACCGTGTGTGTGTGTGTGTGTGTTTTCTACTAGGCTGGGATAAAAGGTGTATATCCTTCAATCACCCTGGAGCCATAGGCTTCATCTTTCTTTTGCAGATACCTACCGGTGGAAAAATTGTCTGACAATGGTAAATCTGAGAACTCCTGCTTTGAATGTTGTTAAAGATAGATAGTTCTTGACGCTGGCGGTAAGAATATAATATAATTATTGGTGGAGGACGCATCATAATTTTTTTTCTCTCCATATATATATATATATATATATATATATATATATATATATATATATATATATATATATATATATATATATATATATATATTTATTTATATATATATATATATATATACTTTAAACAAAATGCGCATAAATAACATTAAACTAGCCTTGGCCTATGAGCATCCGCGTTCTAATGGTCCATATCTACACGCGGTCAACCAAAGAATGGTCACAGAAAGAAAAAAATGAAATTTAAATACCTATATTCTTTATACTTTTTTGGGAATAAGAAAGAAAAGTGTAAATAAACTGTCAAGCTTTTATATATGTGTCTTGATTTGTAGTTAATATCGAATATTCCAAAGGCAAAGAGTCGTCTATGTCTGAATATTAACATCCACAACATTTTCAGCATTATATGTCATTATTTAATATGTTACTTTATGCATGCTGTCGTTCGTTTTATGTCAAAATTAAAAACTTCTGTTGGAAATGTTTGCCACATTTTTAATTCATTATATTTCATATAGAACTAAATCTGTCTTGTGTTCAGAAGTTTGCTAAACACGTGCAGCATTAATGTAGTTAGATATTACCAGCATTAAAACTCTAAATTTAAATCATGTATTTAGAGTGATTTTCTATTATAACTATATTGAATTTACGTCTATAAATCATATTTTATCAGGTGGAACAGTTGGCATTGCCGTGCATGAGGTCATTCATGGTGGTCATCTTAGGGAACTATATGAAAAGAATGGTGAACCACGTGGTGGAACAACTGTTGATGACGCGTTCGGTGCGTTTTTTAAGTCTTTGCGGCCAGCAAACACTTGCTAGACTAGATAGAGATTTTAAAGATGATTACAGGAAGCGAGTTTGAAGTAAAGAAGAGAACTGTCTCTCCCGAACTAGACCAAAATGTCACTTTCAAGATCCCGATCACCCTACACGAAGCTTTCCAAGATGATCACGGACGAAGCTTTTAGGAAGCAGTAGCTCAACGTCAAGAGTTTCAGGGAAAACTCGTCCTTGCTGGAGATAAGATGCGCATCGATCCAAGCATTATGAAGTCCTTCTTCCATAATTCATGCAACACAATTGTTGGAAACCTTAAGAACCTATTTGCTAACCCTGAAATGTCTGACTTATCGATAATATTCATGGTCGGAGGATTCTATAAATCGACAATGTTACGCCATGCTATACAAATAAACTTCCCTGAAATAAGAGTTGTCATCCCAAATGAGGCAGGTCTCGCTGTCCTGAAAGGGGCTGTCATATTTGGTCACCAGCAGAAGATCGTGTCTTTAATAGTCAATAAATGTACTTATGGTGTTGCAGTGATAAGATATGCAGAATCTGATGATTCACCTACACACAAATGGCAGAACGACGTGTAGATATGCAATTAGTAATCACGTTGTGGCAAGGCAATATATCTTAGTTGATTCTGGGATTATTGGGGCGACCTATTACCCAATTAGCGAAGCTCAAAAATAAGCAGAGACAGAGCTGTACATATCGAAAAAACATCAAAGATTCATTGATGAGGAGAGTTGCACTTTTTTCGGCAAAATAAATGTCAAACTTACTAAGCGGAGTGGGCATGACAGGAGAGTGTTTATCAAATTGATGTTTGGAAGAACGGAACTGGGAGTGGGAGCCAACGAAGAAAGGACTGGAAGAATTTTAAAAAAAAACCCTCTGTAATTATTTGGACTGATGACAAGGAAGAGATGACGATTTGTTAATAAATTTATTTTATTCTATATCAGTTATGTCCTGCTGAATTTGCAAAAACGCTTCCTTGGCAGAGGGAAATCAATGTTTCTCATTTTCGCCTTTGCTAACTTAATAAAGGATATTTAACAAGATATTTTGAACTATAAAAAAAACTTTTTTTATTTGTCGTTTAAATCTTGTTAAACTGATTTGTTAATTTTATTTGTGAATAGGTAGCTTACATTATCACTTAGAAAAAGATCCTAGTAGAATACAATGATGAATACACTTGTATACAGTCAAAATGAGTATCGGATTAAACTTGATCAAAGTCTCCTAACCTGAATGTAATGTCAAATGTAGATCCATACACGGTTTGTTTAATTATCCTTCTTTGTTGAGTGGTGGTGGAGTGTATTAATTAAGGATTTGATACTTTTGGAAGACTTTGCCTATTATGCTTAAAACGTTTTCCATATAGAACGTATAATATTAATAATGACAAGAGAGCTGGACGATAAACCTCTTGAACTCTCATTTAATCCGTCACAGAATGCCGTCTAGCGTTAGAAAACATCCCAAGCCAATACCACCTAACAAAAAAGAAAGAAAATAACCCACTTATTAATTAAAATTATATTATCATTTGCAAAGACACGTTTTTCATACCATGCCCATAATTGAATCCTTCCCACAGTAGAAACATTTTGTATTTAAAATTGTTGGAGGGCATGAGAAACCCTCTGCCGAAGCAATCCCAATTGAAGGAGTTTAATCTCAACGTGTTTGGGACATACAAAGGGTTAAGATAAAACGAAACCACGTAATTAACAAGTAACAGATAAAACGTTTGTGTAGTATATATCTTAAAGCTGGTGTTTTGGGGTAGTATATTTACTTGATAGACGATCTTAGTCTATTTTATGTTCCCCAGCTTCAACTGTTTATGTGAAATAAAGATGGTCGCAATGTCTGAAATATAGACATATTCGTGATCATTGTATTATAATATATCATTAGTTGACGGAATATTTTTAATCAGGTGACATCTGTGTGGACGTTTGTATGGACAATACATTTTTACCGATATATTAAGTTTGACATATGTGAATCCAGAAAGAACAACTATTTTCTTTGTCTTTCCTTCATAATTGCATACTTTTCTATTTAAAAGAAAAATACAGGAAAAAAAACCAACAAATAATTGTATCTCTGATAATTTGGCGGCGTTCAAAACACACCAACCTCTTCCACTAAGGTTCGTTGCTAGGGAATAACCTCCCGCGGTGTAATTTACCCAGTGTGGATAGATAGAAAGAAGAATGCAGATCTCTGAACAAGTATATTGAAGAAATAAACACAACGATCCCCCTTTCAATGAACAAATATAAAATTTAATCAGTTTAACAACAGAATTTAAATTGAAAAGAAATCAATTATTTGATTACAAAAGAAGGAAAAATGTACTAACATGTACTCAAATAAAAAAAAACAATACAAATTTTCTTTACTATTACAATTACTGGTCAGCGACAGAATTAATTCAATTCATCATGGCCTACGAGATGTGACCTTTGAGTGCAACGATGAGCGACATCATCACCTATCTTATCCGGACGTCGAGTCTTCCAATCGTCCCTGCTCTGCCAACCTTTGTCTAGTCGTCTGGATCTGGACTCTTGCTTGTCAAACTCTGATTTGACGATCGTCGCTGGACCTAGACTTCTGCTCAGAATTTGCTCTAGTTCTTGGAATTGGTACAGGAATTTTCAGGGAATCTAGGGAACGTTTAGGAAATCTGTTTCCTTTAATAAACAAAATGTCTCGCGATAGACAATAGGTCACATTTCCAAGTATATCTATATTTTTACATTAATTCTGCTCAGAAAACAAAAGGCATAAATTCTGTTGCACTCACGTTCAATAATTCATAAGTTTACATAGCCGGTCATTGCCTGTCCTGACTTTAATTCGGGTCACGCTAGTGCAGATCATTAAACTCCACTCAACGCTAAGACGTATGTGCCCGTATTTTACACCCCTTGACTTTTTACATTACACTATCTATTAGTGTTAAATTACATATGGCTTAGACCCTCAAATCTAACTATTATAAAATAATTTACGCGATCAATTAAATATTACATCGATATACACTCAATACGTGTCATACTAAACAGAGAGTTAATTAATAAAACTGCGAACATTACTCATCATTTATTAAGCTTAATTCTTGAAAATTCCTAAGCACTCCGATGTATTAAAGATTCAATTACATGCAATCTTGTCAATTCTTTCAAAGATTATTCAATTACATGCAATATTGTCAATTCTCCAAATGAATTGATAATTATAAAATCAAAGAATAAAATGTCATGACTAACATTTCACTAAAACCCTGCAAAATGAAATCATACATGCATACATCATAACATGAATACATTTGCAAGTAAATCAACAAATGAAATAACATATTAAAATCAGGAAACTAAGGTTGCGTACCTTTTGCCTTTTCTTATTCGTTTCCATCGAACCTCAAATGTCGAGTTTGTCTACTTTCTGAGACAACTCTCACGCTTTACTGCAATCACGACATATGTCTTTCACCTTTTTCCGGAGTCGACTTCCTACTTATCACAAGAAAGAAAGAAAGATTGAAAACCGAAGAATATCTCTAAAGCAAAACCTTTAATTCCTTACAGAGTTACGCCCATAAATCCCTATTAACCAATCAGAATAGACTGTTTCCTAAATCTTCTCTGTAGAATTTTTGATTGTAAAGACAGCTAATCATGCCATAATTAACGTTCCTTTGAACAATCAATTATTACCAAGCTTCTCCTTTAACCGGTTGATTTTGGGAAAGGGTCTTATGTCATACCCTTGTACCATAGCATATGACTCGGTCAAGTTTCGTCGCGTGGAACGAAATTTCTTTGACGTTCAGAGATGAAATGAAAAAAATCATATAACTGTCTCTATCCCTTTCTACTTTAATTAAGTTGACTTTGATACTATTCATTTAACCAATGCTTCTAAGAGTTTTCAAAATTCGACGCATCGCAGTATCTGTCATTTAAATCTGTCTACAAATAGCTTCACTAAATTCGTCCTTGGAATTATGGGAACGAAGCCCTATATAACATTTGTATCACAAAAGCTAATAAGTTATCTAGTTTTTAGAATTCAATACAGCGATAAAGATTGACAGACGGGCTGGCAGAGGGAATGATGGTTCAACATGTGAGAAACAGACTGAAAGAAAAATTGACATAGATGGGTATCACTTTATCTACGTAGATTTCTTATAGGATCATTGAGAAAAGAAATAGCCTTGATGGCAATAGTAGTTGCAATCATAATGCACATAATACGACAAATGTTGTTGTTAGGCACTGCTACTAATATTTTACTCCTGTTGTAAAAACATTATACTACTGTTACAATTGTAATATCCGCTGCCATTTCACCTATACGATTTTACTGTTACTCTGTTATTAATGATACTGCTGAAGTTGTTATTCCTCTTTTAATTGGTTACATCTCCTCCTTCTCTTCTTTTGTTTCATCATCATCATCTTTCTTTTTTCTTCTTTAAATCGAACACTATGGTGGAAATGCTACTCATATTTTTTTTCTGAATGATTATATAGGTTGTAACAGTTACCGTACAAATTGATTCCTCATGATAAACACAACAATTAAGTATAACTATTTCTCACGCCCTTGTATGGATAGTCCAAACATATATTCTTGTCTATCCCCATATAAAGATTACATGGCTCTGTAAGATTTGACCCAATATTTGATAACTGTCACGCGTTCAAAAATATGCCATGCGCAAAAATGAACACAGCATTGGTCATGTGTGTCCTGACTGTAATTTTGTATGTACTAACTCGACGCATTGGTATGCAGTTGAGAAATTCATGTGTACAACAACAACAATACTGTGAGACGTCAGACTAATGTTCTACAAAGAAGCACGCTTGAGCTCTTCGCCCGTGCAAAGAAAGTTTTACTTATCGTGTAATATTAAAATTTTAATCAGGAAAAATAGATTTTCAATTATGCATTTGAGTTAAGAAACATTTATTTTTCTTCTCTGCTTTCGTTTACTGTTCTAAACTTCTCTGATGAAGCATCCATATGGAGTAAGACATTCAGAAATCAAGCTGCCTCTCAGATGACGTTGCCGACAACAGAACTACCTGCACAAACCGTTTTACCGAGAAAAAACAGGCTCAATGTTCGCCAAATAATGATGGCAAACTAGTACTAACAAGACTTGTTCTGCTAGCTCGAAGCTTAGAATTTTTATAAATTTCCGTTAATTTTTTAAAACATTTGGTCAAGTGGTGCAAAATTAAGAGTAGTCGTTTCTGAAAAAAAAACGATAACAAATTTTAACTTGTGGAGACAATGTTGTTGTGAATGAAATAAGAGTTTCGAAAGAAACTGGAAATGGACTGTAAATTAAACCCCTTAAATAATGCAGGTCTATATTCAAGCATTGCAGCTCCATAGAGTCTTTATGGTTATAAAACGTGACTAAATGTTTGATCGAAAGTCATAAAAAATAATATGAACTACAGCATCAAAAAGTGAAGCGCATTCAAGAATGTTCACATAAACTATATATATATATATATATATATATATATATATATATATATATATATATATATATATATAAATATATATATATATATATATATATATATATATATATATATAGAATGACCGCAAGCATGTTTACAATGAATAGAATTGTCGCTGAAACTGATCAAAGACATCTTGATTTCATCTGCAACTCATTTCGTATGTCTGAGAGTACGCTGTATAAAAATAATTTTTATTGAGATGGTAAACTCTTCTCTGCAAAATGACATGACAGTATGAATTAAACGGAACATATTGACTATATACCGTGAATATATGGTATATATATATATATATATATATATATATATATATATATATATATATATATATATATATATATATATATATATATATATAAAGAATACAAATCATATGGCGAATAACAACCCTCTCAGGCGTACTGGATCACGTTTGTCAGGGATTAATTAAAATAGATGCAATAAACTGACGACGAACAGTATGAAACTAGTAACTAACTAGCCTAAGCGCTTTCGACTCTTAATGAGTCTTTTTCAAAGGCAAATACAAAACATAGTTACGACAAACAAATAAACACAAAAACATTGCGTTTGTAAACCTCTACATTTCTATCTTCACATGTGCTAAAACTATAAATACAACCAGCTTGTATAGACTAGTTGCGTTTTCAGTTTCCGCAACTAGTCTATACAAGCTGGTTGTATTTATAGTTTTAGCACATGTGAAGATAGAAATGTAGAGGTTTACAAACGCAACGTTTTTGTGTTTATTTGTTTGTCGTAACTATGTTTTGTATTTGCCTTTGAAAAAGACTCATTAAGAGTCGAAAGCGCTTAGGCTAGTTAGTTACTAGTTTCGTACTGTTCGTCGTCAGTTTATTGCATCTATATATATATATATATATATATATATATATATATATATATATATATATATATATATATATATATATACATATACATATACATATATATATATATATATTCACCGGATTATCCAAGCTATTTTTTGTGTTCTTGAATGAATACTCTACCGTCCCAAGCATTACTTCCATCAACATACGTTTTAAACTAGTGAGTGAAAATTGGAGCTGTAGGAATTGGTGCACTCTTAAATATGGCCTTTAAGTTATCAAAAAGCCTCTTGACATTTTTCAGACAAATTAATCTTGGTTTTATTACTCAACAAATTGTTCAGAAATTCAGCAATTATTGAAAATATTTTGCAAAGTTCGGTTAATACCTTGCAATGAGCAAATCTCGAATAGTTGTTATGTATGACTAGGAACATGTAATTTGGAGATAACACTGACCTTAATTTCTATGGGTTTTAGTTGACGGTGTCCCATGATATGTCAAGAAAATGTAAAACAAGCACGGCAAAACTAACCTTTACTAAAATTAATTGTCAAAAATGCATCTCTGTGACGATCGAAGAATTACTGAATCGTCTCTAAGTGATCTTTGCATGTACACTTGCAGATGACTTAATCAATGTAAGCGTCCCAGTTATCACGACAAGATGTTATCGCATTCATTCATTTTACACTGGAACGTTGAAATATAACTTTTCATACAAAATGTCATAAATTAATACTGGTAAAGTCCATGTGGAATTACGAATGACGACGCTTTATTTAGGTTCCCTAAATGAAATTTTCAAAATGTCAAATTTGTTGACATATTTTGCTTTTCCAAGTTTGTCAATATAGTCATCGATTCGTGGCATTATATATGAACCTGTTTTGGTGACACTGTTCACTTTTCTATCGTGAGTGCCCCTGGCAAAGGTATCATCTGGTTTCGGCACTAGAATACGTTGAGTACTTTTACTTGGTTCTTTGAAGTCATCTTCCAGCAAGCACAGAATATCTTTTTTTACACGTTCCTGCTTGAGAGGATACATCTTGTACGGATGCTCTTTCTCACGTTTCAATATTTCAAGGTTATGGTAGATTTTATTTGTCATTTGATTCTTCTCTTGAACGAAATTTCTCTTTTAATAACTTCAATGGTCTACGGACAGTATGTCCAAAACTTATTTCAAAGGGAGTTAAACCTAATGATTATTAAACTAATTCCTTAACAACATATAACAGTAAATGAACACCCTTGTTCTAATCCTTTCCTGTATCAAAGCAATATGACCAAATCATGTTCTACAAAGTTGGATGAAATCTTTCCACAGTCCCTTGGCTTTCATGGTGATAGACAAAAAACTTAAATTGTTGGAAGACTAATTCATGCATAACATGTTGGAAAATTTCCGACCTTACATTTGGCTCTTGATCAGACTAGGCAGATTTGGGAAGGATAGAAAGTGTAAAACACTTTATCAAGGTTTTTACTATGGTTCTTATTTCTCAAAAGAATTTCCTCTGGGAATCTTGTGGACACATATAGTATGGTAAACAAGTATAGGTTGCCTGGCTTAGTGTTTAGTAAGGGACCGACACACTCTACATTTATTCTGATAAATTGTTCGTCAGATTTTAGAAATAGGTTGAATAAGGACCTTATATCTCTCGTTGTTGGGTATTTCCTACCATATGACAAATGTGAGTAGATTTAAAGTACATAGAAACATAACTTTTAATTATCCGCCAGTACAATGGTTGAAGATCTATGCATTAAATATAATCAGACAAAGCCAGCACACAATACAAGTTAATTATACATAAGACTTGAACAAGCAAATGCTGTAATACTTTCCTCAAATCGCCTTATGACCACATGTCAAGAAAATATATGTCCAAACTTGCATAGTAAGCACTTTTAAGATGTATATTAGGTCTTCATGCCACGCAATACAAAAAAACGACCAGGACAAAAATAAATACTTGCATAGTTTTTCTTGTATCACATTTGTATCACATTTGTATGATTCACCAGTAAGCATTTTTAAGCTTCACGCTTTAAGCTTCTTCTTCACGCTATGCAATACAAAAAAAAGACCAGAACAAAAATAAATACAAATAGCACATTCTCTATGTTTATTCCAATGACACTAGTGGAAATAGTATACAAAACGCTTGCATCCATAAAGACTTAACAATGTTTAGAGGGAATGCTAATATGAAACAGAAGTAATAAAGGTTATGTTTAATTTTAATGGTCTATAAACCTTTATTAATGTAGTAGTCTATATTATAAGTATATGGATGTAACTCAGCATGAAAGGCATATCGACATTTAAATCTAGATATAAGCCTGATGTAGGAATAATCAATAATCATCAAAGGGGCAGAAAACAAAAAAAGAATTTAGGCTGGTTTTTAAGCTGTGTTGATAAACTATACAACTATAGTTTAATTTTGGATCAAGAGCTGAAAATGGTCCTTGCAAAAGAAAACGTGTGTATTGCCAATGTTCATGTGCATACCATGGAACAAACAAAACATGATGATATCGGGGCAATTACTGGATTAGATGGGCACATCGCGTTGATTTGAAGTCATTCCAGATGTCACATGACAAAAGATACTGTAACAATGATACATGCCAATATAGGTTATATTAATAGTGCTGACAATAGATTGGTTGTTTATTTATCGTACTCAGCAAAAGTCATCTCTCTCTCTCTCTCTCTCTCTCTATATATATATATATATATATATATATATATATATATATATATATATATATATATATATATATATATATATAAGTGTACGTAGCTGATCATGACAATTTGTACTCTGTCTGTGGCACACTGGACAGGAGATACCACCTGCCTGAGGTCCTTTAATCAACAGAGGACGTGCTGTAGTTCAGAGATTTTCGCCGATCATGCTTCTGCTCTTCGTCTACAATTTTCCCCAGTTCATTGTGTGTAGACGCATGACAGTTGAGAATGTCCCTGGTGAAACAAACGATCATGTGAGAAATCGTCCAAAGACTCAGGGTTCATTTTGAAATGTTTCATGAATGACGATGGAAGTTTTGAAATGTTTCTTCAGAGATTGCTTTTTTTTCTTCAGCTCGCCGTAGAAGATCATAGCAAGTCACTTGTCTTACATTCTAGAACGTGGCTACCCATTTTATCTGATTTTGTAATCAGCGTGCGGATGCTTGGAATTTCTACCCTTGTCTGAATATCATTGTCTGGGACCTTGTCCTGCCATATTAACATCTTCAAACCTCATCGGTTTTATTCGGCAGCCCATGTAAGAATGGTTCAGATTATTCACATATCGTCTTCACATCGTCTAGTTGTGGCACACATACAGTAAAGTCACAACACAATGACTTTGAAGACCTTCCGTATTTACAGAATGTTGCCTCTGCACTTCCGCACAGTTACTCGTGGTCGGCTAAATGTCACACATGCAATGACAGTTCTGGTGTTGGTTTCGTCGTCGATATGAACTGCACCTTACAGTTTACTGCCGAGGAAGGTGAACTTCTAAACTGACCCAATGGTTTGGAAATGTATTGTAATGGAAAGTTCTACGTAAGGTTTTTGAAATTTTACCATGAGTATCCAGGTCGTCCACGACTGTGTCAAAATATTTTTGTAAGCAGATGACATCAATGTCCTGGTTATTGTCACAGGATTGTTTGTTGCCATTCCGTTTGTAAGTGTAAACTATGAATGCATCCTTGCACTTCAAGGGCATACTTCCTTGAGTCACTTGGATCACTTCAGTCTGTTTCTTTTTAGTCATGTGCCTTTGCAGACTTCTGATGGTATAGCGTTTGATCCCGGTATACAGGACTTTTGCCATTTGATAGCAGGTCGGTTGCTTTTTAAGTTTCCTTAATGTTGGACGGTAAGCAAGATTCATGACCATTTCCACTTTAGCGGATCGATCAAGTGCTTCCTCACTGCCAGATGATTATTGGTTATGGATGTTGTTGAAGTAATCTACCCTTCTTAGAAGTGTATTTTCCTTGTTAATGAGCAATGTAGTGTCATCAGCAATAAGTATTGGATGCAGCATAGTACATACTGTCTTTGAAAGATATCTAGCTATTCTCGACTTTTGCATCAAATTTTTCTAGTTGGATGTACAGTTCTTTAAAAACTGCGTAACGGCTGAAAACATTGCGCTTTTGTTCGCTTTATTTTCTTTGTAGTTGCCAAATAGGCTAAAGTATGATATTGAGCTTGCAACCTTGAGCTTGTGGTCAATCTAGTATTTTGTACTTCTCGTATTTCTGTTTATCCAGTATGTATCTTCTTCTGACGACGTCATTATCATTGAAATTACAATGCTTAGAGCGAAGTAGCATCCAAGACAGTTTGTCGATGTTTGGTATGCAGTAGACTGATTGGTGATCTGGAGGTCATGTTCAGTACATTTCTTGAGTAGATGGGGTACATTGTTGTTGCATGTGCCAAATCCAATTGTTTGTCATCTCTGTTAATCTCTACAAACATTAACATTAACGCCAACAAGGATGATAAACTTGCCTGCCTTCGGCAAGTATGCGATAACTAACTCCAAATCATCATAACTTTAATCTCTTCATCTCATATGGGATGGTTATGGTGGGTGCATAGACGCTGATGGTAGTTATATGTATTCTTCTAGTCAATTGAAGTGACCATTTGCTTGAGTCATTCACGACCAGTGAAATATTTGGAGCTTGTAGGCTAGGTGTGAGATTTACTGAAGTCCGCTGTTTAATATTCAGTCTGGCCAGTTTTGGAACAACTAGAGATCTAGTCTATGTGCTGGTGTACTTTTCATACGGTGATATACCTATCAGCTACGGTAAATAGACCAGGGTTAAGGAGAAGCATGCACTATTTATGGCACCTTTCCTATCCCCCAGGTAATGTTGCTACTTCGTATTCCCGTGGAAACATGTCAGGCTGGTTAGGATCTAGAAGTGACACCCTGTGTTATTTTATAGCCCCTCTCTCATAATACGGCGTCGACCAATTTGATTTTTCATAGGATTGCTGAGTTCCTATGCAACACCGGTCGAGTGAAATGTGACTTATGTCCTGAGATGCCTATATATATAGGAAGTCGCAGATTATCTTGACCTTGGAAGGAAAATAAGACGATGATGTTTATCCCACCCACCCCATCCAAATACTGTTTTGGAGTCGTATTTCACGCCGTGATTACAAACTTGTCCCGTGATATTGCGCAGAAAAAGTAATATACGTTTTGCACGTATAGCAGGTCACGTCTTATGGTAATTATACACATCCATGTATGTATGTATGTATGTATGTATGTATGTATGTATGTATGTATGTATGTATGTATGTATGTATGTATGTATGTATGTATGTATGTATGTATGTATGTATGCGTGCGTGCGTGCGTGCGTTTGTATGTATGTATGTATGTAGGTAGGTAGGTAGGTAGGTAGGTAGGTAGGTAGGTAGGTAGGTATATGTGTGTGTGTGTGAGAGAGTGAGTGAGTGACTGAATGTGTGTGTGTGTGTGTGTGTGTGTGTGTGTGTGTGTGTGTGTGTGTGTGTGTGTGTTGATATTGATTACCGGTCATTAAAGCTTACAAAACCCTGCGGATCCTCTTAGCTGCACTCATCAGTGTACATGTTAGACACTTAACGGTATTTCTCGAGAATATGGAGCTACAGTCGGCTGAAGTTTTCTTTTGGTGGCATGTAGATTATACTTCCGGATCAAATCCATCGTTTGATTGCTTGTAAATGCACGTTGAATAGAACATCCCTCTGGCAATTGGCCATTTTGAAATTCGCGCTAGATATGGCTGTCGTGAATTAAAGGTATTTGTCTAAAGTATATGTGGGTTTGTTCCGGAAAGATTTGCATGCAGAAAAATTTCACTTTTTAATGAACAGGTTACATCAGACTGACATATCCTCCATCAGTATCAACACTGACTTGGGGGCTGATTTATCAGACTTTAAGTATCTTTGTGTCCGTGTGTGTGTGTCTGTGTGTGTGTGAGAGAGAGATAGATAGATAGAGCGTTATTCTTTATTCTAACAGACTGAACTCTTCCAGTCAATATGGATTCAAAAAACTATGACCAGAAGTCCAAGATGCATTCATCATTTCTAGCATGTGTTAAAATAAGATGCTTTGGATATCCAGTCAAAGCAGGTACTCTTTTATTAATTCAATAGTAGATAAACAATAACGTAATTAATAAATACACGATGCTGAAGATTACTCTTAGAAACATTTCATAGACTTTAATGAATAAGAACTTGTGTGTTAATTGTTATATTTTCATATCAAACCATAAATATGTTAAATGTTTTACTATCTCTAAAATATACATAGGAAATTAATGTGAATAATAGTGACAACTCCGGCGTTAATATAGCATTGCAATGCCATTAAATAAGTAATAAATGAAGCGAATAATTCAACAAAAAAATCCATTTCTTTAGAATACTAAAGTGAAAATTCGAAATACACTTACTGAAAATTAAATCCAAATTAATTACAAATTTTCTTTTACCTTAATGTTCTTGTCAAAGTCTTAGCAATATCCTAGTCCATGGCCAGAAGGTGTGTGTGTGTGTGTGTGTGTGTGAGAGAGAGAGAGAGAGAGAGAGAGAGAGAGAGAGAGAGAGAGAGAGAGAGAGAGAGAGAGAGAGAGAGAGAGAGAGAGAGAGAGAGAGAGAGAGAAGAAACAGTTCAGACTCCCTTAAGGAGGTGTCACTCATAATAATGTAGATATGAGTACATCTTGTGGAAAGCTCTAGCAATGCAAGAAATACACGGGATCTGTAATGAAAGACGAGACGAATCTCCTCTGATTTTGAACAATCAACTTTATATTATTGATATAGATAGATATATAATGCTACATTCTAAAGATACACTTTATAAAGCTTTTATATCGTACAATACATAAAATGCATATTATAATTTTCCTTTAAGCTTACCAACTTCATCTATTTGTGTAGTTTCTGCAGTTTAGAATATAGTACAGATAATTAGATCTGGATACAATCAAATATTATAAATAGTTGCAATTAATGCAACAATCGTTTCGAAGAAATATGTTTTACTAAATTTAAGATAAAATGCTAATTTGGAATAGATTCTAGACATTATTCTTTGTTACTTGAAGGATATTTTGTTCCCAAAAATTAAATCTTAGCATTACGTTGGTAGCGAATTATTCTTTTCACCATAATAATCACAAATACAAATGAATATGAATTTTTAAAAACAATAAAATATTTCATTACATAATAATATTAAAAATAAAAGAGAACTCACAAAAATGTTGCACAATAGGATGGTTAAAACAGAAATTTTTAACTTTACAGGTACTTATTCTTTAAGAAATTTACGAACACAAATGATTTTTACCTGTAATGAAAGACGATACGAGTCTCCTCTGATTTGGGACAATCGAACTAAAGATACAAACGGCTCGTAGCCTTTTTTATACTGGTTCAAGATACCCTTGTCCATATTTGGTTAGAACTTGGGTAAAAAGTGTATCATGTAAGCACTATGCCTACACCGCGTGCATTGTCCCAAAATCAGAAAGAGACCCATTCGATCCTAATGGAATCAAATATGCATTATTTTCGTGTCCGCATAACGGTTGAACCCTAGTTTACTACGTCAGACAGCAGGTTAAGACTTTTACCCACTTAGTGTTATTTCCTGAGTTGGAATACACATGTATAATAATACAAGAAAGATGATTTGTACTTGTCTATAAAATGTTATTTGCTAAATTAGCATACACATGTATAATACAAGGAAAAGGATTTGTACTTGTTTGTAAAGGGAGCAATCGTTATCAAGATAGAATATAGTCCTAATAAAGAAAGTTAATTTGTATATATCTCAATTGAAATTACTCCCAAAATAATTTAATGAGAAATTAATCCAATGAAGATTTAGCTTTAATACAATTTAGAGGAAATTCCAATGTTATTTTGTACTTATAAATCGTGTCATAACAGTTCTATAACAAGTTCAAAAGTATATAATCTTCATTTAAACTCCAATAATTGTGAATGTGATTAGGTGCCAATATTCTTGAACATGATTTCGTACCAATTATATAGATTTATCACACTGAGAAAATACAGAATATCTTTGAATGAATTTACAATAATAGAAAATTAATATTTAAGTCCACAAAATCTATGTGAACTTTTAATTCCAAGAGATGATTTAAATAAATGATTCTTTTCAAATTAGATCTTAACACAACTAAACACTCTGATTATAGATTTTAAAGGACTGATATGAAAATGAAACAGAAATGAAGACTTTGTTGACCCAAATACTATGAATATTAATTTTACTTGATCTAAAACACAATCTAATTTCCTAGAGAAAACACATATGAACTCAAATCCATGTAAACACCTTAAAAAGTAAAAGAAAAGTCGGCTCAGCCAAAACTCTACTCTTAATCACGAAAGTAGTGAGTGGGACTGTACAGGGCATATGAGGCAAAAGAAGGAAAATCACACTTGGGCTGTATGAGGCAAATAACACCCATGGGCTGTATAGGGCAAGCTGTCATTCTGTAAGGAAAATGCATGAATTTCATCCCTTCTCCTCACATATTCTGTGAGCAAGAAGATGGTTTTAAGCTGGACCCTTCGAGAATATGAGAATGCTAGACAAGGTTGCTATATATCCCTTCATAGTAAAGACAGTATATTTTATCTCTCTGTACATGAAGGTAAGAAAATCTATCACTACACTTCACAGGTGACAGCTAGGACCAATACACAACTAACTGCACCAATCACAGAAGATTCTCCACGTTGCATCATATACCTTTAAAATGACCATCTTTTAGCCTGGACAATGTATTTTGTAGCTTCGCTCGAAAACTATCTTGGCTGATTGACCACTTGAAATGAACCAAACGTGAAGGTGGAGAATATGTGGCTGCTGTAAATAAGAGATACCCTGTGTCGTGACAGAATATTTTATCTCTCTGTACATGAAGGTAAGAAAATCTATCACTACACTTCACAGGCGACAGCTAGGACCAATACACAACTAACTGCACCAATCACAGAAGATTCTCCACGTTGCATCATATACCTTTAAAATGACCATCTTTTAGCCTGGACAATGTATTTTGTAGCTTCGCTCGAAAACTATCTTGGCTGATTGACCACTTGAAATGAACCAAACGTGAAGGTGGAGAATATGTGGCTGCTGTAAATAAGAGATACCCTGTGTCGTTACAGAATGTCTTTTATCTAAGGTAAAAACCTGGATAGGTCTGCCAACGGATGAGTTGGTTGTTGAATTACTATTGCTGCTGTGGATCATCATAAGCTGAGTATGGAAGGCCTAATGTAATGTCAAAAAATATTCGTTCAAGAGGATTCAAACCTATTATTTCTTGAACGGATTCCCAAATTGTAAACAACAGCAAATGAACACCATCATCATTGTAATTTCCTGTATCAAAACGACATGACCAGATCACTTATGTCAAAACTTCATGAATTGTTTCCAAAGCCCCTTGAGTTTCAAGGATGAAGACTTGTACTGTTTGATTCACAAATCATGCATAATTTGTTAGAAAATTCTAGAAATGACTTCAGTTTTATTTTGTCAGTAAGTCTTCCTCGCAACGGTTTTTATGGTAAATAAATATCATCTCAGTCTCATGCAAAAACTTCCAAATTAAATCTGGCATACTTTTTAGAAATCAGACTACTAATTCGATTAATCAGAAATCAGAAATATTCATAATTGATGTCAGGTCTACAGTTGTACAAATGTGATGATAACCCTCTCAGACAAAATGGATTGTGTTAAATTGAATCAAGCTACATGTATGTTGAGTGATTTGGAGAAGTCTATAGAGGTTCTTCTGTTTATAGTACTATGGAGTGAGGTGAGTCTGCATGGCATCTAACTAAACATCATTCAATTAAGAATAATGATCAAATCTCATATACAGCTGTACAAACTTAAAAGTCTTATTGGCATGAAGCCTTCTGTCAAATCTAATGAGAAGTCATTTGTGTTTTTTTTTTAACTTTCTGATGGTGTGTTGTCATCATTTGTAATGCTCCTCATGACAGGATGCAAATTTGGTAAAAATATAGTCTTGTAGTTTTCAAGAACTTCAAAATAGTGAATGTGGACACTCAACATACACATGTAGGATAATAACTTTATTTCACTTGACCTTGCAGATAGGGAGCTAATAATTTTTATTGGTTCCTTAAACGTTTACATTTTTGTAACAGATACTCTTAATTAGACTAATATATTGTTAAATATTTTTAAAACCTTTCTTTTTTACATCTTTTTCCAAAACCTCTTTTCGTGGCTTTTTGAATTTTTTTGTTTGGGTATCTGACTTTTCATAAATGAAGTAGAAGTACTGATTTCCGGTATCACAACTTCTCCGAAGCCCATTCTGTACCAACAATGGTTTTATGGTTCTACCATATGGCACTTGCATTATTGCTGCTGTTGTACTTTCACCCTTACATCTTTTCTTGTTGATCTGTACTTGTAAATTTCCATAGTTTTGTCCGCTTTCGTCAACTTCTGTGCATTGTCCTTGGTCATCAAAACGAAAACTTAATGTTTTATCAGAATCAAGGTTTTTTGCGTTTTTATTTATACTTTTGTCAATTCTATCTAGTCTATTGAAGTAATCTGAAGTTATATATGTCCTAAAATCAGATTGCATTTTCCTGCCAAGATGAGCCCTTTCAAATGGATAGCATTTACCTTCTTTAACATCAGTTATGACATGTTTGTAACCATCAGAATAAATTTCTTCAAGTTTATCTGATTCACTTGTCTCTTTTTTCTCTTCAAGTTTATCTGATTCACTTGTCTCTTTTTCCTCTTCTCTTTTTCTTTTTCTTGTTACTGGTAATACACAAATAAGACCAAATAGCAGGCATATTACGGAACCTATTAGGAAAAACATGTCCATGACCATAGCTAAGACTTATAACTTGAATCCTCTAAGTAGTGTATGGATGGCCCACGATATCTGAATCTGAAAAATAAAAAGGGTGTTGGTGTTGGTGTTTATAATTTTTAACATAGCTTTAACAATTTTTCAGTCATATCGCTACGATGTCTGCTGTGTGGCAGTTTATCGTGATGTCTAGCACTGGGGCATCATGCCGCAGACATGTAGCATGATGTTCCACAAAGTCACATTATCCTGACACCAGGCCGACCAGTCCTAACACTAACCTCTTTATGCCGAGCGTCAAGCGAGGCAGCTGTTAGTACCATTTTTGTAAGTCTTTGGTATGACTCGACCGGGTTTCGAATCCACAACCTTCCGCATCCGAGGCGGCCGCTCTAACCACAAGGTCACCGGAGTGGTTGAAAAATAAAAAGCATGGGGCAATTATGATGACTACAGTAGATTATAACCACCTGATTCTGCATGCTCACAGACAAGAACGTTTTATTTTTTTTATTTATCAATTATGTTAATAACATGACAGCATCAACAGATACAATTCAGTCGATCTGGGTGAATTAAAATACTAACATTGCATACTGAAGACAACCAACAATATTAGGATTATATGTACATTTAAGAAATGTGTTTATGTCAGTGCTGTATTTATTTCCCTGTTTCTTTTTCAGTCTTTGCCAAGTAATAAAGATATGCAGAAATAGTTCAACATATTTGTAAAACCTAAACTTTTTGTATAACTATGAGAATTAGGAATATAATTTTGTACATTTATGTAACGCAGATTAACCGGTATAGAATCAAATATCCGGGATATAATCTGCGCTACATAAATGTACAAAAAGTAAAAATAGATGTCGCTTTGGCTTGTAGACTTTTAGGGAATTATACACCGTTTTCAGTTTCCACAACTTGTCTATTCAAGCTGGTTGTATTTATAGTTTTAACCCATGTGGAGACAGCCATGTAGAGGTTTACAAACACAACGTTTTTTGTGTTTATTTGTTTGTCGTAAATATGTTTTGTATTTGCCTTTGAAAAAGAATCATTAAGAGTCGAAAGCGCTTAGGCTAGTTAGTTACTAGTTTCGTACTGTTCGTCGTCAGTTTATTGCATCTATAAGATTAAAGCCATTACATTTTACATTTAGTAAAATACAACTTCGTTTTAAATAAATAACATTTAGTAAAATATATCATTACTGAAAAAAAATTTGGAATCTGATAAAAAATATTCATTACAACAAAAGGTAATGAAATGAAAAATAATTTTAAAACTTACACACGAGCAATTTAATCACATATACGTATCACTAGATTGTGCTGCAAAACACACGACATCACTTAAGTTTAGGATAAACAGCAAAATGTAAAGCAGTCAGTCGACAATAAATATCACACAAATATTTTTTATATAAAATTGATGATTGAATGAAAAACAATAGCATATTTCTCACATAGAATGTGTGGTTGTCTTGTCTTTTTCCTATAATTTCGCATAACATAAATTCCAAAATGGTGTCCTACGTTTTGGGTTATGTTTTACCATTCTTACTTTCTTGCTTCCAGTAATGTTAATTCTGTCTGCCCATCTCTCAAAACACACCATACTAAAGTACCGCCCGTTCTACATTCACTCATTGCAGTAACACTGGTGTGCGTGCTTTCACTTAAACACATATCATGCGTCCTGACAATTTAATAAATAAATAATAACCATTGATATAAACCATTTATTTTCAACTTGTAGGTGCATTTTATCGTTCTCAACGTTTATGCAAGTCAAGTTTATGCAAGTCAAGTCAACGTTATGCAAGTTTGGTCAGACTGTGCAACTTTTATGATCAGATTTGTTCAATCTTTTTTGAACAGAATAATACACAAGTTGATAGAATTTCATGACAAAAACATATGACCGGAATATTTTGAGATGAAAACTCCAAGTGAACTGCCCTCATTTAAATTATCTGAATGAATTGTTCTCATATGTGATTGATGTTTTCGACATGTAAAGAAATAGAAATGTACATGTAGGATAGTTACTATTTCTATTTTGCTTTGTACATCAATTTAAACTCTGCTTAGTGACAGTGTTGTAATGCATGTAGGTATAAAAGGGTTTAATTAAATATGGCTCATGCCTCATTCTACAAACATGGCAGATATTTGATCAAGAAATATATCATTGTATGATGTTTTGGTAATATGCATTACCCTTTTCTGAGTCGCATGTGTAAATTGGTAACAATATTAAGAACATGAGAGACAATTTATGTTTATTTTCATGTCATATATTTATGCTATGAACATAGCACATTTTCTTAATTGAAAAAATATATAAATACATTTTATCTGGAAGTTTATTTGTCTGAATGTAATGACAAAAAATGTAATACGAAACAGATGTCTCTAATAATGGCAGCTAGCCTTAAAATGATACACATTTTCCAAGCAACAGGGAAGTACATGTCAAAATAACTTTATTGTCTGCATGTGTGTTGAATTTCATGATATTAAAACTTCTTAGATTGAAATTACAGCACAAGAAAAGTTTGAAAATTGACTAAACAACCTATAATAAACACACATTCAGAAAAGATAGGATGAATACTGAGTGGGATTACTTTCTGTCATAAACTAAATTTCTTAATTCTCTCAATGCACCCTTCAGCTTGTATTATATGCTTGGCAACATCTTTAGTTAGTGCAAACTACATATATATGTATCCTTCATCACATTTTGTATGGTAAAATCACGTCGGCCGCATACAGCTTTCTCTCCCAGTCAGACTTTGTAAAACCGTTTCCAATCCAATGAACCAAATACCATCTTTCTGGTATTTTATGCAGGGACCATAGCAACAATGCTTAGTGGTCACTATATTAAATAATTACTTTTCCAGAAGAATATGTAGTTTGTCAATAAATTTCAAAATGCCGCCAACATGCGTGTTACTACGCGTTGCTAGTGACTTTGTCCGAAAACAATATTGCCGCAGTCTGGGCAATGGTTTTCTTAGCACAAGGATGAATTAAGTACAAGCGCCATTCCGTAAATTACCATAACGTTGAGAGTTTGGAATTATATCTCTTTGCACACATGAACATATTAATTAAACCGCTTGTTAATTTCACATGAAAGGAAAACTTGTTATTGTCATTCTTTTCCTTTGCTTGATTCGACATTGTAAATATCGGAAGCTAACGACATATGTATGGACTTAGCCAGGATATGGAACTGGATCTCGAGCACGTCCGTCTATTTTATTAAAAATTTCCGTTAAGCATGAAACACGAAAAAGACAGTCTTGTTAGAAAACATAAATCAATGAATGAATTTACTAAGTTCCTTGCACCTTTTATCACATTAGAGGTTTCTATTATTGACATCGGTATAGGGGTACAAACAAAAGTGCTGATATAGTCGGACTATAGATGTTAATGAGGGTGGGGTGGATATGGATGGGCGTTATATCTGTAGCATGGAATCCAACCTATATACAAGCTTGGTTTAAATCTGAACTTACTGAAGTAAATAAACTCACCTTTGGTCACAGAAGAATGTAGACATAAACCGGTCTCCCCAACTGACAGAACTTTATCCAAGCACAGCATATTTACGTAGTAAATATGTACCCTGAAATGCTGCATTATCGCGGTACATACTTTTGTTATCGGTGTACAATCAAACTTATCTCTTATTGCTGCATGCTGCATTGTTATAAATTGCAAAGTTTCTCTGATTTTCCCTGTATTTATTTTATAAAAGATATCGGTCATTCTAATCGCGTTAACATAAACAAAACCACATATGGCGGCTGACCCAGATTACCATGCCATGGGGTAACAACTTTATATTATCGCGGTATTTATCTAAATTATGTATAGCAGCACGCCCATATTATAATAAAAACAAATTTCAACTTGGTGATAAGATATAACGTCCATGCATGCATTGGTTGAAAATTTTCACCAAAATAAAGGTTTCAATGACTAAATTGAATACACTAATGTCAGTTGAAATCCATGATAACAACACTAGTAAAAAAGTATGTATCACTTTGAATTAAGTGCAATGTGGCAGAGAAACATTACTAAAATTGTAATCATGATCATAGTAAACACGAAGTATAATGAACAATAGGAGATCAAGAAATATGAAACTCATGATACACCATAAGTATCTGTGAAAAGTTATCTCCCTTCTCCGGGCAGCCAGGTGTCAAGAGCATGAGGCAGGATAGATCGTACTCATTTACGTTGACCTGAGGTAATATCGATCAATAAGTGATTTTGTTTCGAACAGAAAATATTTTATTTGATCAAAATAAAGCTCATGATAGGTCAACATTACGAATTTTGATTTGGCTTGCAATGATTGGTTGAGCAAGTTTATGCAAAGTCTGGCGGTCTAGATCGAGACAGCAAAGGAAGAATTATTGTCCAAGTTAACAGCCGAATTAACAAGGCCAACCCCTCATTGTTCCTAGACGAAACAGGAACAAATCCCTGACGAAACAGTCCCTATGTATTTGCAATCTGAAATCGTTGATGTTCTCTCTCAGGATAAGAATTACTATATATAACGTATGTGTGATCATACCTTTCGTTATCATTTAGTAAATATATTAGTTTTTTTGTCATTTTAAATGGAACAGATTGGTATATAAATACAATATAATCATGCTTTCCTTGAATTGTTTTTTCCCGATTTTTCTTACATTTCATGGTAACTAAATTCGTTTGAACTTGTTCTTTAAACAACTACTTAGTATGTATACAGTCTTATTAATAAAACAGAGACATAAAAGGATTAACTAGAAAAGGCTGAATTTACAAAACAAAATTCATCATTATATTTGTGATGGAAGTATTGTTTGAACTTAATTAGTTTGAAATCAATTACAAATATTACATGCAGGGCTTTATTGTTTTGTAATTCGTTGTAAATGTTATGCACATTGTAACAAATATTACATAAAAGAATTTATGGGTGTGAAATCCGTTACAAATATTAGATACAAGTCTTCGTTAGATTGAAATAAGTTTAAAAAGATTAGTTATAGGGAGCTACTGGTTTCAAATCCGTTCATAAAATTGCAACCTAATTAGTACAGACCTACAAAAGCAGAAACAATAGCGACATTTACTGTCTCAATATACTGGTTTGATATGATGTGGTGTAACTGTCTTCCACTTCCCTAATATAATGTAGTGTAACTATAGATTATATCCAAGATAATTCATTTATCTTTGATATATAAAGCATTGATATGCGTCTGATTTAAAAGAAACTCAAAATAAAATATGTATTAATAAAAACCTACAGCGTTAATAATAGATAATGACCTTGAATAAAATAATTCTTGCATATCAGGAATCAGAACGAAAATGACGTCATTATGGATATATCCTAGCGCATGTCGTTGCGTTTATAAATCTCTGCCTCCGCGATATAGTTTGAGTTGAAATGAGCATCAGCAATGACTTTTTGTGTCGGACACACACGTTCAAGAAGTTGTTTTATTTACTAAGCCCGCTTCGAAATATTTTGCCTACAAGAGTTTTAGTCATTTATGTGTCTCAGCGACATCTTTATACATGCAGCAGACTAGTACTTTCTACTGCTTCATTTTGATGAAAACTTTGTTGTTGGTCGCTTGCATTTTAAATACCTTTAAATCATCAGAGTAATCGATAAGCTATCAGTAATACCGAATATACTTCCTAACTTTCTCGAATCTGGATGAGATTTTTTTACGAATTGTCTTGATGATATGTAGTTACGAATGGAATGCTTATGCTGGCAGTCATTGCTCTGTAAGTGACGACGCTATTTTTCAAATGTTCAACAATCGGTTTGTGATTCAACAGATTAAAGTTTAAACAATTCGACATGTGAAATATAACTTAGCAGCAACAATTGGATTGAACATGTGAAACTGTAATTTCCAACATATGACATTGTCATTTCAACTGCCACTTTTTCACTGGACCAAGTTTTGTTCTCTGCCTTATACTAATGGGTATATTTCACTGCCTACAATATCACATTTATTTTTTGAAATAAAATTTTCAGGTCAAGTGCTGCTTTTTATTTATAACAAGGTTCTCATTTGATTACGGTATATGTGTTCTTAGTTAATTTGTATTCATTCAGACTACTGCAACAGCTCGCTTCGATAATTGTTCCATCCGGTGAACATCATAATAAGGGATACATTTAACGTTTCATATTCTAGGTATCCGTCTTGATTAGGTTTAACTGGATTATATACATTTTTACTTATAAACAACATTGACTATTGATGTTTTAGACACAGTCTCAATAAAACGCTATCAAAATGTATTTAGTCACCTCTGCATGCAAAATTATCACAATTCTTCGCCTATGTGAAAGCTATAATGATTATAACGAGGGTATGCAAACTATTTCCAGCTTTAAATTTTGTATCCATATTCTACTTGTGCTCCTGGTATGCTTTATGGAGGGCATTGTGCTCTCATATTGCCTTTGATCTTATATTTTCAATACTAT
The DNA here is from genome assembly GCA_016746295.1 of Potamilus streckersoni. NCBI lineage: Eukaryota > Metazoa > Mollusca > Bivalvia > Unionida > Unionidae > Potamilus > Potamilus streckersoni. Next base: position 660,764 of record JAEAOA010001723.1, on the reverse strand, counting down.
AACACTCCCGCACACGTTTTATTCTTTCTCTGGAAGAGGAAATCATTACCTTTAAACAATGTCAAAATTTCTTAAGTAAAATATTTTTTTAAAGTTACATATGCATTTAAATGTTTTCTTCAAGACACTTGATACATATGTCATAGTTTTCATCATAAAATGATTTAATTGTTCATTTCGTGCACACGATTTGTTCACAAACTCGCCAGTTTCAACGAATGCCATTATTTATTTTTCCGTTCGTGGTTACCCTTCCAGTAAGCCAAATAAAAATATCCTTAGATGTGTCTGCTCATTTAGATGTCCTTAAAATTGGAGTAGATTCAGAAATGACTGAGTAACTCGGCAACAATATCGTGACAGTAGTATAAGGAAATGAGAGTTTTGATTCACTTCATTTTTTTTTACCCTCCAAACAAGTATAAATTAAATGAGGGTTTCCCAAAACAGGAAAATGAGGGTTTTGGCCCACCACCACCCTCCCGCACCTATTAGAACGTTTCAGTTAACAAGGCGGAAATTAAACTAGCATTAGAATGAAAATGATATTATTTTAGTTATATTACTTTTTAAGTTTAGATAAAATTTTATGTTACTCATATTTTTTGTGATATTTATTTTCATACTTGCTAACCCTCATTGGTAGAATATCTGTTAACATATTGTCAATAATACGAAATTCACGTAATAAATCATCCATATTATATTTAACTCCTCGTAGGTAAGACCGGATCTGATCAAGTAGTTTCTTGTAAGTTTTAATTGATGTAAAACAACCGTGCTTCTTTATCAAAAGTCTTGGTTCTACTTTTTTACACGCCGCTGTAAGTGAAACACCAATAGCGGATATGATTAACAAAAAAGGATTTAATGATACCCCACTTGAAATTATACCAGAACTGGTCATTAACAAGGGTAGATAAGATATTACTCGAAGGATCTTGTTGTAGCATTTGTAACATTTTTTCACACACCAAAGTTTTTTATGATAATATTTATAGTATTGTATTAATGCGTCTACATCTTGTTTTGGAATATCTTTTGAAATATGATTGAAATCAACTATACTTTTTTTCATTATAATATTAGTTCACATAGTCCTATGTTTGGGTAATCAAAATAAGAGTTGATTGTTCAGCTATAAATTCCAAACACCAGAGAAAATTTTCTAATTTTAAAGTTTTATCAACTGGTTCAAGTACAAATTCTTCTTCAGAATTTTTGTTTATTATTACAGATAATACTCCAAATGAGTCATTATTTAGATAATGAGATAGATATTTGGTAGATATTCTAAACTTTGCACTGCTAAGCACTGACAATCTATACACCCCGGTAACTTCTGCAATATATTTAATAGAATTATTTTTTGGTGTCCACCTAGTATAACCGGATGCAACAGTATACACAATATTTTTAATCTGTTTGTGAGGCATTTTAATCATATTAGTTTTCTCAACAATATTAGGAATTCCACTAATAATATCATTGAGTTTTGTGTTAATATCATTGAGATTTGTGTTAATATTAGCGAGTGTAATGCTAACATTTGATGGATTTCCAAAAAATTCATCTCTAATTTTGTTTATGTTTCTGCGAAAACTTAAAAATGTGTTCACGTGACTGGTAAAATCAGTTTTGAGCGCTGTGATTTCATTATTAATTGAAGCGTCCCAATCATTGACGTATTTTTTAGTGACAGCATCCCCATCCTCCGTTGGGTTTCCAAGATCTGTAATCTTGTTTTGTTTCATAACAATATTCCCACTTGGATTTCGTACAACTATATCTGGCAGTTTTACATCACTCGTTTTTAATCGTCCTTCTTTGTCCTGGAAAATGACGACTTCATCTGGTTCTACACTGGTAAGATTTAGTAAATTATTGATTTCATTTTTTAGCTGATCAAGAGTTGCATATTTGGATAAGTCACCTGTGGATAAATCTCCTAATAGTGTTCCAAATTTTGTATAGTAGTTCATTATTTACTATCCTAGATAAAATTATCAACACTAGTTTAATATTATACAAAATGGCAAAATCGTTGATATTAAACTTTGATACAGAGAGACTAGTGAAGCATACACATAACAATGAACTTCCTGATTGTCATTATCTTATTGTTGGGCGAACTGGATCGGGGAAAACAAATTTGCTTATGAATTTGCTTCTTGGTGATAATTTTAACTACGACAGAGTTTATATTTACACAATCAATCCACAGCAAGATAAGTATGAGTTATTAAGCGAATATAATAACAAGCTTCGTGATGATCTTAAAGCTGGTGAAGATTTTTTATAATTAGGCAGCCAGAAGATCTTATTCCAGTTAATCAACTTGATGCAGATGAATATAAGATAGTAGTTTTTGACGATATTCCTCTAAATAACATGGAGATGAATAAAATAAGATCATATTTCTCACTGTCACGTAACAAACAGTGTAATTCTGTTTATCTCGCTTAAGGATTTTATAATGTTGATAGATTTATTAGGCGAAATACGGGTTGTTTTATTTTATTTCCAGTACTAGATAATGTTGACGTTAGAAATATTGCAAGCGAGCAATGCGGTGGTGTGACAAAAGATAAGTTTATTGAACTTTACCGTAATGCTACAAAAGATAAATTTAACTTTTTCTTGTTTGATAAACTTACAAATGATCCAACTAAAATGTTTCGCTGTTGTATTGACACTTACTTACAGTAAAGCGTTTCAATTTTATAAAATTTATAATTATAATAATGGACAAACGAGCAAGATACAGACAACACATAGAAGATCTAAAAAAACTTGCTCAATCTCAGGCATCACTTAAGCAAAAAGTACAAGAAGCACGACGTGGGCAAGTAACTGCTACAGAAGCAACAGCTACAATTTTCAAGCCGGTTACTGAAGCATTATTAGGTAAACAACCTGAAACTAAACCACTGTCAGAAGAAGAACTTAAACAACTACAGGAAAAAGGTTTGGTTGGAATTGTTAGAGAACAACAGGAAGCAGCTGCTGCAAAACTTGTTACTAGATCTGATGAAGAAAAAAGAAAACTAATTGAGGCACTTACAGCAAATATAGCTGATCCTGCGGATAGACAAGCTGAAACAGATCGATTGATAAACAATCCGCTGGAACTTGAGCGAAGATTAGCAGAGTTAACAACGCAAGGAATAACAAATATTATAACAAATTTATCAGGAGACATAAAAGATATCAAAGAGGAGCAACAAAGAGTCAATGAGCTTACTGTAAAGTTTATGGAAGTTGGAGATCAAAGATTTTATTTTACAAAAAGAGCAAATGATGAGATAAAAGGTAGTGAATATGATGATTTTTTAAACAAAGAAAATGTAAGTGATATTGAAAATATAAACAAGTGGACTGATGTAGAATATCAAACATTACTCGATAGATTAGATGTAATATTTAAAGACGGAGCTGCTGCTAAAGATGAATTAAACACGGTTACAGAAATTGATGATATGCTTCCACTTTATGATAGAATGAGAAACGGTGTCATTGCTCTCACGTTTAAAAAAACAGCAGAAAATAGTAGAGCAAAACCTTTTGGTAGTGGGTGGAGTTTTAGAAGGAAATTTTTTACTTTTGATAAATCTCGTATACAAAAAAGTAGAGTAAGAACAGGAACTGGTGTAAAAGTATTTACTTCAAATACTGAAATGATAGGTAGATTAATGTTATTAATATCATCAAAGGCAACTGGGAATGTTAGTGTTGAACTTGATAATGAAATCATTGACATACTTGATCATCTAAGATCGAGTGAATTATTAACATCTGACGAATATGAAACTTTACACCGCGACTTAATTTTGTAAAATGATATAATATTAAAGGAATGCAAACAACATTATTACTAAACTCTAGTGAGTCTGCGATAGATAGCGCAAATTTTTCAGTAAATTATATTCCACCTATCCAACTAGATCCTACAAAACAATATGAAATTGGATTAATTTCTTGTACTTGCTGGAATGCTATACCTAACGTGAAAAATGATGTTAACGATGAAATGTATTTTACTATGATTACAACATCTCCAATATCTACAACAAAAAAAATAAAAATTCCGCAAGGAGCTTATAATATTGAAGATCTAAACAAGACGATCAAAGAGCTCATAACAAAAGCTGGCGGTGTGGCTGATGATTTTGGATTAGCTGCTAATTAAAACACATTGCGAACTAGGATAACTTTGAAAAATATAGTAATCAGTCTTGAACCAAGAGAAAGAAGTATTGCACAACTGTTAGGATTTACTGAAAAAACTTACACTGCACTTGATCAGCCTATTACATATGACAGTGAACTGCCAGCAAATATAACAGAAGTAAATACAATATTAGTAAATTGCTCTATTTCATTCTGGCTCTTATACATCAAAAGGTAGCAAAGGTCAAACGATTTACAGTTTCTCACCAAAAGTCCCGCCAGGTTCTCTCATGCAAATAACTACACGGCATATTATATATTATCCTTTAAACGTTGAAGATCAAATATCAAGTATAAGGATGCAGTTGACAGATCAATCAGAAAACAGTTACATGTTAGTAATGAAGTTGTAACTTATTATTTACATCTACGCGAGCAAAATTAAAAATTATGCAACATCAAATATAATGAAACAAAGAAAAAAAGTTTATCGAAGAAAAATAGTAGGAGGATTTTTTGGAAATATATTAACTAAAGTTCTTGAAAATATTCCGGGTATAGCACGTAAAGTTGCACCAATTGCTATTGACGCTGGTAAAGCGTTTGCAACTGGGGCTGCATCTGCCGCTGGGACTGCGGTGGGACAAAAAATAGCTAATAAAATAAAAGGAGATCCACCGACTGCATCTGAAATAATACAAGCTATCTCAGAAATCGCTCCAACAAAAGAAACTCAAAAAGCTATGATAACAACAACAAAAAAATTATTATCACCAAAGGGCGAGCAGATCATACAAAAATTAATATCTAAAGTAACAGTGCCGCGATAAAATTTTATATAATCTAATAAAATAAAATGTCTGTTAAAAATTATCTCGAGTTAACAGAAACTTATGACATCGACAATGATGTGACAGAATTCGAGTTTGTTGAGTACCTTGATGAAAATTCTAACGAACCAAATAAAGCTGGTATTAGAACCTTTAACACCAGAGACGAAGATGTATTTCTACTGCCACATAAGGCTATGTTAGAAGTTCGTGGTCAGATTATGACAGTAGCCAATCCACCTGCTGCAATTGCAGTTGGAACAGAAGTAGCTCTTATAAATAACGGCTGGTGTTTATTCAAAAGTGCTAGATATCAACTGGCCAATCAAACTATAGAAGATATTTCAGGTCATCTACAAGTTGCAAGTACAATTTTAAATATTATTTCGTTTTCCGACGATTACTCGAGATCAACTGCAACTAATATGATGTGGTTTAAAGATACTGGACGGGGTATAGCTGAATCAACCGAATTTTAAAGAGAGGCGCTATAGTACATGGAGCTGATGCTGATGCAAATGCTGTAATTGTGAGAAATTTTCTCATTGCTAATGCAGACGCGCTAGGTATTGACGCACCAGGTGCAGCTGCTAATGCAGACGCTACAAGAGTTTCTCTTATAGCAGCTTTTAATAATCTAAATATAACACCACCAGCTGCAGATGCAAATGGTACTGCGATGTTAAATTTACTTCTTAACACACTTGACGTGAGAAATCCACGTTATAACGAAGGCTTTGCTAGGCGAAGAAAACTTGCAGCAGGGTCACGTCAAATTACAATGATGCTTCCGCTAAGTATGATTTTCGGCTTATGTCGCGATTATGATAAAGTATTTCGCGAAGTAAAACATACTCTTATTTTAGATCGAGCAGACCAAAACGATTGCTTGTTTAGATCTGGAGGGGTTGATGTACAGTTTATCATAAACAAACTCGCTTTGTGGATGCCACGTATAACACCATCAATCACTAAAATGTCAGAATTAAATAGTACGCTTGATAAACATACAAACAGAATTTACTTTAAGCAGCATCAGATATATCAGACAGCGGTTCTAAATACTACTGACTACACATGGAGGGTCACAACAACATCAAGCGAACAACTGCCAAGAAATATCTTTGTCGTATTTCAACAACAAGCCCGACGAGGTAACCAACAACAAAATAATGCAATATTTGATCACTCTAATGTCAGACGAATATACGCTAGAATAAATTCAAAGCAATATCCAGAACGAGCTATCGAGTGCAATTTTGCTGATGATGCTAAAAAAATATTTCTCGACCGTACATGTACCTGCTTGACGCAATACAAAAATATCAAGATGTTGAAGATGGAACTCAAATATCAGCAGAGGAATTTCGTACGCTTTATCCTATATTTCATTTTGATGTTAGTAAACATAACGAGCGAGCTGTAGACAGCACAGCGGATATTTAAATTACCTGGACACTTGGGGCGGTTCCAGTAGCGCCGTTATACGTATACGCATTAGTGATTAGTGATAGATTTATCACAGTAGATTCTATTGGAGGTAAAATGACAGTTCAAGTTTAATCTACAGTTGTTATATAAAATGACAAAGTATATTGTAAAAGAAGTGTATTTGACTGATGGCCAAGTTAAAAAATTAGTAGCTGCTATTGCAAAGCGAGAACAGGTATCATTAAAAATCAATCCTAATATTTCTGATGGTGTTTTAACAAAATTAATGCTAACAAAAAATCAAGTAAAAAAGTATGATCGTAAAAAAACTTTTGTTTTAAATTTGAGTGCTGCACAAATGACAGCAATGGCAAAAGAAGGTGGTTTTCTTGGTCCAGCATTATCAGTATTAGCTAGTACAATAATACCTAAAATTTTACCAGTCTTAGGCACATTAGGAATAGCAGCAGCGTGTGGAGCAATATCTGGCGCAACGGAGAAAGCAGTCAAAGGTAATGGTATCATTCGTGGAAGTGGAATAAAAAAATTGTAAATTTTATGTAAATAATATATTATAATGGCACAAAAGAAAAAGAAATCGTCAACAACAAAAAAAAGAAAATAATAAAAACAAAATCGCCAACAACAAAATGCAAATGCATATGCAATCAACCAAAACAAGGAGGATTTATTCTGATCGCTCCACTTTTGGCGGGACTAGCGGGAAGTCTGCTGCCAAATCTTTTAGGAATCGGACGTGGTCTAACATTACCGGGAACTCGACCACCCCGTTGAGTAATTTTGATATCATTGATAAGTTAAAAGCGGTTCCTGGATTTCACGTAGTTTATTCTAAAGATGAACTGGCAGCAATAAAATCGCCGTCAGCTGTAAGTTCGTGTGTTATTAATATACAAGATTTCAATGACGGATCCGGCACGCATTGGGTAGCAGTTTATAATAATAATTATTTTGACTCGTTTGGACTTCCTCCAAGCGATGTAATAAAAAAGTATATGAACAAAACATTTAAAAAAATATATTATTCATCAAATCCACTCCAACCTGTTGGAACGTCTGCTTGTGGATATTATTGTATTATGTTTATCCAACAGATGAGCAGAAATCTTAACTTTTTAAAATTTATTTTACAGTTTGACAAGCATCCTTCTCACGCTAATGATGAGATCGCAATTAATTTTATCTAAACTTACAAGTATAATAATGTCAACATACTGTCTCAAGTGTAGAACTAAAACAGAAAATATTAATGAAACAACAGAAAAAACAAAAAACAACAGGATAATATTAAAAAGTTTTTGTGTAGTCTGTGGAAAAAGAAAAAATATGTTTTTTAAAGAAAGTGTCCCCAGCGACAGTATCCTCAGAGATGTCGCCAGCGAAAAATTCGCTCGGATCTGGCTACCCTAATATTATTTTAGTCGACGATTAAAAATATAGAATGATATGCAACTATAACTCTGTCAGAGATTTGTGTCTTGAACAAAATAAAATTGTCGCATACTGTCAATGTTGTAACAACAGAGAAATAATAGGGTCAGGTATAGATATACATAAAATTATTGGAAAATTACCAAAACCAAAAGGCGGTTGGACATTGCCAGGTCATCGGTATACTGGTCCGTGGAATCCGCTAGATCAACAACTAGATGAAAACGACAATCCGTTGCCAGGCCAAGAGCCTTATAATCAAGTGGATGCAATAGCAATGCGTCATGATATCTGTTATCGTGATCATGAAAACTCGAAATCAGATTGTGATAAAGTAATGTTAGACGAATTACGTGATATGAAGCCAACAAATCTACGAGAACGTTTTGATAGAAAATTTGTTCAGGGAATGATTGGAGCAAAATATAAACTTGGACTCGGGGAGTCTCGACTCGGAAAAAAAGTATACGATGATCTTGCAGTCGAGCTGCACAGACCTAAAAAAAAAGTTCCCACGACGTAAAGTTGTAGCTAATGGTGTAGATGATATCTGGGCAATAGATTTGGTGGATGTATCTAATCTGGCTCAGTTTAATGTTGGCGCTGATGGCGCTCCAAAAAGGTATTTGTTTAATGTTATAGATGTTTTTAGCAAATATGCTTTCAGTGTACCTGTTTCGGATAAGACAGGAACTTCAATGATTGATGCGCTAAAACAAATAATAATGAGTACAGAAAGAAAACCGAATAAAATCTGGACTGATCACGGATCCGAATTTTTTAACAAAACGTTTGAACAGTTTCTAGAACAAAATAATATAAAAAGGTATGTTACAGGAAACGAAGGTAAAAGCGTTGTTGTTGAGAGATTTAATCGCACGCTAAACGAAAAATTACACAAACATATGACAGCTAAAAACACCAACAGGTACATCGATGACCTTTCTCAAATCGTAGGTGAATATAATAACACGAAACATCGAACCATCAAAATGACACCTAAAAAAGCTGTTAAAAATCCGATATTAGCAAATGAAAACATGTACCGCAGACATAAATTTAAGGTTGGTGATAAAGTTAGAATTTCTTAGATGAAAAGGTATTTGCAAAAGGATTTACTCCAAACTGGAGCGAAGAAGTATTTGTGATTGATAAGGTACTTTTAACAGTACCTGTAACGTACGTTTTAAAAGATCTGGCAGGGGAACCGATCGTAGGTAGTTTTTATGAACAAGAACTACAGAAAACTGAGCAGGATGTTTTTGTTGTCGAGAAAGTGATTAGAAAAAAAGGGGATAAAAGTTTAGTCAAATGGCGCAGGTATAGCGATAAATTTAACAGTTGGATTCAAACCAAACAAATTATGATATAATGCTATTATAAATTAACTCATACTTTTGTTTGACAGATTTACATTTTACTGGTTTAAATAACGATATTAGATACTGCTTACGATCGTTAGAGATCGTCATTAGATTAAAAATATTTTAACGAATATGAAATCGAATTTGATATTTTTCTGTCGGCCTGGAATCTTGATATTTAAGAAAGGTTTGATTAGCTGCCAAAACAGTTGTTGTTCGGCAACGGTAAAATTAAATTTTATTATTTGTTTAGCAATGTGATACTTGACATTATACCGTTTAGTTGTTGATCTGCTGTAATTTGATCTGTCAGCAACAGTGACTATTTCACCATCATCATCAGATTCATTGTTATACAAAATATCATCTTCACTATAACCAATAGATTTGTCTATAAAATCTTTGGAAAATGTGACCTTATCGCTGGTGACTTTGTCGCTAGTATCTTCTTCGTAGAGTTCAGCAAGTCGTTTCATCAAGTCCATTATTATAATATATTTTTATCTAATTTATTATTATAAGATGACTGATGAGATAAAATATCACGAAAAAGTTAATATAGTAAATTTCAACGAACTAGCCGAAGCGGTAAGAAAATGTTTGTTGGGTTATAGTGTTGATGTTATTGTAATGCAAGGTGATTCTCATAAAATATTACTAACAGAAGCAGAAAAATAAATTAATGAAAGTGCAGTAACGACGCTAAAATTTAATCACGATGATATCATAGCATTTGCTCATCATTGCTTGACTAAAACCGAATTACAAAATATTATTGATCATCATATCTAAAACGAATCCTAGCATTGTATTCGCTTGAAAAAGTTGATTTTATTACTCCATCAGCTACAAATTTTACGACTGCGGGATTTATCTTATAATATTTCGCCGCAGCTGTAATCGATTTGAATTCGATCTCCTCATCCGTTTCGAGGTTTTTTGAAATAACAGGTTTTGCTGGACATCTAAAATTAATACCACCACCTCGTCCTTTTCTTACATTTTCCTGTTGGGTAACTAGTTCTAGATTTTCCAATCGATTATCAGTTTTTACGTTATTAATATGATTAATAACCAAATCATTAGGTATAGATCCGTTGAACACCTCATAAATAAAACGATGACCATAATAACGAACTTGATTTGGCGATGTTCCTCTAACAGTTACCCTGATATATCCCATATTGCTAATAGTACCAAGAATGTTTTTAGTTTTTCTGTTTCTAATAATACCGCGATCGTTAGCCTCGTATAAATCAAAGACCGGATGCGGCTGAAACTCATCTTCTAAGGATAAATTTTCAATGTTGTCATCAGTGACTTTACCGTTATAATGATATACACGCTGTCCCTCTGGAATATCATCGCAAAACAACGTGTAAATAAAATCTTTTCTAAACATTGCAATCCTCTCGGCATTATCTCCCTTTACACTAATCGTATAACCCGCTGACGTTAATTTGCCAACAGGTATTCTAGTTTTGATGTTAATAACCGAACCTAATACATTTCCAGCGTATATGTTATACTTTGGGTGAACATGATAAATCTCTTGCTCACGTACGCTTGTCAGATTTACTGTCATTATACTATAGGCGATTTTTTTTTATCTTCAATTGATTTTTAGCGCATGCGCAGTGTGAGGTAAAGTTATACTTTGGGTGAACTTGATATGTTTCTTGCTCACATGTGTTTGTTAGATTTGCTGTCATTATATTATAGGCGATTTTTTTATCTTCAATTGATTTTTAGCGCATGCGCAGTGTGAAAAAAAATTATTAATTAGATATTACATTATAATATAATAATGTTAAAATTACGTGATATAGCTAAGAAAAGCCTTATGGGAGAACCTAATAAAATAGCGACTGCTTTTGCAGGTTTTGATAATAGTTATCAGTTTGATAATCAAATTGTTTTAGTAAATTTTAATGCAACGAATCTTTACCACCTACTACAGACAACTGTAAAACATGAGCTCGAAAAACACAAAAGTATTAGATTATTTGTGCAATATCATGTTATATTTTCAAAGTTAGTTATAACGGAAGAATCAACTAACAAGGAAATTGCAGAACCTTATAGTAACGCAAAATCAAGACGTGCTTTGCTTGGGACTGATCTGTTATCACTATCTGATGAAATACACCAAGAAATCTGGAACAAATAGAGGAATTCGCTCAATTAGGTTTGGGTTGGAAGTTTGAAATGATTAAAGGAATATTGTTTCACACGATGAAATATAATGTATTACGAGGTAGTTCATACGTCAACCTGCCACCAAAAATAAAAAGTAAAAGATGTTGTATAAACATCAAAAACGTAGATAATAAATGTTTCCAATGGGCTGTTCTTTCCGCACTATTTCCAGCAGAAAAAAACGCTACTCGTGTTGAAAAATATATCAGTCACGTGTCTAGATTAAATTTTAAAGATATTAACTTTCCTGTGGCAGAAAATCAAATACCAAAATTTGAAAAGCAAAATAATGTTTCAATTAACGTTTTCGGACTAGATGAAAAAGAGGATGTATACCCGAGATATATTTCAGAAAAAGCTTCACAATCGACTATAAATTTACTGTTTTACAAAAATCATTACGTTTGGATTAAAAACTTTAACGGACTAGTTGGTAAACAGTACAATAAAAATAGGAACAAAAGGTTCTTTTGTTACCGCTGCTTTCATGGTTGTACTAACAATGAAACATTACAAAAGCATTTGCAGTACTGTAGTGATGTGCAAAGAATAACAATGCCATCTAAGGGAGATAGTGTGTTACAATTTGTCCATCATAATCACAAACTAAAAATTCCTTTCGTTATATACGCTGATTTTGAGTGTTTACTTCAACCTGTACTTGGCGTAGAAAATAATCCTAATCAATCGAGTACAAGAAAAGTTCAAAACCATGTGGAGTAGCGTACAAGGTAGTTTGTTGTACTGATTCGAGATTATCTAAACCGATCAAATTATATCGAGGTAAAAATCCAGCTGTTTGGCTTCTCAAGCAGTTGATTAACGAAGTTGATAATATTACTTATCGTTTGAAAAAAGTAACGCCAATGTTACAATTAACACCTCGACAAGAATCCGCTCACGAGCAAGCAGAAATTTGTCATATTTGTGAAAAAGCTTTTGACGATGACAAAAAAGTACATGACCATTGTCATTTGACTGGACAGTATCGTGGAGAGGCTCATAATCAGTGTAATTTAAAATTTCATGCTCCAGATTTTATCCCGGTTATTCTTCACAATTTTCGAGGATATGATAGCCATGTTATAGTAGAAGCTTTTGGTGATTCTGATATAAAATCTCATCTGAAACTCGATAACATCATCAAATGCATCCAAAATAATTTTAAAAAGTACATGTCAGTTACGCTAGGTAAATTGCGTTTTATTGACAGCCTGCAGTTTATGGCAGCCTCGTTAGATGAGCTAGTGAAAGGTTGTAGTAAATTTGATAACCTAAGAGACTGTTTTTGGAGATACATTTAATCTACTAGCTAAAAAAGGAGTCTTTCCATACGAATACCTCGACGACTGGAGTAAATTTGATGAAATATCTTTACCTGACAAAGACAAATTTTACTCACAACTTAAAAATGAAAATATAACTGATGATGAGTACAGGTATGCACAATATATTGAGTTTGAGAGTTTGATTGTGAGAGTTTTGGTGATTATCATGATTTATACCTGAAAACTGACGTGTTATTATTAGCAGATGTTTTTGAAAGTTTTCGTGAAGTGAGTTATAATAATTATGGACTAGATCCTTGCTGGTATTATTCTGCCCCTGGGTTGTCATGGGATGCTTTGCTAAAGTTTAGTAAGGTAAGGTTAGAATTATTGACTGATGTTGATATGTTCAATTTTATCGAAAAAGGTATCCGAGGTGGTATTAGCGTGATAACAAAAAAATATGCTGAAGCAAACAACAAATACCTGAAACAGTATAACCCTGACCTTCCTTCGAAGTATATAATTTATCTAGATTGTAATAATTTTTACGGTGGTTCGATGGCAGAACAAATGCCTTTTAGCGGATTTCATTGGATCACGTTTGATCGATTTCTATCAGAGACAGAAAAAAAGATACCCGATGATGTTTCCTATTTCGTTGAAGTTGATCTTGATTATCCAAATTCGCTACACAAATTACATAATGATTACCCTTTCTGTGCGGAATCGATGGCAATAGATTATAGTTTGTTATCAAAAGAGCAACAAGCGTTAGCATCACCAAGGCAACATTCCATGGTCAAGAAACTAGTACCAAATTTACTTGATAAGAAAAATTATGTTTTGCATTACAAAGTTTTAAAACAAGCAGTCGATGCTGGTCTTGTGTTGAGAAAAGTTCATCGTGTACTAAAATTTAATCAGTCGCCGTGGATGAGAGGTTATATTAACTCAAACACTTCAAGAAGGGCTGCAGCAAAAACAGAGTTTGAGAAAAACTTTTTTAAACTGATGAACAATTCCGTTTTTGGTAAGACGATGGAGAATATTAGGAAACGCGTAAATATTGAAATAGTTAATGATGTCAATCGCAGAAACAAACTTGTGTCAGACGATGATTTTGTGAGCATGAAAATATTTAATGAAAATCTTGTTGCGATACAAAGAAGAAAAACAAATCCAAAACTAAACAAGCCGATCTATGTTGAAGCTGCAGTGTTAGATTTATCAAAGTGGTTGATGTACGATTTTCATTACACTTTTGTTAAAAATCAGTGGCCGGCTAGTAGATTATTGTTTACTGATACTGATTCGCTCGTATATGAAATCGAATGTGAGGACATCTATCAGGACATGTACAATAATCGACATCTGTGTGATCTTTCCGATTATCCAGGTGACAGTAAATTTCATGACGACACAAATAAAAAGATTATTGGTAAGTTCAAAGATGAAATGAACTCGAGCGCTATCAAATACTTTATCGGATTACGTAGTAAAATGTATGCCGTATTGCTTGATAATAATAAAATAACGAAAAAAGCAAAAGGTCTGCCTCGTGATTTTGTTAAAACGTTTATGAAATTTGATGACTACAGGTAAGCGCTTGATGGTGGTGTTAGTTTTATGAGAGCTATGGCAATTCGAACTAATCATCATAAACTCGAAACAGATGTTATTATCAAACGTGGATTGTATAATTTTGATGACAAACGCTATTGTGAAAATGGGGTAGATACATTTGCCCTTGGGTATTGTTATGATGATAGATCTATACTCGATATTATCTTTTCCAACTGAAATTTTATCTAAACTTATAAAATAATGTTTGAAAATTTGATAATGACAAATAGCTACAATAGTAACATTAAATATGTAATGATGGACGGTAAACAATTGACAGTTGAATTTAATAATGAAACATCAGGTATATGTTTTAATGGAACACATGACAAGTTAAAACTTTCGCTCATCAGATCTGATAACAGCGAGTATTTCAATTATCTCGAACAATTGTATCAAAAGTTGCTAGCGGAATTTAAAAACTTTCACAGCCCCATTAGCCAACAAAAATATACTAAACTCACAATTGATCTCGATCGGTCAAAGGTATATTTTATCGACAAAAAATATCCTCTGAACAAACCAGAAATAAAAGATTTGTTTGAGTCCCGTCGCTGCGTGAGCGGTAAAGTAAAATTTAGTATCCATAATCGTGATAATGAAATATTTTTAATATCAACAGTTGAAACATTAATCATTGGTAACGAGATATAAAATAATATCATTTTCATTCTAATGCTAGTTTAATTTCCACCTTGTTAACTTAAACGTTCTAATAGGTGTGGGAGGGGGGTGGTGGGCCAAAACCCTCATTTCCCTGTTTTGGAAACCCTCATTTAATTTATACTTGTTTGGAGGGTAAAAAAATGAAGTGAGCCAAAATCCTCATTTCCTTATACTACTGTGACAGAACTTGAATTGTTCCTGGAAGCAAACGAATAAAGTTATAATGCCTTTTAATTCATATATTATGTTTTACAATTATTACTGTTTTTATTTTTTATTAAGCCATATAAACTTAATAATTATTTATACTTTAATAATTATTTATACAATTGTGACAAAGGTTTCGAATAAGGTATGTGTACAAATTACTACATTATTACACTGTTTGAAAATGCTGAAGTCACAGCAAACAAAAAAGAATAAAAAATTACATCTAAAATATTTTAAGACTTCATTTTTCATTTTGTTTAATGCATATGAATACGCCATGTAACGCTCGGTGTAAATGTAATGCGTGATCACCTGTCAGTGGCCAGTACATTCCCACCTGAAATACCGATTACTAGCAAAGTAACGTAGATTTAAGAGACCATTTTCTTTCAGTGCAATGTGTGGCAAACGTTAAAGAGTGCGTGGAAATGTGCATGCATAGAAGCTTAGAATTATGAAACTATTAATAAGTCAGTGTTAAGTATTTTTTCAAACTTATATGCTTCTTACATGCAAAACTTGATCAGAATACAACACACGTGTGTGTGTATATGTGTATATATATATATATATATATATATATATATATATATATATATATATATATATATATATATATATATATATATATATATATATATATATAAACGTCATTGCTTAATAAAGCATTCGTAATGCCGGGAAGACGCTAAATTTTCAAGTACGCTTCAAATAATTTTACTTTCATAAAAGAAACGTATCTGTTCTTATGGTGCTTTTCGTCGCCAAATATAACTATGGTGTGAACTTGACTGTCAAGGACGAGTCTCAAGAAGTCCTCCACGGTATTTGGTAATTGTGTCTGCGTCAGCAAGAAAACGTTTTTGCTTTTGTGGGACTGTTGGAAAATGAGAAGCAAGAAAGCATGAACAATAAAGCCAACCAAACGGCATATATTGCGCTCACTTTGTACCTTATATGTTCCAAAAACTATATAAAAATTTTTTAAAGCATGCAGACAAATAATCGGAACTATATGCCTAGAGACAATTCAGCAATCTGAGTTATCCCAAAATTAAAATCTTCTATAATCTGCTTTTACACTGTCTTGAAAGCTTATTAAATTCGATTAGCTGTTGTAATCAACGTAAAAAAGATGTTAAAATAAGGTCAAAAACAACATTATTTATATGGCTGAGATGAAGGATATTTTCGCTTAAACTGAAATATTTAAATAGCTCTACAAGATAGATATTTGTAATCAACTTTAAATTACAAATCTTGCTCTTGATACACATATTAGTACTCAACTCTGAGGTCATTAAAGTGTGCTACGAATAGTACTGTTTATATTCATTTTTAATCAACTCTGAGGTATTTAGAATGTGTCACAAATCTTACTGGTATTACATATCTGTAATCAACTCTGATGAACTAAGAGTGGGTTACGAATCTTACTGTCATGTCAGCTTGTCAAAATGTGTTTTGTGTTATATTCAAATTCTATATGAAAAAACAAGAATCAATTGTGCATTTGTCATCATGGGGATTGCAAATTAAAATAGTAGCATATTAACACCACGCTCTGACAGATTTTAAGGCTATTACCGGCACTATGTCGACAATGATGTATCGTCTCCTTTATACTTCAACAGTAAACGACGATATCTTGAAGCTGAAATGAAATTATTGTCAGAGATGCTGTAATGTTTCATTTGTTCATCATATGCAATTCTTAGGTTTTGAAAGCATCTACATGATCGATGATATTCATTTATCAGTGAAAAATTGAAAAAAAACAATTATGCCTGAAGAAATTAACACTGTGCGCAGAATGTTTGTGCAAACGAACACTGAACATGTCCTTATTACGTAATTACCACTGCCGCATTCTAAGATATCAAGCATTCTTAAGTTCAGTTAAATTTCATTGATACAGAATGCTCAAATAACTTTTTTCCAAAATATAATTTAATTTATATTAATTCTTTTAGCTATTACCAGCCAACACAAAGAAAACAAAAGGTGAAATATCTTTAGGGACGTACGAATATATATATATATATATATATATATATATATATATATATATATATATATATATAGATATATATATATATATATATATATATATATATATATATATATATATATATATATATATATATATATATATATATATATATATATATATATATATATATATATATATTTATATATAGCACATACAATAGCCTTAAGGCCAACGATTTATATAAATAGCCCGTGCAATACCAGTAGGGTACACAGATTGACATCATTGACTGTATTTACACTTCTTCATATCAATATATTCGAGTATTGATTGCATTGAGCGACTGTGTAATCGGAGTAATTTAAAATTATAATCAATCCAAACTAAATTCAGTTCATGTTCATTTTCTTACAGAAATAGAATCTAAATTAGAAGAAAAGATATTATATTGAAGGACGTAAAATATAATTTTCCTCCATTTGTGTCTATTGAGACTCAGTTGGTTATATAGAGTGTAAATAGATATTCATTTTTGGACTTCCGGCGAAGATGAAATTATACTTTGCGCCGAGAAATACTATCCTGATACAATCTAAAACCAATTTGTTAATTGTATGAGTTTCAGCCAACAAAATATGGAATCATTTTTTAACTCGCTTGTGAAAGTTTACATTCGGCCACCTCTAAATCGATTCTCTCTCTTTTGACTCACCTTCTGACTGCAAACAAAACTTTCGCCATCTATAACTTTGGTCTATATGAACAGAAGTAGTCATTTTATTGACATCATTGTATTGATAGAGTGATTCTTGAGGATGTAGTAAGGTTAGGTGGGGAGATGGTCTCTACTATTAGTTTCTTTTTCAAACCGAATATGATTTACAGCGATACTGTTGGCATAGTCAATGACGGACAGTTTAAAAACAGACGATTTTTACATTTCATTAGAAACCTTAAAATAAAGCAGTCCAAAACTGTATTTCAGACAAATAAGTAATCTGCTTATAATTTATTGGCTTTCTGAATGATATTTTGATTTTACTGCACGATACACAGACTCTACTGAAGAACTGACATGGCTACAAACTGGATCTGTTTTGAAATGGCATTTGATTGCTGAGAAGCTATTGTCCTAGGAACTTAAGGATAGTTTGGAGGTTTAAAATTATTCCTAAGACACTATATAAACAATTACCTAAAATTGACAAATCGAAATTTAATGGATTGCAACTGAAAATGTACTGATGGGAAAATAAACCGAGTTATCAGAGACGATGATTAATAATGTTAAATTGTAGCTAGGGTGAACAAATATTATAAAATAAATTTATGTTTAGCCCAGATGAACTTTCATTTCTCTTGCCAAGAGATTTAAAATAAAGTGGGAGACTCCTGAAAACGAAAGAAAATTGAAGAAAAGCACAGAAGCATTCACAAGAAAATGAATTATTTGAGCCAAAAATTAACAAATCGCCACCGAAATAAACGAGAAGGACCCACAATTAAAGTCAACAAAACAAAAAGAATGGATTTAATGTAAATAGGAATGTTGGTGAAATCTAACAGAACTTCTACTATTCAAAACTTCATCTGTCTAAGAGGTATTGAGAAATATCAATAATTATTAAAATAATAAATTCATTAAATTTGCTGAATAGACGAATAGCGATTTTTAAATATACTATGGAGCAACTATTTATGATGTAAATGTAAATTTAACCCTACTGGTATTTCTTCCTTTAGGTGACTGTTAAAATACTGTTATTTCTTGCTTTAGGTAAATAATTAATCTAGTTATTAGTGTACAACAAACATAGGCAAAATGCAATGAATGATAGCTTTATTCAGGTTTAGTTTAAATACATGCAGATTCAGGTACATTAATAAATACAAATTAAACTTAACACACGTTCAGATGTTTTCAGTGATATCCCTATGAGTTCATGTCTCTCATAAGAAAATCAATGTTTCGATAAATACGTGAAGTTGTAAGAAGCAACTTGTTTTCTTGATAAAAATCAGTTATTCTCATCATCGTTCAGATTTAACGAACTTCGTTATACAAACAGAAAGTAAATATTATTTCTCACAGGTCTAAGTGCTCCCTAATTCAGTTAGTATTTTCTCGAAAGCATACTGTTTTGATACATGTCGTCTTTGAAATATGTCTTAATATCCAAGGCATCCTTGATCCTTGTATTCAGATACATGTCCTCTTGTAGCTCTCTAAGCTTCATCTGCAAAATATTGTGGAGCTTATTATGCGCTAATATCAAATTGGTAAATGAAGACTTTTATCACTTCTTGTGTTCGAATATCATGGAATCTGGTATTGAATTCTTCAATCAAAGACTCTAACTCATCATCAAAGTGAATCATAAATAAATGGATTGTTGTCACTCTCAAGTGTGAGAAATTGAAAAACACACCGTTTCCTTAACTGCATTTTCCAGAGTTGAAGTTTGTTCTGAAATGACTTATTGTGTCCACACAACCATAAACCAAATGCTGTTCAGTTGGATTGTAACATCCACGAGAAATACAAGGTCATATAGACCGTTTTCGTTATCTACCTCAAGCACTCGTTTTCCTTTCATGTCGGCGAAAACTGATGGCTCATCTTAAAAATCTTTAAAGCGCTTCAGCATCTTCACTTTGCTCAGCCAACTTATTTGAAAGTTGCGAGTGAACATTTCATGCTTAGATTGAAGATCTTCGGGATATTCTTGAATCTGACGGTGGTCCATTGCTCTTAACTTAATGACATTATGCAGGAGACTACAGTAACGATGCCACCAGGGCATCTGAGCGACTTTGCGCACAACTTGTTGGTGCAAAATGTAACGAGTACATTCAAATCATCTACTTCAAAGTTTATATGAGACAAACAATTATGATTTTAGCACAAATGCCTAAGTTTAACTTGACCATTGCTGAAACACCATCGGTTAATATCTTAATTTGCCGCTCCTACGTATGGTCGAATTTATCAAAGCACTTTTTATCTCATGGAAGATGTCTTGTCTGCAATGAGGACCTTTTATTTGCTTAGTTTCAGGTATTTTCCTGTTTAATTGAAACTAGTATCGACCCCGTGGCCAAATATAGCTAGCTGAGCCGCATTGATAGCATCTCTATTTTAGTCTAGTGCAAATGAAAAAGTTTTCAGATTGTGATTCTAGTTATTTAATGTTACAGAAATTCCATCCAAAAGTATTGCAATATTATAAACAGAAAGACGTATTTGTTTAAAGTCCTAACATATTTTTCAGAAAAGCACTGAAACATTATTTACAAGTGTCCATTGGATGATCATTGCTTGTACTACGTCACAATTGTTTTGGACAATAGATATTTCCCGAAAGATTTTATCAGCTTCATTATTCCGTTTGTGGGCAAGCATGTTTTTGCCAACTAGCCCCATCGTCAAAGTTTCTTACCATTATCTCCTGGACTTTGAAATGATCATAACTGGAGTGCCTGGAATTATTGTGCCTTAAGAGGTTGTATTAATTCAAAACGTAAACAGTTTTGGTGCAAATCAAACTGGCATCCCCTGCTGCATGATCAACAGTTTATTTATATATCCACTTTTGAAGTGCATGATACTCTCATAACACTGTCCTCTGTCTGACTGATGCCACCTCAATTTATCTTAACACACCCACAAATATAACAATGTGCCATATGGCAGCAAATATTCCACACAGTAACGCAAGTGCGACAATTATCCCTAGGTTCAAAATTGACAATTATGAGCTACTGGACTGCTGCTCAGAGTACATATTCATAGTGGAAATAGGAGGGGAAATTGCCTGTAGGTAGATACCAACGGGGTAAAAAACACTCACTTGTCACATAATTAACAGAAATTTAAACCTATAATAATTAAAGGGGATCTAACGGGATTGATATCTGAATCAAAAGAGACAAATAAGCGACTAATGAATGATAGATATTTGCAGAACTTTGCACTGGTTGGATAAGACTAGGTTGCAGACGGAATGCCACTTGGGGCAGTATGTTTCACATGCCTGCCATAAACCTATTTCAAATTTAATCAAGATAAAACAAATCCAATTAATGTATTTTATTTGATTACTCACTGAATGTGAATACTTCAATAATGTGAATACTTCAATACTCACTGAATGTGAATACTTCAATAATGTGAATATTTTAATAAAGCAAACAATAAAATAATCCTTTTGCTCACATTATTACAGCGTATGTATGTATGTATGTATGTATGTATGTATGTATGTATGTATGTATGTATGTATGTATGTATGTATGTATGTATGTATGTATGTATGTATGTATGTATGTATGTATGTATGTATGTATGCATGCATGCATGCATGCATGCATGCATGCATGCATGCATGCATGCATGCATGCATGCATGCATGTATGTATGTATGTATGTATGTATGTATGTATGTATGTATGTATTTATGCATGCATTTATGTTTGTATGTATGCATGCTAGCTTTTAATTGCAAGTCAGCAAAATAATGGCCATTTGGTACCAATTGAAGTCAAAACTTTCTTAAACTGTAAACTAATGAAGTGCACACTAACATCATGAAGATAAAGCCTTCCAAATGAATGTAAGCAAGAAAATGCTAGAGGAAAAAGGATTGAAATCAAAAAGTTAAAATTCTGTCAACCGTCATTTCATGAAAGATAAGGCAAATTAAGACATTCTAAAAAAAATAATACATTAATTCATATATTCAATTACCAGGGACAATATCATCATATCGTGTTTTTTCTTTCTCTTCTCCGAAAGTGCAACATCAGTGAAGTCATCTTTTGGTCCTTTTGCATGGTATTCTAAATTTGTATGTTTTTGTTGCAGGCTTTTATCCTCATTGACAAATGCTAAGTATAATAATAATAATAATAATAATAATAATAATAATAATAATAATAATAATAATAATAATAATAATAATAATAATAATAATCATAATGATGATGATGATGATGATGATGATGATGATGATGATGATGATGATGATGATGATGATGAACACTACAATCAGAGAAAAAGTACTTGGTGGGTGTGTAAATGGTAGACCATTAACGAAACTATACCTTATGTAGTAATTAGTACCTGTATCAAATACAAAGCTGGAATCGGAAAATGTACAAACAAAATTAATGATGTGGAATAGCTAGAAGCAAGATGAAGAATCTAGTTACTTTTCAGAAAAGCAAAGAAGCTTGAGGATATTGTTGTCAAGAATGTAAAGGTTGAGGTCATTGAGGAATTGAGGAATTGAGGGTTGAGGAATTGGGAACATACATTCTGCCCAATGAGTCGAATGCAGCTGCATATGGCTTCACCAGCTCTTACGTATATTACGTCCATGAAGGAACAAGGATATTTCGTATACTAATGCGAACGATCACATGATTATAATTGTAAGTAGTTGATCAAAGGTTATAAGCCTATGCCTTCATTAATATTTTCGCAAAGGCTGCTCGCGAAGTGCAAAAAAAAATCTGGAACTTGTAAGAGACCTACTACATTTCCAGCTAGAAATTGAGAGATCAATGCTAATACAGTCTAAACAAGTAATCAATGTAATGAGTTCTGACCTTTCGCATTTACTGTTTTCTATACTACATTGCACTACTAAATAAATTGCAGTATGAGCACGATTCACAAAGGTAAGCCAGGACACCAGAAAGACCAGTTCCTTCTTACCAAACTGGCATTACCGATTAAATATTGTAGCTCAACCTTTCTTCAAAACTGTATAACATATTTACATATATCACCTTTTCAGGTGTCATGAAATGCAATTTAGAAGACGCCATCCATTGGTAAAGGTTCTCAGCTCTTGAAGATGACAATTTGCTATATGATTATCATCATGTATGAGTTTAATTTCCGTATTATTGAGATTGGTAACATGATTTATATGTTTATACAGTAATTAGTTCACTCCCGTTACTGACTTCAACATTATTGCTTTAACCATTGTCTCACAATTCCTGTGCCATCATCAAATAACACGTTTAAGTACAAATACAAATTATAATATAGCTCTGTATAGATTATTGTAACAGTGAAGGGTTCGTGGAGATACATGACGATTTTAATTGAAATTGGTTTATGTTTGACCTTGACGCTTGAACCTGCCCCTTGACATTAAATGAATGGCAAGAGTGTTTTATTTCGGACTTCTTACATCGTAAGCTCTCTTTGATGCCATTTGACAACATTTCTCATGACCTTTCCAATTACAGTCAGCAATATGAAACAATTGTGTGCAGAATACACAGAAATGACGAGGACTCAATCAATTACCTGGCCAGTAAGTGAAGTAGCAAGCCCATTCCCACAAACTATCGCTTCTGTACCCTGGTAACTTGCTATGAAATATGGGCTTGAATTCACAAACAAATAGCAAGATCACAGGACAGAGAAAGTTAACAAGAGAAATAAATAGTAATGTAAGGTTCCAATATCCAAACTTACCACAGGTTACTATAAGGCGGGTAGAATAGTAAAGTATCCTTATTTCATCACAAGCATACAAGCACAATAAGTTCGCGTGTCGCATGAAAACAACAAAAAACCTCACCAAAGTACATTGGCCTGACAGATAGCTTAGAAGGGTCAGGTACTGTCAAACTAACGGTTGTCAGAGCCCTTGGATTAATACCACATATTTTAGGGACACCCTCAAAACGCTACTAGAAATAACACATAAACTAACAAGCTCCAGAAGGCAGTCATATTCTGAAAAGAAAGCAAACTACAGAAGATCTTCGACGACTAAAGCCCAAGATAAAAGACCAACCAGAAATGCCATAAACGTCTGTGGAAGAGAGAAATAGCAATGTGCCATCAGACATCACCAACATTTTTATTATGATTATTATTATAAAATATGGATTCTCAGAATATATCTTGTCTACAGTAGAAAGACTGGGAATAGCTGATAATATTTTCTATTTAACACACAGCGGAAGAAGAAAAACTTACTTCTAATTCATTGTCGAGTAGATATTTTCCGGTTCTTCTGTCAGACCTTAATAAATTTGTGTAAATTTCAAGGAACGAGACTAAAGGCACTGAAGCCATGGTTACCATCAAAGCTTCGACAACAGCTTCATGTAAGTACACATACTGTTCCTGTTTGATAATGTTAAATATCAGTTACCATAGACCCTAACATACTTGTCGAATGAAACTATATATATATATATATATATATATATATATATATATATATATATATATATATATATATATATATATATATATATATATAAATCTCATATGTACCAGTCTTAGGTACATTCACTGCCCTCTGACGCTATAATGTAACCCCATGTGTCATTGTATCGTGCACAGCAACATGATGCGAACATGAGATGGAAAAAAAAGTACTCTTGGATTTTTAATCTCTCTCATACACCATGCAAAGGTTAAAATGTACATCTACAAGAATGGTATCATGTTACTCTACACTGGCGTTGTTTTCGCCATCTTTTATTAAGTTAACGTCGCAACGATGATCTTTTGAAATGGGTTTGAATTGGTAAATAATCTAATTCAGTCAATTGTTATTGCAATACGTTTCCATTTCGAGATCGTGGAATCTTCTTTAGTTTTGAAAAGTACAAGTAAGATTAGAAATGTTTTATGGTATCTACTCATTTTCATGTATACACTATCTCCCTCAAAATTTAAACTCTTAACTACTTTTATCCCGAGGACCTTAAACTTTATGAATAAATAATTCTCAAACTCAGACTAAATCCGAAATCCAGACCCATCCGATTGGCTTACATCAACTCATTTACCAATCCGATGTCAGAAATTTAAACTGAATCTGAGTTTGAACACAATATCTTTGAAATGTTACAGCCCATATCGACATTTCTCAAATTTTCAATTTAGTTGCTATTCCAGTAACCCAAAATTTGTATGTAGCTCGATGAAAACATCAATACACATTTATAGGATATACAATTGTATTTTAAAATTTTTAAATTAAAACAGTGGTTGTTTTAACTTATATAGCCATATCATTGAAATCTAATGATAAAATTGCAGCCTAATTGGTAACGACCTACAAAATGGAGACGCAATGCTTATTAGAGAATTCCAGGGCAGACAACACGAAGAAGATGCACGTAAGAAATGAATTCGCTGCAAAACAAAAAAATTGTACAGATGATATAGTAAATAATAGATCACACATCATGTACAGACAATGACAATAATACAAACTGACAACAACAACAAAACACATGCAAGACACAACCCATACACTACATCGATACTATAACACCTACACAGTAATAAAACAATAGAAGGCAATATATGTATTTTATTTTCTGTTCACGCTATTCCATCTACAAGGGAAAAAATAATCTAGAACTTAAACAAACAAACAAAAACAATATTTTAAAAATGTAAAGAATCCAAAATGATTAAGAAAATAAGTTTGTCAAACAAGAATGAATATACATCAATTATAAAATCCATTATCGATTAAATAAAAATATCAGTTTTTAAAAATTATGGTTTAAAATTCTATTTAAAAAACTTATCACTAACATTAAGTTAAAACTTGCAAATATCATTTAGCTAAGTTCTTTTAATTTTATCAGAATTACCTATATCTGAATTGTTCTTGATAAAACTGAATAAAAGGAGCCATTCCTTGTGGTGTTAGATAAGTATGAAAGTTCTTGAATCCATGTCAAAAACTCATCTTGTAATAAATTCAATTTAATTAGTGATAAAATGACGATGATCAATAATTTTCAAAAGTATTTTTCTCAGGTGAGATGGACATTTCTTGTTAAAAGAAAAGAATTATTATCATGATGGAGTCATAATTATTTCTGTTTATCCTCTACTTTTACCATTCCCACACTTTCAGGTTTATAATGTCTGACGCTTGAACATGGTTAAGGATTACTTAAAAATCTGAGTTTTTATGTGTTATTAAGAGTAAGTTTAGAAATTGTGGTCACTTCAAGCATAACACAAATAACAAAACTGCTAAAATTACTTGTATTAAAGGATAATAGTATTCTAATTTTCTGTGATAAAGATTAAAAATGCAGAGAGTTTAACCTGGCAATATCTTTGTATAATACTATTGACTATTATAATCATCCGATAGCATATCTATTTTGTGATCTTAATATTCGATGCACGTTTGAGAGTTGATTGTATTTTAAATTTTCTGATCACATTTATTTGTTCTTTCGGGCAATGATGTATTCTACCTTAACATGAGCCATTTCATGATTTAAGCTCCTTTCAATGAATTTTAATAGTAAATTGGATCCCGATGTGCAATGTGCAAACATACTAGTACTATAATCTTTATATACTAAAATTCTAGTCAAGACGTATGCTAGTTACCATATAATTAACATAACAGGCAAACGAATGGGTAGTAAAATACCACCACTAGGAAAGGCTATTTAATATTCTCAAATGTCTGGATTCTTTATTGTAACGAATGATAAATATATTGCATATTGCTTATATAAGATTAAAGCCATTCAATGGCTGTAACTGATACTCAATATATCATATTTCTCCGATTAGAAAGCTTGTGTAAACACGTTATGATGACTGAACCATTATATGATCAAAAATCTGCATCAAACATGTTTTAGTTGATTATAGTCCCCTAAAGCCAGGCCTTGTTCACGGAGAAAAGTATTCTTATTCTTTTAAAAAGTGAACTTAAAAATTTACTGCTCCATGTAACACCTTGGTAACAGTGTTAAGTATACTATAAGAACTGATATTGTTAATGTCACATCTAAAATAATTTCTAAAACCAGATTGAACCCTGGCTAATTTCATTTCTTCAGAATCAATACAATTTAATATGGACAGATTAACAACAACAGTAGCTGTAATTGTCAAACCACTTGCATTAAGTTTTATAAACTTTGATGGGATATTGCTTAGATTGTACATGGACTAAAGTTATTAAATTCTTTGTAAACAAAATTCTCTCTTACAGGTATATATTGGCGTGGGTAATTATGAATGTTCTTTTTCTTTACTCGGAAAAACTCTTAACTAATTTTGATTCTGCTGTAACTGTAATTTCTGTGTGAGAATAGATGCTACTTTAGTGAGGCAGTTATTAAAACGATTTGTAATGCCACCGGAGTCAATACAGTTGCTACCATCATTTGTCATGACCAAGTTAACGTTTGGCTTAAAACTGCCCAAGGAGAACTTTAACTGTTGCCATAATATCTTTAATTTGTTTTTATTGTCTTCAAGGTTGTTACACGAACACGTAGCTTTCGCATCCATAACATATTCAAGCACCTGATTTCTACCTTTACCAAAATCTCTATACACATTAGCATTACTGTTGTCTTTCATTAAGATGCTCAATAAATGTTCTATATTTAACTTCTTCCAGTAGTTATCTCTTCTTTTACCTTATTTTAACTTCACTGGATAAATTTCATTGAAAACTGTTATAAATACATATCTTAAAAATTCATCCAGCCAGTATTACCATCATCATATATAAAGCGCTCTTTCTACATTACGATATAAATAATATTCACCAAATATTCGGAGCTCAAACTCTGATCTATAATTTTACTGATATTCCATTAAACACTTCTCAGTTAACCATTCTGCTTTGATGATTTTCAAAAATTACCGTACACCATATGATTATATCTTATATGCAAACATTCAAATTTGAGTACCCAGGCTGCCAAACAAGAGGTTGCGAGTTCGAAGCTCGCGGCGAAATACCCTATCCACTCTTATCAATGACTTTCTCTGAGACTCGATTTAGTCTGCTCCACATCTTTCATTAATACGCAGTTCGGAATGATATAAAACGGTCTCTTCCACATGAGAACTTAAGTAGTCTACAATACTTAATGCAACTAATTTTATGAAATGTTCACGATGCTTTTAAGATGGTTCTACTTAGCCTAGTACTTTAGCGCAGCTTGATTCTCTGCTACTTTCAAACGATTTCACCCTTTCAAGCTGCATCATTCCATCGATAGTTATCTTGAAATGGAAGTACGAAGAAAAGTCCCGAAGTCTTCCACTTGTACTGCAGACGTCACTGCCAACACAATCGTTTAACCTAATGGTCGGGCTTATTTTGAGCGGTCATATCAGTCATTTTGCCACCACCACCCAAATATATGCATAGTTAGCAATAAGAGTTACTGAATAACAACTAAACAACTAGCTCAACATTTAACATTTATATATTTTCTGTTACATTTTCAACTCTCTTATAAAAAATGGAATGTATACAAAAGATATTTCTTCCAGAAAATTTCAGATTCCAGTTTGTTATGATAATGGCGTGTCGGAGAAGAAATTGTCAGCAAAAAAGCAGCTTGCAACTGGGACATCACTCGGCCATTTCCATCAAGTTTAGATTAACCTTGAATGTGGTTGTATATATTGCTTCTAAGTCACATTTTTGACCTAATCTTCTTTTCTATTGGCTTTGAGCAATCCTTATAATAAAATTATATTTAATGCATTTTGATGTACATTTCCTGTCATAGATGATGGATTGTTTTTCATTTAAATATCAACATGATAGAAAAGTGGCATGTGTGTCTATAATACAATGGCAGATCTGTATTTACGCTGTTTGCATGTGGATGTGCTCTTCATATGGGCAAATATGAACGTATTAATTGTTTGTTTGTTTGTTTGTTGTTTTGTTTTTTATTTTTTCGGCTTTGTCTTTTATATATATCATTTACATCCAGATTTGTTAATACAGAAAAAGTGTAGGATATGACCATGTCCTAAACTTGTATGTATTTATTGCGTATAGATGTTACATTTCCCACAAAATAATATGAATTATTTCAGCATCTGGAAGACAAGAAGAAAATACATATTGATTTTTTTATCTTGCTGTAACCAGTGCCAGATTAATTTAGTACGGTACCGGTAGAATATGTTATAAAGGTGGCCCTAAATTAAAAAGCAATCCCCACATAACTATTTAAGCATATACAAAATTTAACTTGCATAGTAAAGTAATTGTATTTTTTTAATTATACAGCCAGATAATAAGACAAATATGTCAGACATTTCAGTAACAGCATTATTTACATGTAGGTAATTGATAGATTGAAAACATTTTGCACATGACCCTTGAAAGTGCGGGGCCCGTAGCATATGCTACTTTCGCTAAGATAATCTGGCACTGCCTGTAACGTCATTTTAATACATTTTTGCCTACTTCATGCACATGAATTAAAGAGCTGTACCTTTCTCAAGGACACGCACGCCCACACAGTCGACCCTGGTTCGTCTAGCGACAATCAAACCCTCAGCCTTTGGATTACAATACTTAATAAACTCTGTCAACTACTGCGATGCTAAGAAACCAGCTTGTCCGTTTAGTGACGCAGTTAAAATGTCAAGATCCCATTTTCTACTTTGAAGTATACTTGCACATTAAAATCGTTTGCATATGTTTAAGGTTTAAGTTAATATTTGTGTGCTTCAAAATTAATTAATTACACAAAGATTATTCGATTAAATCATGGCAAATGGATATGTTTTCTATCAGCATCATACAAATGCATTCGTTAAAAAAATATTTAGAGATATAAATATTTCCATCTATATTGGACAAAGGATATTATTTAAGAAAGCTTTTGTGAAAATCATTCAGTCATTTTTAGCTTAGAATGTTTCAAAAACGACGAACACAAGCGGACACATAGTTCAGTGATTGGGGAAAGGGGTTATAAATTCTGATTCCACCATATCCGGTTAATTAGGTTTAGACCTTTGACCCTCTTATTGCATGTCCATAATTGCGGAAATGAACTCATTAGCATATCTAGTATAGTATAAGAAATTTGCTAACGTTTATGAAAATAGCTCCGATTCTGTGAAACTTTAAGAAATTGAAATGGTCAGTGCTACACCTAGACCGTGAAATAAAGAAAAGAGAAAGTGATTACAATTATTGGAAAGAATTATGCAAGCAATGTATATAAGTGCAACCTCGGTATATGTATTGACTTTTATCTTATACAAGCCATAATGAGGAATAATATACATAAGGTACATATATTTAATCAAAACAATCGAACATACCTCTTCTAAAAATGATTTTTTGACATTATGCATAAGGACTAATGGTAAATGGTGCCAGAAGCCAGTGGCATAAATGGCGGCCAAATACGACGATGATGGCCCAAAGGGTCAGAATATGGGGCCAAAGGGACAAATCCGGGAAGGGTTCTTGGGAGAGGACTATCATCCCCTTCCACACGCTATGGGGAAGTGCTTTGAGCTCTAACTGCGGGGTCCGAGGCAAACCCCTGGCCTTTAACAATTTTACTACGATTTATAGCCATTTAGTGGGTTTTCTGGCATATAAATTCATTTAAATCATTCAAGTCAATCAAGCATCATTTTGTCATGTCTATCATTTCCACATTGGACCAATTCATTTCTCCTCAAACA
The DNA here is from genome assembly GCA_016746295.1 of Potamilus streckersoni. Taxonomy (NCBI): domain Eukaryota; kingdom Metazoa; phylum Mollusca; class Bivalvia; order Unionida; family Unionidae; genus Potamilus; species Potamilus streckersoni. Next base: position 630,054 of record JAEAOA010001723.1, on the reverse strand, counting down.
TATTAATGTTAACTATGTACATAAAACTAAACTTTAACAAAGTCGAATTATTTATGGAGTGTTTGTTTACAAAAATATAATTTCCCTATTCCTCTTTTCATAAACCTAATGACTAGTGGTTGTCTGACGGATTCAAAGATAGACGTCAATTTTAACCTATGTTTGCCCAGGCTAGCACTGATTGATCTCTGGATGCGAAAGAGGATTATCAGGCGTTGGGGTAGGGTGGGGTGGGTGGGGTGGGTGGGGTGGGGTGGGGTGGGGTTGCTCCGATGGACAGAGAAGCAGTTTGTTCATAAAGAACAGGAAGAAAGCATAAATGAATTTGAAAATTCTTGTTATAGTGGTGCGTTATGTAATTTGCTGAAAGGTCGGGTTTTAAGAGCAACGAAATTACAAACACAATTACAAACACAATTTTGGTCATTTTTTTTTTGGCTCTTCAAGACCTCCGTTAGTACGCTAATGGGGAATCCCTTAACAGCTAATCCCTTCCCTTTCCTGTTAATGTAACCTACCAATTTCTAATATAATACACGTATTTATTCATGAGTTTCTAATTCCAAACGCACACTATAATATGTTAAAATCATTGGGAGTACCAGAGCGCATTAAATGGACAACTAAAATTCACATAAGTTCTTATTAAAATTAGAAGTAGGTGATTATGCTTACAGCAAGGCGTTGGAGATTAAATACCTATGGTACGGGGTCGGAGAGAAAATGCCTACAGCAGAGATAATATCAATTAATCGAAAGGCCTTGACATGCTTAGAGCAGAGGGTGGGAAATGAATTCCTACCAGCAGGAAGTGGGAAATAATATGCTTACAGCATAGGGTGGGAAATGAAATCCTACCAGAAGGAAGTGGGAAATAATGTGCTTAAGGCAGAGGGTGGAAAATTAAATCCTACCAGCAAAAAGTGGGAAATAATATGTTTACAGCATAGGGTGGAATGTGAAACCCTACCAGCAGGAAGTAGTAAATGGATTCCTACCAGCAGGAAGTGGGAGATGAAACATAAATAGTAAGTGGGAAATTATATGCTTACAGCAGAGGGTGGGAAACGAAATCCTACCAACAGAAAGTGGGAAATGAAATCCTACTAACAGGATAATGGAGATGAACTCCTACCAGCAGAAAGTGGTAAATAATATACTGTTCCTTCAAGCTGCGAAAGCTAGCAATGAGTAGTAATTTCCAAAAACCAATATGTGTTAAATGATACTAGTAAGTTAAAAGTTTACTAAATCGTGAGAACATACTTGAATTTAGTTTTTAAAAAAAACTTGGTGTCGAATATGCCATTTAAATTTAGAGTTGCATTATATAGATAACACACTTTGACATTCTATGTTAGAAGAAGCAATATTAAATATCGTTAAGAGAGAAGAACTGTATTGTGTATGTTGTCTTCATGATCGTTTCTAATTTTGTTTGTTTTGCAAGCAGAGGAGACGGAACAGAGGTTAACTTTAAGATGATGTGGTAAGATTTTAAAAGCTGTGTACCTTTTACGTCATTCTCTACATTAAAATGAAACTTTAGTACAAACTTACTTTATGCTTTAGGTTTCTTCCAGGATATACTATTTATTTCTGTATCAGCTACAACAGTGTAATATCAATGGCATTAACGTAAAGATTCTTCCTTAAGTATTTTAGAAGCATCAAGTAGAACTGCTGTATTACATTATTATACAGGTAACGGTTGTAGCTGGATATCCAACGGTTGTATGTCTTGCCTGCTATAGTAGAAAATGGCATAATCAAAAAAAAAATTTAAGCAAACATTTCGCTATATCACTATTTAGTGCAAAACGTACTCTCACACAGACACGGAAGTTATTCCTACTACTGTATCTACAGTGTCCTGTAGAAGGGTTAGCTACTAATAATCCTCAGAGCTGCTAGCAGTTGTGGAAATTCTTCAAACCACTTCTGTTTCTGTTTTTAACTACTCTTCATAACTGGTGTACGACGTAGAAATATGTTTATATAGACCAAAGCTAGGGAGAGCAATGAATTTGAATGAAATTATTGAATTAGTCGGAGCTATGAGTTTGGGGGAAGTTAAACTTTTATTGCGTGAAGACATAAAAAAACTTATGTATATGGGTAAATAATACAAAACAAATAATACAAAACAAAAAAATTAGTGATATTTTAACCAAAGAAATACTCAAACATTTGAGGATCTATTATTAAAAACTCGACAAGAAGCAAAAAATCTATTAAACATTCTATTTATTCTTGAAATGTTTCTTAAAGCTAAAGATTGCATGAAATAAAAGGTAGGTCGTATAGTCTGCATTGGAAAGTTTTGTTTTTAAGAACCGATCTCACAAAGACAAAGTAGCCGTTGGAAAAATTGATTATTTTTGTTCGTTTCTGCTCCTTTGCATTTATTTAATTGTTCCGTGATGTAAAATACTTTTATACTTTTCATGCTCAAAGTATTCCTCATTTATGTTTCGTAAGCGCATGTGACTAGATCGAGACACAATTAGTTCCTAAAATAGTGTTCTAAATTTTCAGTAGTTATCACTGAGAAAATCTGCACATATGCGTTATCTGCCACAAAACTTTAACCCAAGGAAAGAACGGCAAATGGATCTGCAAAAGTAAGCACGAGTAGATTAGGGAGGAAATATCAGTGGGTGATATTGTTGTGTTGTACTATTGATTACTTTAATTTGCCACTGACCTTAAACCTTTAAAACTGTTACAACTCGTTTTTGATACTTTTAATATTTATATTTGTTAATGTACAGCTGTAAAATTCAACACTATAATTCTTAATAGTAAAGTCCTCAAGAAGGTTTAGTTGATTTAATCTTCAAAATTTTAATCTTATCTATTCCAGTATGTGTTCCATTATTACATATCTAAAATAACGGGACCTCCTCAGATTGTACCTGATTTTGACTGAATTTATACGCAATCCCATTATATTTCTTTTTCGATGATAGAATAATGATATCAGTTAAAAGAAAATAAATATTCAAGAAAAAAGGTGAAATTAGAATATTAGGGTCAATAGAAGATAAAGAAATATGCTAAATAAGATATAGTGTAATTAGCTATGAAGAGTTATTTCCATTCCCCTAGCTGCCAGGTGTCATGAGCGTAAGTTAGGACAGTCACCTACTCATTTATGTTGACCTGAGCTAGAATCGATCAACAAGTAATCGTAAAAATTTAACCGTCTTCCTTAATCAGCTTAACACGTTATATTGAGTCAACCTTACGGAAGAGGTTATCTCCGGCTGACAATGATTAGTTAAGCAGGTGAAACGAAGATATCCAGCTCGCCCCTAGCATGGGCTGGGTCGAAGGCAGCATGCGCGGCCTAAGGCAGCAAGCAATGAGCGCGGGGCCCAAAGCAGCAAGCAAAAAAATTACATATATCGAGCTTGCTATCGGTAAGAGGATATTAACTGAGATCGAGATAACAAACAACAACAAAATTATTGTCAAAGTTATCAGCCAGAATAATTTGACCAAACCGCTCATTATTTCACGAATGTATACAAATAAATCCCAGACGAAATAGTCCTCAAGTATACGCAATCTGATTCGTTCATATTATTTCTCAATTTCTGTTAAAGGATTTGCTAGTATAAAAAAATGTTATAAAATGTATGTGTGCTATCCCTTTCAATGGATTACCATTTTCTATAACTATTTAAGAAATGATCTCATTATCATTAGCCCGCTCCGGTGGTCTAGTGGTTAGAGCGTCTGACTCAAATGCTGAAGGTGGCGCGTTCAAACCCTGACTGAGTCATACCAAAGGCATAAAAATGGAACAGCTGCCTCGCTTGGCACTCAGCATTAAGAGGTTAGTGTTAGGACAGGTCGGCCTGATGTCACGATAATGTGATTGGGTGGGACATCCTGCTACATGTCTGCGGCTTGATGCTCAGTGTTAGACATCACTATAAACTTCCACACTGTAGCTATCGTATCGCGTATCGATATGACTGAAACATTGTTAAATCTACGTTCAAAGTCCAAATCACGCACACATTCGTTATTATTAGTAGACACGATGTTTCTTTTATTACATTTAAATGGAACAAAATAGCATATCAATGCCAAGTAAAACTGCTTTCCTTGCTCTTTTCTTCCCTTAGCTTTCTTACTTTCAATGGCAAGTAAATTAGGTTTAAGCTGTCCATTAAAACCGTTACATTGTCAAATGTAGCGTTATACAAAAAAGAAACAATCAAAAACACCCCACCCACCCACAAATTCCCCGCTGAATTTGCAAAACTTTATATTACTGTGTGTATAATGGAAGTATTGTTTGCAAATATTAGATACATGACTTTATTGGTTTGAAATCCTATGATAAAATGGCATCCTAATTGGTAACGACTACAAAATGGAGGAACAATAGCACCTTCTACTTACTGTTTTACTATAATGTGGCATAATTGCTATCTACTACCATAATATAATGAGGTATAACAGTAGATTATGCCATCACACACACACACACACATGCGCACACACAAGCACAGTGAAACTCGTAGAACAATAAGTATTTATCTATTGACACACAACACACACACATGCGCACACACAAGCACAGTGAAACTCGTAGAACAAGAAGTATTTATCTATTGACACACACAAGAAAGACTATTCATAATAACGAGGAGATCTAGACTATAACAAAACAATAAAATAACAGAACAAATAGTTTAATTTCATGAAAGGGACTATTTTATGGTTAAGGGGAATACGTTGGACGCAGGTAGCAGTTCTTTGGCGGTATGCTGTTGGAGTCTAATAGTTATCTACGTCATTGCGAGGATAATGGGATTCACAGGGTACTTTCTATAGGAGTGCATTTGCCAGTTTTAACTTTACGTAACGTATATAATTTCAATTACGATAAACAAAGATATGAATGTACTTACATTATATAAGAAGGTTGTAAAATGACGAAATAATAATGATAATACTAATAATAATAATACTAATAATAATAATAATAATAATAATAATAATAATAATAATAATAATAATAATAATAATAAGAAGAAGAAGAAGAAGAAGAAGAAGAAGAAGAAGAAGAAGAAGAAGAAGAAGAAGAAGAAGAAAAAAAAGAAAAAGAACAACAACAACAACAGCATTTACAACCTGGTGTTATTAGAGGCTGAACAAACTCTGTGTGTGCATGTATGTGTGTGTGTGTAATATTTGAAATTTAAAGTAGCTTTAACAATTTCCCAGTCATATCGCTACGATATCTGCAGTGCTACAGTTTGTAGTATTGGGAAACCATGCTGCAAACATGAAACACATGTTCCACCTAGCCACATCATCCTTGATACCAGGCCGACTAATTCACACAATAACCTCCTAATGCTGACCGCCAAGCGAGACCGCTGCTAGTAACCCTTTTTCTAACTCTTTGTTACGACTCGGTCTTGTTTCAAACCCGCGAGCTCCCGCATCTGAGGTAGATGCTCTAGGCACTTAGGCCACGGGAACGGTCCCTGAAAACAAATCCCAATGATCCAGTTTTTTTTCATGTCTTGATTTGATTTTGTTTTTGGTTTTGGTTTTTGGTTCATTATTTTCGGAATCAATTGGAGAAAATGGTCCGTGAAACAGTGCACGGACTAGACGTTTTCATTTAAACCGAATCATCCATGTGTTTGCATTTACAGTGTCCCATATATCTTTGCATGACAACGTTCATTGCCAGACCATCTTAACTTAAATCAATGGCCAGCATTTAAAGTTACTAAAGAAAAAACTGAAATGGTTGGCACTTTTTTGCTGGCCTTATTTCTGATATTTGAGTGATCAGGCTTTAAACTGAAGTAAGCTGTTACGCCATCATAATGGATGGGAGAATGCTTGCACATCATGACATTTTTCTTCGCATTTACTAACACATGTCGTTGAAATTTGTACATCCCTGCTTACTTAGTGTAGTTTGAGTTGAACTGAGCATCTGAAATGACATTTGCGTCAGAAAAGCACGTTCAAAAACTGTTTTGTTTCCTACTTAGCCCATTTTGAAGCATTTTGTTTCTAAGACTTTCATTCATTTCTCTTTCTGAACTGTAACTATTTTTTATTAATACAGCATCCTGGTACTTTCTTCCCCTGCTAATATTAATAAACTGTTTGCGGTGGTGGCTTGGTTTTCATAAAAACATCCTTTAATAATGTGTCAGCAACACGCAGCAATCTGGCCTGTCTTTCGGGGATCTGGATGATATGTCATTATGAATGTGATGTTGTTGTTGGCAATAATGGCTCTGTAAGTAACGACACTTTTTTGATCAATGGCACTGCTAAAATAAAATATCCATTTCATCTAAAAATTCTACATATGAACAAGAAATCTTCAACAATCGCTATGCATGGTAAGAGACACACTATACCAATTAGACACATAGAATCGAACTTGTAACTTCAACATTCTAGTTCAATATATGGAATTGCACCTAAAAATAAACATTTTAGCCCCTGCCGTGTTATTCAAAAGTTGAAATCTAAAAACGCCACAGAGGAAGTAAAATTTGGAACCACCGCTGTATGATTATTTAAAATATTCGACTTCTGAAATAAAACTTATCACCAACAATTTGAATCAACACGTAAAGTTGAAATTACCGACACAGAACAATTAAATCTCAACTGCTGTTTTCTCACTGGACTTAGTTGTTAGCTGAATGGAGCCTGACAGTACTGGGTGTATTTCACTGGCTACAATAACACATTTGACATATGAAATAAATTTGCAGGTTAAGCGCGGCATTTTATTTAAAATAATGTTCACATTTGATTAAACGATATGTATTCTTACTCGTTTGGTGTTCCTTTGGATTTTTCCAACAGCACACTTCCAGAATTATTTTATCCTTTCACGAAAATAATAAGGGATATATTTTGAATTTCATATTCTAGGTTTCCAACTTGATAGGCGTGATTGGATTATATACATCTGTGCCCATCAACTTAATTGACTATTGATGCTTTAGACACAGTCTCATAAAACTTTACCACTACACGCAAAATTATTACATTTCTTTGTTTATGCAAATATTATAGTGAATGTACCGAGGGCAGCATCATCAAACTTTAAATTTGTATCTATTTTCTTATTTTGTCTCTAGTATGTCTTATTACGGGCATTACGTAGTCTCCATACTCGCCTTTGATCTTTCATTTTTAATACTACACACACGAAACTACACACACACACACACACACACACACACACACACACGCACCAACACACCATATTAATTTCTCCGGGTGAGTAAAACATTACCTTTACAGAATTACAAAAATATATTAAAAGAGAATAAACAAATTTTATTAAAGCCACACAAGAATCATAGCGCTATTTTTGCCAAACTTGATTTATATCTCATAGGCTTCATCAAAAAATGATGCAGCTGTTCATATCGTGCATACGATTTGTCCATGAAAGCTCCAAATTAAACGAATATAATTGTAAATGTTTTCCTGTCATTGCAACACTTCCAGTAAGCAATAATAAAACCATCCACATATGGGCCTGCTTATTCAAATGTCCTTAAAATTGGAGTAGGTTTCGAAGTGACTGAGGAACTCGACAACGACATCGTGACAGAACTTGAATTGCTCCTGGAAGCAAAAGAATAAGGTTACAATGCCTTTTATTTCATATATTATATTATTATTATTATTATTATTATTATTATTATTATTATTATTATTATTATTATTATTATTATTATTATTATTATTATATGTACTGTGTGAGAGTATCTGTGTTTGTTAGTATTAGTTTAAAACAAAAACTTTACTTATTGTATTTAGTGCAAACAATGACACCGATTATGACAGATATTTAAATATTATTTTCGGAACTGTAAAAGAAGTTTTCGGGTAAGCTGTAAAAATTACTACTTCATTACACTACATGAAAATGTATATGTGAGAGCAAAGATGTTCTTAAGATTGAAACTAATGTCAAAAATCATATAAATCTTCATTCCTTCATTTTATTTAACGCATAATAAAACACAATGTAATACTCAGTGTAAATGTAATGCCTTACGTAGTTTGGTATGATCTGAGGCCTTCGAATGCGCATTTGTCTGATCGCAGAGGAGACAGCAACTTCGCAGTCAATTTTAAGTCGTTCAAGGATCGTTGACACAACACAAAACAATCCGCTTCTTTCTGCCCCATTACTTTGTAGAACACGGTACAAAAACAAATTTTATAATTGATACAAATTTCTCTTTTAAAAATCGTTTGCAAAATATAATTTATGTTAGGTAATAATAACTGTATCCTGTTTCAGAACATATAACCACTTATAGCAATAGCTTGATAGTTATTAAAGTGGAATACTGTATAATTATGTGTTCATGAATAAGATGTATTGGTTCCAAGCGATAAAGATGTTCATGTAAGACATACAATTATACCGTGATACAGGCGAAGACGCCTTATAATTGAGTTAGCATCAGATAAATATAATCTAACAGTACCACTTCATTAGCTGCCCGTGATATAGGCGAAGACGCCTTATAATTGAGTTAGCATCAGATAAATATAATCTAACAGTACCACTTCATTAGCTGCCCGTGATATAGGCGAAGACGCCTTATAATTGAGTTAGCATCAGATAAATATAATCTAACAGTACCACTTCATTAGCTGCCCGTGATATAGGCGAAGACGCCTTATAATTGAGTTAGCATCAGATAAATATAATCTAACAGTACCACTTCATTAGCTGCCCGTGATATAGGCGAAGACGCCTTATAATTGAGTTAGCATCAGATAAATATAATCTAACAGTACCACTTCATTAGCTGCCCGTGATATAGGCGAAGACGCCTTATAATTGAGTTAGCATCAGATAAATATAATCTAACAGTACCACTTCATTAGCTGCCCGTGATATAGGCGAAGACGCCTTATAATTGAGTTAGCATCAGATAAATATAATCTAACAGTACCACTTCATTAGCTGCCCGTGATATAGGCGAAGACGCCTTATAATTGAGTTAGCATCAGATAAATATAATCTAACAGTACCACTTCATTAGCTGCCCGTGATATAGGCGAAGACGCCTTATAATTGAGTTAGCATCAGATAAATATAATCTAACAGTACCACTTCATTAGCTGCCCGTGATATAGGCGAAGACGCCTTATAATTGAGTTAGCATCAGATAAATATAATCTAACAGTACCACTTCATTAGCTGCACCTATTGAATAAAATCTGATTTGATGATCTTGGATTCTAGTGTTTTGTACAATTCTTAGTTGACTGCATGAAGATCGTTATCTACAACTAGACACGATAAATCGACATTTGTTGATTAAAATAATATATAGAGAAACTCTCATATGAGCATTTAATAAATATGAAGTTTATTCAACACCTTTGAATTATTATTAAGTCATAACATGCCTAAAATGAATGTCCGACAATATTATTTACTGAGTTGCTAAATTTTCAAATGCAATCAACACAACTTTGAGGTTCTGTTAATCAGAACATCGCATATGCTGCTCGTCATTCGACTATATTGATATGTGGCCTTATTGTTATGCAAAAGTATGAAAAATAAATTTAGAACATTAAATTAAAATTTAACCAATGTGAATGTAGGGTGATAAACATGTGTAGATTATTGCTTACAGACAATGCACCACCGTGGGTGCAGACTTTTTTTTCTGCAGCCAGATCTCTATTGCCTTCAGAAATGCCAAAAATAGAGCACAGTTTGGAGTGTTGTCACTTTGCTTCCAGAGCGTACAAATAAATTGCTTGACTGTAAACACTTCACCCTATAAAAAAAATAAAATGATTTTTAAAAAAAAATAGCTTTGCTAGTTAAGAATCTTGTTGATATATTTTCACGTGTTAACCGTCACCTGGTGACCGAGCTTTTGATTTCCATGTCAGTAGTAGCAGCAGTAGTTATTGTTGTATGTTATTATTATTATTATTATTATTATTATTATTATTATTATTATTATTATTATTATTATTATTATTATCCAACACAGCGAGCATGATACATATAGAACAAGACACGTAATAATCATGTATCACTGAATGTAGTTTTATAGTAGCTCATCTCACCATGTACAAATTTGAAATGCATCCATGATCTAATATGAAAAATAATTTTCTTACTAAAGAAGAAGTCTAGACATGTGATATATGTCGTTTAACTCGACATTATTTTAAGATAAATTGATGGTGCATTTAGCAATCAAATAAACCACATGTTGCTTCATGCATGCATGCATACATACATGCATGCATGCATGCATGCATGCATGCATGCATGCATACATACATACATACATACATACATACATACATACATACATACATACATACATACATACATACATACATACATACATACAGAGACACATGCATCTACTGCAAAATGTGCATGTAATGGAAGCATTTGCATGAATAGTGTACCAATATGTTCCCATATTACTGAAGTAACCATGAATAGTTATCAAATCTACTTCATCCACACTCGTGTGTGTGTGTGTGTGTGTGTGTGTGTGTGTGTGTGTGTGTGTGTGTGTGTGTGTGTGTGTGTGTGTGTGTGTGTATCAAAACCTACCGTTTGTAAATGAGTTAGATTTAGTAGTCGGTATGTATGAGTGTCGGTATGACCTGTAGATTCTACATCGACTTGAACTTGTCCATAGATAGCGTGATCACCTGTCAGTGGCCAGTACATCCCCACCTGAAATACCGATTTCTAGCAAAGTAACATTCAGTCAAGAGACCATTTTCCTTCAGTTATCTTTGTGGGAAAAGTTAAAGAGATCGTGGAAATTTGCATGCAGAGATGCCTATAAATGTATAAACATTAAATTAGTGTGAAATATTTATTCAAACTTAAGCGCTTCTTAGATGGAAACAGTCGCGAAACAGAATATATATATATATATATATATATATATATATATATATATATATATATATATATATATATATATATATATATATATATATATATATATATATATATGATGAACACACACACATACATATATATATATATATATATATATATATATATATATATATATATATATATATATATATATATATATATATATATATATATGTGTGTGTGTGTGTGTGTGTGTGAGTGTGTGTGTGTGTGTGTATGCTTATTAATTTTAGTATGTATTAATTTTTAGCTTTATACCTAAAATTTAGGACTTCATAAAGCATTCTTAAAAGCAGTAAGACGCTAAAGTGTTCAAATATTGCTTAAATAATTTTATTTCACAATGGAAATTTACTTTTTCTTCTTTTGTTATTTCGTTGTCAAACACAATTATGGTGTGCACATTGTTGTCAAGGACGAGTCTCAAGAAGTCCTCCACGGTATTTGGTAATGGTGTCTGTGTCAACAAAAAAGCGTTCTTGCTTTTGTGGGACTGTTGAAGAATGAGAAGAAAGAAAGCATAAATAAAACGCCAGTCAAACAAGTATATGTGTTGTTGACTTTGCACGGGATTTGTTCATTTAAAATTAGAAACTATGCAGAAAAATAATTAGAATTATTTTTCTTGAGACAATTTATGCAATTATAGTTATACCAAGATCAATATATTAGATAATCTTCTTTACACAGTTTTGAAAGAATATTGAATATCGTTGGCTGTTATAATCAACATAAGAAAGATGTTAAAAAAGGGCAGAAATAACGGTTTCTATAACGTCGTGATGAACGATTTATTTTGCACTGCAAGATATATATTTGCAATCAACTCTAAGGAACTGCGAATGGGATACGAATCTTATTGTTATGTCAACTTATCAAAATGTGTCTTTGTCTTCTGACTCATGGTGGTAAAACAATAATAGATCTTGTATTTTTCGTCATGGGAATAACAAATTACAAAGGGAAAGCAAATAAAAAAAAAACGTCTTTTGACATAAATTAGAACCATTACCGGCATTATGACGGCATTGATGTAGTCGTTATCGCTTGCGTTATACTTCAACAGCATAGGACGATATCTTGAAGCTGAAATAAAATCATAGTCAAAGATTTTAATTTGTTTCATTTATTGATCGTAAGCAATTGTTTAGTTTTAACAATAGATAGGTAACCCATGAGATTCGTTTATCAATGAAAATTTTTATATTCTGGCGCGTGTAAAAGAAAGATTACATTTCTCCGAATGCCAAGGGAAGTACGATGTACATGTTCAAACTACGTAATTAACACTGCTGCATTCTAAGATATCAAGCATTCTTAAATCCATTAAAACTTCATTGACTTAGAATGGTCTTATAATTAAAGCTATAATTGTTCTCCGTTTACGATACTGCATTTAAACCGTCACAACCCCACAAAACCACAGACAAAAGGAAAATAGCCTTATTACCATATGAATTGACTTAAAATGTACATGCATGACTTAAAATATCGTTCCTCTACCCTTTTTCATGAGACCCAGTTATCATTGTGGAGTATAAATAGATATTCAAATTAGTCTGACCAAAATTTCAAATGA
>JAEAOA010001723.1:437500-612500 GCA_016746295.1 Potamilus streckersoni | reverse complement strand
TCTCTCTCTCTCTTGGTCAATTTGAATTAACATTTACTATCATTATTTATAGGTCCAGACACGATATGGTAGTACAGAAGCAAAAATCTGCTATTCTTGTTTTTTATGGATTTTCGCCCTTATCTTGATCCGATGGTCAACACAGAGAGAGAGAGAGAGAGAGAGAGAGAGAGAGAGAGAGAGAGAGAGAGAGAGAGAGAGAGAGAGAGAGAGAGAGAGAGAGAGAGAGAGAGAGAGAGAGAGAGAGCTTTGGATATTTTGATATTTAATTAATAATAACCGAAACTTATAGTAGGTTTAAGAAACATATATGTGCCCCATGACCAAGACATTTACCTTACCTTGTCGACCGGCAGTTGCAACTTTGAATCATTTAGACAGGTTCCAAGGGGAGTTTAAACATACAGTTATGAAGAACGATATTATAGGTTACTATGTACAATTTCAGTTTCAATGTTTTTATCCAGCTCAATTTCTTTTCCTCTCTCACTCCAGAGTTCTGTATATTTTGTCCTTTTGGCAAGTGAGGGGAGGTGGAAACGGAAAAATAAAGGACTGCGACTTAAATGTGTACCATGTCAAATTTATTTAGAGAACGGGGATTATTATGATAGTTATTGTTAATGAGTGGCAATTCGTCTTTGATCTATATGAATAGACCCAAAAGCACACAGTTTCAAGAATGTTTATGTATGCGTATTGTGCCATGATCGGATCAGAATTTGCTATACCAACAATATTTGTATATCATATTGCTTTCTGCAAAAACTTTAAAAGCCATGATATATATATATATATATATATATATATATATATATATATATATATATATATATATATATATATATATATATATATATATATATATATATATATATATATATATATATATATACTGTTTAGAAATTTCCCGTATTTCATCTGGCGCGATAACTAATGAGCGATGTATTACATTATCTTTCTATAGATACTGTAAATTTTTTTCATAACGCTTGTACTGTTGATTTTTTTAATAAAGGTTTCATGACAAGTCACAAGAACAAGAAGCTAGATGTAAATATTATATTCAACAAAACAAATAATCAAAAAGTATATAAAAATACCTTTGTTTGGACCATGTTCACTCTTTGCTTCCTCAGCTCGCAGATACATGCAAAAACGTTCACTGATCCTGTGTGCTTTCCTTCATCGTAGAGGTAGTCTAACGCAATAAATGTCCCAGTTCGTCCCACACCGGCACTACAAAGATGAATAAATGCATGCAAGTTTTGATCTTTAATATTGATTTAGAAAAATGACATGTATGTCATGTTCAGCCTACCCATTGTGTTCAACTAAATTATGACGTAATTTCAGTAAACACCCTATCCTCTAAATATTTCGGTTGAATTTGCCTTCATTCATAGTAAGAAAGGCCGACACAATACATTTTGCATTCTCTCTCTCTCTCTCTCTCTCTCTCTCTCTCTCTCTCTCTCTCTCTCTCTCTCTCTCTCTCTCTCTCTCTATATATATATATATATATATATATATATATATATATATATATATATATATATATATATATATATATATATATATATATATATATATATATATTGTCTTTAATACAATTAATTCAGACTATTGCTAATGTGTTAATGATCTGGACAAGTACATTATTTTGTTGAATTCCCATACAGATTTTTGTGACATTAAATAATTAAATAATAGGAAATATTACATTATGTTTTCCTTTTTGTTGAAAATGTTAAGTATTCATCAAATGTTTACCAAAAGTCATTCTAAACAGATATCTGATTATTGGAAGAGAATGATTAGTAAGCCACAGTTGATGCTTCATACTTAGCGAAATTGTTAACAAGACAAATGGACCTGGAATGACCTAAAATATAGCCTGCATCTAATGGCACTGAATATGAAAGCAAGAAATAAATCTCTTCACATGTGTGTACCTGCAATGCACAAGGACTGACGTATCGGCTTTTCTCACTGTGTTTCTGACCTTGCTCCATAACTGTACCAAAGACGATGGAGTTTCTGGGACGCCTCTATCAGGCCAGGCAGTAAAATGGAACTTAGTCACAATTCTGCACTTTTCGCCTGCCTGTAGTGTGTGAAAGATTTTGTTTATTTCAGTGTTTTCTTGATATCAGTTTCACAATTTCTGTCAAATTATAGCTGTTGTTTATCTGCTATTTTCACTTCCATTATTGTCTTCCTGTATCCATTTTTAACAGGTAACCGTAAGTATGTGAAGAAGCGGGTTTTGTTTTTGTGTTTTGCCTTATCGACAATTTACCTGACTACTGCGATAATACTATCAGATCTATGACGACTAAATATGTGCGCTTTTTAAATGATATTATTATACCAGTTCGTTCCTATTCGTTCTTATTAAAAACCATGATATACCTATACCTCTGTTTGTCTTTCGATGTGTTTTATTACTACTTTTATAACTATCTATCTACATAATTACCTACCTAAGGAATGAAATTTTATTATAAAATATGAATTGAATGAAACAGTCATTCATCGTTTGATATGTTCAAACGTTAGCCAAAGAACCCGGATTTTCAAATGTATTGTAAATGCAACGAAAAATGTTTTAACTTGGTAAATAGTTTTTGACATTTTACAAGTCTTGCATTTTCACTTGTCCTACCAATAAAAATATTCTACTTGAGAGAAAAACGTTGTTAAGCATAAAAAACGTGGCCTTAATCAGCATTTTCAATTTGGTGATTGACTATTGTAAGCATCAGAAATTTTGTATGTGGCGAACAAGCTCCAACAAATTCATTTGTAGTAATTCAAGACGTTTTAAGCGCAAATTATATACACTACTGAGGCGAAATGTATTCTGTTGTTAATAAATTATGCTGTAAAAACTGAAACGAAGAATGTGTGTTTTATACAACAAAAGTAGGTCTAAAGATTCAGGTGGTCTTATAACTTCAAAGGAGAAAGGTGTACTTCACTAAATGTTCGTGTTACTAAACATTATATTATATATCTTACCTGATGTATCTTAAATTTTCTGATCGTGTAATCAGCATATACGTCCTCTGTTAAATATTCAACCTCTGTTGACCCATAGGTACATTTCCCCTCTGACGGCCAATACTGTATGCACTTCATCTGTAAGAGTATCTTTATCTATTATATCCGGACAAATTAAATCAATTTCTACATTAATTTACTTTATCAAATAAATCTTCATTTCGTATATTAATATATTTAGTTTTGTATCTTACTGCACTTGTACGAGAAGATAAGAACGTGTTTTCTAAGCAATGCTGTACTATGTTAGGAGTGATGTATTAATACTCATAAAAAAAATTAGTTCGTATTTTCCCAAACAAATGTAGTAACCTTTTTATAATATACTCATTGTGTTTTCCTACACAATACTGAATAATAAATAAACACAATACACGAAACAAAGCAATTTAATTTATTCTGGATTCCAAAGCACATGCACAATTGTAGGTTCAACAATACACAGTAACAGTATTCATGTACAAATCGAACCGCCCAGCTACCTTTGACCTTTATAGCGAAATACGTGCTTAGTCATTCGTTTAAAAAATAAATCTTGTTTACGTCTTCTTAAAGTTAAAATTTATAGTTATAATAGTTATAATGTAATTGAATGCGCTTCAAAACAACTTTTCCAGTGGGTTTAGAATATAAGGATTTTGTTTATTTCCTATCCATCAAACTAAATTTTGCTTTCAAGCATTGATCGACTGGTTTTATTAGATGGGTCAGTTTGGTAAGACGTACAAGTACCTGGTGGGACAGGATATGATGCCCCTGCACCTGTATTTTGTTCGGTCGTTGATTGCATGATATCATAAGGTGGGAAAATAATATGTCTTTTAATTGAGTCTTGTTTGTTGTGGACATTTAGGCTATCACGTTCAGTCATTTGCTTGTTTGAAAGTTTTTTTAGTGACTCAATACACTCATCTACATCGTCAGTATTATCATATCTGCTTTGGAATGGACCAAGCAGAGTGTTTACTTCATCCACAGACAAATATAATAAATCTAAAGATTCCACGTCTGCTAAATGAAGGTACATTGTTTCCAAGCAAACGTTGTTCCTAAAAGACAATACTATTTTTAGATACACGCATCGTCCAGTATGAAGCAGTGCATTATGAAATAAATAATGCACGATTCTGACTTTGTAAAGGCAATTGAGAAAATATGAGCTTATAATAATACCCGATATAGTTTGCTACATGTAGTTTTGAGTGTGAATGTAGAAGATTTAAATCATCAAGATATTTTACCTAGACCCTATAATGAATTGTGTATTAGAGCACTTATTCAAGAATTCTTCTGTGAGTGTATAGTGTACAAGTACGTGTTAACCCTATAATGAATTGTGTATTAGAGCACTTATTCAAGAATTCTTCTGTGAGTGTATAGTGTACAAGTACGTGTTAACCCTATAATGAATTGTGTATTAGAGCACTTATTCAAGAATTCTTCTGTGAGTGTATAGTGTACAAGTACGTGTTAACCCTATAATGAATTGTGTATTAGAGCACTTATTCAAGAATTCTTCTGTGAGTGTATAGTGTACAAGTACGTGTTAACCCTATAATGAATTGTGTATTAGAGCACTTATTCAAGAATTCTTCTGTGAGTGTATAGTGTACAAGTACGTGTTAACCCTATAATGAATTGTGTATTAGAGCACTTATTCAAGAATTCTTCTGTGAGTGTATAGTGTACAAGTACGTGTTAACCCTATAATGAATTGTGTATTAGAGCACTTATTCAAGAATTCTTCTGTGAGTGTATAGTGTACAAGTACGTGTTAACCCTATAATGAATTGTGTATTAGAGCACTTATTCAAGAATTCTTCTGTGAGTGTATAGTGTACAAGTACGTGTTAACCCTATAATGAATTGTGTATTAGAGCACTTATTCAAGAATTCTTCTGTGAGTGTATAGTGTACAAGTACGTGTTAACCCTATAATGAATTGTGTATTAGAGCACTTATTCAAGAATTCTTCTGTGAGTGTATAGTGTACAAGTACGTGCTAAAACAATCTCAGGAAACCCTAAATACATTTTCACATGACCACTGTGTTGCTGAGCGTTTTGTGCACGTATCATGGTATTGATGTATAGTAAACTATCATGATGCCACAAAATACGTCCTTAAATCATTCGAAATAATGGTTTAATAACCTAGATATCCAAATGTTTTAATCACTTTACTATAAATATTGTTGTTTCGTTAAATGAAATGGGTAATTTTTATCATGTGAGAAATGTAATCATATATTTATGTTCATTTTAAAGCAAAAGTTATCAAACTAGTTGACATCAACATTATGCTGGCCAAGGTTTGCTAAACCTACAAATTATTCGAATCGTTTCATGAATTCATTTGAAATGAGCAGCCTATTTCTTACCTTCGTTTCTTCTACCAACTCCGTAAGCATTACAATCTTATCTACTTTGTAATGCCAGATCATTCGCCAGAAATCGTCTACAATTACGTCTGTTGGACCTAAATAAGACGCGTTTACATTCAAATTATATATTAATTGAAAACAGTATTGTATTTATATTCTTTAATAGAAGTGTACATTTTAAATGACCGAGATCAATTCTTATGCG
Organism: Potamilus streckersoni; assembly: GCA_016746295.1. Classification (NCBI taxonomy): domain Eukaryota; kingdom Metazoa; phylum Mollusca; class Bivalvia; order Unionida; family Unionidae; genus Potamilus; species Potamilus streckersoni. The sequence goes on along the minus strand of JAEAOA010001723.1, from coordinate 606,846 downwards.
TTCATGTGATTGGTTTAACATTGATAATATTTTCGGAATTAATTTCAAAGTTATTTTCAAGACCTACAAAATATTAATATAATTCTCTATATTATTAGATGATATCAATAGTCATTACTCTCTGCTGATGAAAAGGACCAAAATATTCATTCCATAGCAAAATGAACGACATCTACCGAAAGCAACCTATCTTGTTTTGATATTGTCGAACGGTATAATTAGACTTGAAATGAGTACATCAGGAATATTCAAGGCGTCTTCGAAATATCCGAATATGATTAGGATAAGCTATCTTTAAACTGCAAAGGATAATTCTGACAAGCTGATTATGGTTGGTTACCTTGCGATGCAATGTAGGCTCTATCTTTTTCGAAGCCCTGAAATAATTAACGAGAGACATGGATTAAATGATATCGATGATTTGCCATTCTTTACCATTCATCAATTGCTCTTCCGAGTCCACATCAACCTTATACACTTTAATACACAAAGTATGAGAATATCTTCTAATTTTTGTCAAGTGCCATAAATATTGTATTACTTTTCTAACATACTTCGTTAGAGTTAAAATGTAATTTCGTACATGTATATTTATTCTTTTTAGTCCATTAAAATCCTTGACAGATGAACAATGTAATTTCGTACATGTATATTTATTCTTGTTAGTCCATTAAAATCCTTGAGAGATAAACAATATTATTTCGTACATGTATATTTATTTTTGTTAGTCCATTAAAATCCTTGAGAGATGAACAATGTAATTTCGTACATGTATATTTATTATTGTTAGTCCATTAAAATCCTTGAGAGATAAACAATGTAATTTCGTACATGTATATTTATTCTTGTTAGTCCATTAAAATCCTTTTGAGATGAACAATGTAATTTCGTACATGTATATTTATTATTGTTAGTCCATTAAAATCCTTGAGAGATAAACAATGTAATTTCGTACATGTATATTTATTATTGTTAGTCCATTAAAATCCTTTTGAGATGAACAATGTAATTTCGTACATGTATATTTATTATTGTTAGTCCATTAAAATCCTTGAGAGATGAACAATGTAATTTCGTACATGTATATTCATAATTGTTAGTCCATTAAAATCCTTGAGAGATAAACAATGTAATTTCGTACATGTATATTTATTCTTGTTAGTCCATTAAAATCCTTGAGAGATGAACAATGTAATTTCGTACATGTATATTTATTATTGTTAGTCCATTAAAATCCTTCAGAGATGAACAATGTAATTTCTTACATGTATACTTAGTCTTGTTAGTCCATTAAATCCTTGAGAGATGAACAATGTAATTTCGTACATGTATATTTATTCTTGTTAGTCCATTAAAATCATTGAGAGATAAACAATGTAATTTCGTACATGTATATTTATTATTGTTAGTCCATTAAAATCCTTGAGAGATAAACAATGTAATTTCGTACATGTATATTTATTCTTGTTAGTCCATTAAAATCCTTTTGAGATGAACAATGTAATTTCGTACATGTATATTTATTATTGTTAGTCCATTAAAATCCTTGAGAGATAAACAATATAATTTCGTACATGTATATTTATTATTGTTAGTCCATTAAAATCCTTTTGAGATGAACAATGTAATTTCGTACATGTATATTTATTATTGTTAGTCCATTAAAATCCTTTTGAGATGAACAATGTAATTTCGTACATGTATATTTATTATTGTTAGTCCATTAAAATCCTTGAGAGATGAACAATGTAATTTCGTACATGTATATTCATAATTGTTAGTCCATTAAAATCCTTGAGAGATAAACAATGTAATTTCGTACATGTATATTTATTATTGTTAGTCCATTAAAATCCTTGAGAGATGAACAATGTAATTTCGTACATGTATATTTATTATTGTTAGTCCATTAAAATCCTTCAGAGATGAACAATGTAATTTCTTACATGTATATTTAGTCTTGTTAGTCCATTAAATCCTTGAGAGATGAACAATGTAATTTCGTACATGTATATTTATTCTTGTTAGTCCATTAAAATCATTGAGAGATAAACAATGTAATTTCGTACATGTATATTTATTATTGTTAGTCCATTAAAATCCTTGAGAGATGAACAATGTAATTTTGTACATGTATATTTATTCTTGTTAGTCCATTAAAATCCTTTTGAGATGAACAATGTAATTTCGTACATGTATATTTATTTTTGTTAGTCCATTAAAATCCTTTGGAGATGAACAATGTAATTTCGTACATGTATAGTTATTATTATTAGTCCATTAAAATCCTTTTGAGATGAACAATGTAATTTCGTACATGTATATTTATTCTTGTTAGTCCATTAAAATCCTTGAGAGATGAACAATGTAATTTCGTACATGTATATTTATTCTTGTTAGTCCATTAAAATCCTTCAGAGATGAACAATGTAATTTCGTACATGTATATTTATTTTTGTTAGTCCATTAAAATCCTTGAGAGATGAACAATGTAATTTCGTACATGTATATTTATTCTTGTTAGTCCATTAAAATCCTTGAGAGATGAACAATGTAATTTCGTAAATGTATATTTATTCTTGTTAGTCCATTAAAATCCTTTGGAGATGAACAATGTAATTTCGTACATGTATATTCATTATTGTTAGTGCATTAAAATCCTTGAGAGATAAACAATGTAATTTCGTACATGTATATTTATTCCTGTTAGTCCATTAAAATCATTGAGAGATGAACAATGTAATTTCGTACATGTATATTTATTCTTGTTAGTCCATTAAAATCATTGAGAGATGAACATAGGATAATTATGAGAATCTGCAACAAAATGTCTTTAAAGTGAGATGTTTTACAGTTTGTTAAAATATGGTGTTGCGTTTGTTAAATGCTCGTGTTACATAGAGTATTATTTCACACAGAAATGCAATAAAATCACTAAATAGTATTTGTTAGCTTAGATATATTACTCAAGTATAAATCATTAACCTTAAATATAAATATAACCTTAAATATAAATTGTTTCAGTATCCCCATCGTTGGTTTATTCTTCTGAATTACTTCATAAATATGGTTATTCGAGTATCTGTTGTCACAGTATGAATAAACTATCGATTATATCGCATCTAGATGCACACCAATCTTAGCCTAATGTGTATACTGACAATTAGACTTTGTATGTTCGTTATGTATGTATTAGTAGTATGGTACCCTGCTTTCTTCACTATGCTACAAACCAAGACAGAAGACAAGATCCCTTTCTGCAAATTTATAAATTCCATAGAATAAGAGGGATGATCCTAATGGTCTCATTTCATCTGCCAAAAATTATTTTTACTTGTTCCTTGCGAAGATGCCGATACATTAAAGGTACATAGAGAGCTAATTTAAGTTTCAACAGTCTAAGAAATGGATCGCAAAAGCAAAATGAAAATAGTGTTAAATTATTAGTTACACGACCTAAGCAAAACACTATTATATGCGAATATGGAAGTTCAACTTGATAACTGTTAGCATCATAAATAAAGAATGCACGTACCATTTGCATTATCACATTCTTAGGTTACAAATATATTGAATATGCTTCAGTCACTTGGAAAACCAAACATTTTTATGAGCACGTGGTTTATTTATCTCTTCAGCAAAATTGTAATTATTCGGTTGTTATTTTATCATCCATGAAACTTTAACTTACTTATAGCATGTAAACTTGTGACAGAAAGTAGCCAATATATCGACAATTGATTGTATCAAAAATGTGTCTATTTATTTACATATTGATTGATCGATTCAGTTATATATTTATTGATCTTTGTAAGGTCATCAGATGCGAAAACCAGATATGCCCTTTTATAAACGAAATATCAGATTGTAAATCAACGAACTGCTAAGGAAACTATCAACAATATCTGTCAGATGACAAATGCAAATAGTAAAAAGTCAGGAAAACATACAAATATACATTAAATAAACGTACCTTTATAAAGCATGCATTGATATAGTCAGAGCCCGATATATCTGCTGTCTGAGGTAATTCTACCCTTGTGTTGTCATCTGTAAATAATTGTACATGGTGAATTTTATTTGTAACTTGTGCCGCTTTACTAAGCTATATGTCAATACGGTGGTTCATAAACAGTAAACATATCTGTAAACAGCCAATTACAATACCCTCAATTCTGGACCATTTTTAGTTCTTAAGTATGATGTATCGTCTCCAAGTTAATCACTATGCACACCTCAAGGCCCAAACGGATCTATTTGCACTGTGTCACCTGTTTACATTCAAAAGAATAGACTTGATCCATGAATATTAGCGTGATCTTTTGAAGATGTGTACGCGAAGTTTAACTATCTGCATTCATGTAATCAATTTTGGTAGTTTCATGCGACCAAACATTACCAATTTATTCAAACAAGTAACTTTCGAAATAACTATTTAATATTTAATAGCGATAGTGATAGGGAGAAGATAAATACTTACAAGCATATAGTCCCTTATAGCGGTTTTTCTTGGCATTTACCGGCAACTGTGCAATAGTCATGCTGGATTGTGGGTTTTTGGGCAATTTCTAAAATTATAGAAACTGTATGTATTAGAGTTTACAGGTATGTTTTAACAGACTCCTCCATTTATTATGAAGTAATAACAATTGGAATTAAATTATATAGAGTACCAATTGAGAATTGGAGCTTGCACGTGAAATCTATGGTGCATCTGTTTTCAATGCGTTAGTTTTCGTACATTCACTTTAATAGCTAAAACGAACAGTGACATATCATTGCTCCTAGATTTAAATAATGTGGATTGCACAAAAATGACATACAATCGCAGAGCTCAATATCACTTCACAAATATCGATAAAAGTAAAAGTTCAAACGTTTACCCTTCCCAGCTGTTTTGATGATCCAGTTACCGCACGATCCTTACCTGTCCATAACACTGCATTGCATTTTAAACTTGAAGAAATAATTCATATATAACGTAAAACATTTCTTGTATGTAGAAGTTATAAACAAAAACACAATAATATTTAACGGAAACTGGATTATTGCGGTAACTGATACATAATTTCTATCGGAGTTCTGTTATAAATAAAATTGATAGATTAATGCATTTCTCTCTTTCAAATTGTCTCGAAGAACGCTATTGGGTAAATATTGTCATATTTTCATAATCAAAATACCTGAAATTCACTTTCAAGATCGTTTGAAAAGTATGCCTTGCTTCTGACATAATCTGGAAGATCTGATAACAGGATCTGGCTTTTGTTCACACCCACCCCATTGTAGTAAACATCCTCCACTAAACTGCTGGATTGGGTAATTTGATTGTTTTTATGATCAGTGTCGACTTCATGTTTTTTTTCCTGTTTTCCACCACTATTCGCGTCATAATTGCCGTTGGTGTGAATGATGTTGGCATAATCCTGTGCTCTATTCACCTTCGTCTCTGTAACAATTTGTTGACTTCATTAAATATTAAATAAATATGTATTCAGCACAGCGTAAGACAGCGTGATATAAAGTGGAAGGGTTCGGATTTATTGTAGCAATAAGCCACAAATTATTATACACCATATTGGTCAGAACATGAGCTGAGAAAATTAACAATGTTTGTTAAACATATATACGAATATTGATAGAGAAGGAATTCGACGAACAACAGCTAAGAGCCTAGCATTTACAGGAGGTGATCTTCAATCATATTGTATTCTAATGGAGCTGACGATGAACGATTTAGAGAAAACGAAGAATGCCAGAGAAAGACTAAATACATCTTTGGCTACTTGAATGAAAGATTAAGAGAGCAAGGCTTAATGAAAGTGGATGGTGATTTTTCTCATTCTTTCAAAGGTCACAAAATATCAGTGAGGATGAGGTATCCGAACTACAGTTCTGTAATCAAAGGTTCAAAGGAGATTACTCGCTTTGTGATTCTTTTATAGCAGTGATGGGAATATAACAAAAATGCAGTTTTAAGTAATTCACTTACTACCGGAGGAAATAAACGGAGAAACAAAGAAAGAAACCTCTGATGTGACTTAATATTTTTTTTAATATAAGGTTCTTGTATCGAAACGTTCATGTATTTGTGTCAAAGCCACTGCACACACACACATACATATATATATATATATATATATATATATATATATATATATATATATATATATATATATATATATATATATATATTGTCAATGTATATACCTTGTCTTCATCTCCAATGAAAATGCATGTGCAGTGAAACGGTAAGCCGATGTATGGTTATGTAAGCTGTTACTCTAGTAAATATAATGCCATTATAAAGAGATAATATTGTCTATGTTCGAAGACTGCAATTTCTTTATATCATGAATTTTCATTTCTTTTTTTTTTCTTCTCATACATGTATTTCGTACATATTTCTCTCTCAACCTTATCAGTTCTAAATGAATATTGTTTTTACTTTAACCCACATAACTCAGAGACTGGTGTACCATTTAACCCATCATTGAAAATTAACGGAATCATTGTATTCGTCTTTGTTATGTTAAGATGTTGTTTGGGATAGTCACTAGTGTGGTAGAACTTGATGTCATCCTTCATGTTGATGTACATGTTTCTGTCCCACAATAAATGCACACAGAAAATATGTCAACCATGGTAGTCTTTTTCTATCATTGTATTTGTCTTTCATCAGTCTGTAATAGAATTTATATTTTCAACCATATATTGTAATAGCTCTAACACCGTAAAACCATCCTAAATGGGCTTGAGTAGTTGGATCGTATAGTTTTCAAGAATGAATACCACAAGTCATAGTCAATATTTGGTCTTGTGCCTGATGGCTTCTCTTTTTTCATTTGAAAAATGCATTTACGTTTTGACATATATGTACTGTTGATTTCTGCCCGTTATTCTCCATTTGAGAACGGAATGTTGCAATGTTGATCAGTTTGAAGAAGTAATTTTCAACATTACTGAGAGCTTATTGTCACATACATATATTCAGTTCAATGTATGTCGTTAGCCAAGGCTGTTGTTCAAACAAGATAATTCGGTGCCCTTAAGTCAGTTTTAGGACCAGCATTGCAAGTAAAGTTTATAGGTTATGTAATGTATCACGGATAAATCTTTGTTTGTCAGTCTATGGCATTGATACAGATGTTCTTGTATTCCTGCAATCTCGTTTGCAGTGTGAAAAAATTACTTTCACCTGATAAACGTTTTCACTGATGCAAGAGGATAGTTTTTTTTTAAAAAAAATGTTGTGCAGATTCGTTGGTATCTGCAAATCCACTTCCAAAATCCACCCTATATTATTGACTTCATGGAACTTTAGCAAGTACTTCTTTTTACCCTATAATGTGTTCCTAATTTGCTCATTAAAGATATTTACATGCATCGTTTGGCTCATGATTTAATCATATAAAAATGGGCGGGGATGCAAACGATATATGATCATGCTCTGTCTCTTTGCATATGATATCATTTTGTATTCTTCCATCTGATTTTGTTCTTGAAGGTTGATAGCTGTCTTCTTTGGCACAGAATTCGTTATTTGATTTTGTTTATCTATATAGTATCATACTAATTCCACCACGAATTCCCCACACGATCATCAAAAACATGTCCTTGTTCGTCTTTCAAATGGCATCGTTTGTCAGTCCTGGTGCACTATTATAATGTGCTAAGTCAATTTTGTAACGTTTCACATATACATCAATTATTTTCATCACAAATATCATTAGTATGTACTTTTTGGTATAATAATCCTTTAAAGGACACGGAATGTGTTCAATTGGAATGTCTCATAACATCGTGCACGTAATGGCAATCGTCACCTCTTCGGGGAGGGTTATATCGGTTTCATTGAATCAACCGAACTATCCGGAAGTTCATATGGTTATATGGTTATATGTCTTTCTTAAAATATGTAGGAAATGAACATTACAGTCCATCAGCGTTCGATCTAATCCTTTGCTTTCTATATTTTACCGCTTGTAATATATAATACAAATTAATGAGATAAAATATGTTTGAACAAAATATGTAGATTTCATGTAACCAAAATTGTTTATCATTTCAATTTTGTTATTAACTGCCAGTGAGATTGTCAATAAGTCGACAACAAGCTTTATATATATTGCAAATGAATTTTTAAAAAATATACAAATGTAAAAATCTGTTCTTTCTAACTCTTATTTCCTTGTCATCTTTTATGAACGTATCGACTTTAATATCATAGCTTAACGACATACGGGTTTGCCATTATTCTGTGTGATTTTATCAGTATCGTCTTTCACAACCATATCGATGATTAGCTGACTGTCAGACTTAGCATGTTACGAATGAATAGCATAGTATCTATTCCGTATATGACACTTACACTCTGTGAGCAGAACTTTGTAATTGCCTGTAACGAATGATGATCTATTAAGTTCTTTTCAGATATTTCTCTCTCATAAATATGGGATTTATTTGTTGCTTTCCACCTTCATCTGTGAATGCCATCGGTTTTTATTTTCACTTCGCTATATTATGTTCATGGATATTATTATATCGTAAAATTTTATATGCTCTATTATTTTCCCTTCTCGTGTGGGTCTCTTCAAATTTCTGATTATTGGGTCAAACCAAACTGTCAATTCTTTATAATCAATATATTAAGTGCTTTCCAATGAAATTAATTCAAACAAATCATGTAAAATCAGTACTCTCTAAATGTTTCGTTTGAATGAATCACTAAATCATTGTATTACAAATCTGTATTTCTTACTGAGACGTCTCATTTTAATAGTCTGATTGCTTTTCGTGTTAAGAGACGTATTATCCGAGCCTTCATATTTTATAATTTTCTTTGAAATTGGTACATGCTTGATTTATTTAACTTGCATTTGTTTTCAAACAGCGTATAAGCAAATTCTTTTACATATCTGCAAAAGGTCGTTAAACATCTGTAAAAAAAAATAAAAGCAACAATTATCAAAATCACCGCCTGTACTGCCTAACCAGGCAATCCCTTTGTGGAGTTTGAGTGAATTAAGCACTCTGCAGTGATTGGATTCGTGCTCTTTCTTCAAAATCACAATCAAAACTGTTATGATATGTCGAATTTTTATTTGGAAGGTCTGTTGCAATGGTTTGCATTGTTTGCGCATGTTTGGAGGTTTACGACAACCCCGCTATTGCTGATTCACGCAAGAATAATGTCAGCTCACAGCAGGGTTCCAGGGCGGGTATGGAATTCTGGATAAAGTCTTAAATTCGAAAATTGCTTTTCCAGGCCTCGAAAAGGTTTGAAAAAAATTATAAATGACAAAACGTTAAGAAAAAGTCTAAAATTTTAGTTGTTTCCTTACAAATGATGTAATTAACACTTTCTCTTCACTGTGTTTACATTGGGCCCTGAACTAGACATGATGTCGTAATTCGAACCATGAATCGAGGAAGTTTTACAAATGCAATTTAAAAAATACGGGCTAGCTAGACAATCCTAAAGGACGAATCCTATTTCGGTTCATAAAGGTGATGCAGTTCAGCAAATAGGCCTACTGGCTGATGATAGCGACGGCAGTTTATTTTAAAGCTATAAATTACATCACAAGGAAAGTGAGAATTTTAGCTGAAGCAGCTATACTGGAATTGAGCTTTGATTTGAGTCGGTCACGCATGTAATCAGAACCGGAACTAATGTCTTTTTGAAAGTTCGAAAATATATTACACTAAACATGTATGTCACCATTTTGACCAGAATTGGCAAACCATAAAACAAATTCATAACTTTTCAAACAAGATATATTAATTTTAATAGGTGTGAGCACTAGTATGAGAGGTGTAAACTTTTGGACTATTCATTTGGCGATTGTTAGCAGAAATCTCTGAACTTATAATATTGGATTAACTCCATCTTATTCATGAGGAGTGTATTAATGTATTGCATGGATATTAATTAAGTTCTCAGTATACAGGTAGATTAATGAGTGCAATTTAAAAACTGAATAATAACACGGATGTATATTCTTTGATTTACATGGGTTGCAATTATTTTCGGAGTATGGCAATCCAAGGTGAATTCTAATGTACAATATGTAACGATTTGCAGTCTAATTATCCTTGATTGGAATAACATTGGGGTATATAAGTTTTCACTGTCTTATAAATTCACTTGATTTAATTTAGTGACCTTTAAGAAGTGAAACGTACGCAGTTTATGTTCGTGAAAAATCTTATTTTGGAACTAAAGTATCCAAAAGACATTAACCATGCACATAATAAACATAAGGAATAGCTTTCAAACTTGTTCCAGATGGCTAAACTAGCTATGTGTATGCCCAATCTGCAGGGGGGTCTCAGCATAGAACAATATTCATACGCTTGTGACGATCAGATTGAGCGGAGAAAAATTAATATATTAATGTATATACAACTAGAGATAACATCTTTAAAAGATTTGAATTATAAGGACTCTAACATAACGTTGCCGTAAGAAAGATAGTAGGATATTTTAGTGTTATTTATATAGTGAACTGTGGTAATGTCTTCCTCTCTTTCCTTTTTGTTCTAAAACGCTTCCCCCGTTTTCGAAACAAATGGGTACCCCCATTAGATAAACTCTTGGCAGCATCTCTGAAGTGAAGGGACTGGAGTTGTAGCTAGAGAGGTAAGTATAGAAGCTAAGGGCAGTGGTTAACATGTGGGTTACAATGACTTTCGTTTTAAATATAATTTCCTTTTCATATTATATTTATTCATTTCTGCATTCGTTTTGTATATGTTCCTTGTATTTAAATTAGTAATTCAAGCAGAATACCAGAACACTTGATACATTGAGTAGTCACTGACAACTGCAAACCCGTCATTGAAAAGTCATTGAATTTCAGCTCTCCTGATCTGTATTAACCCTATTTCATAGATTATTTCATTGCGTTTTTTGTTGTGCTAGTGAGCATTCATTTTAATTTTATTGGATTTTTTTTTATTTGACATTCTTGGACCATCTTTTGTGTACCTGCGTGGACCTGTTTCTTAAATAATGCCTGGACATTGTGTTTATAACCCTTACGGGAAGAAGTTGATGGCTTCAAAGCTTGTATAGGGCCTTTCAAACATACGACTAAAGCTTCATGTCAGCTATGCTGGTCAATAAACTTGTCACATTTTTAGGTCTGAAAAGTTTTACTTTTAAGTCTGGAAAAGGTCTTAAATCATTCCCTACATTTGTGGCATGAACAATGTCATAGCCTTTTCGCCGATTTAATATCACGCAAGTTCAGCTATGGACGAGTATACCAATTTACTAACATCTTTGGAGCATCGAACAAACAATATTTTATTATGGTGAAATAGGCAGGGACGTTGCTTAGAAACTATGCAATCTCAAGTATTGTCAGTTCATATTCTTGGCACCTCAACACGGGACCAATTAGACCAATCCACGTCACAGGTGAATTTTGAATCAACAAGAGCTAAATGACTTAGGGGGTTGAAAAATGATAGACTCGAAAGGCCAGTCTTTATTTCAGAAAATCATTTCTTATATCTATAGCTATAACAGTAATTTACTAGTACTAATCGTACTCCATGTGACGATAGGTTGTGCCATCGTTGCCTGTTTGTCTGTATCAAACAGATTTCAGTTAACGTCTCAGTGTGATATATAATCTATTATGTTTTAGTATCAGGTATTTTTAGTGTCTCTGTATAGTACCTCACCTGACACATATATCACTGACGAAATACACACATAATAACCTAGAATAATTGTCATTGAGCTTTGTGTAATTTCTCCACTTACCCAGGTCAGGTATTGATTGATCGTCCTGATATGGCACATAGACACGTATACCGATCAATCACAACCGTTTGCTGTATTACAGTTAAAACATATATTTCAGTAGTAAGGTTTTACTAGTACATACAATTATAGAACGTTGATGGTATTTAACCTTTTTATAAAATGAGTGTCCTTTGGAGTAGAAATATGAGTGTTTCCTAGAGTAGATGCTACTTTATAAATGAGTGATTTCGTATGTCGAGGGTATTTTGTTCTAACATAAGCGTTTTAGTGAGCAATATGAGCAATATCAGTAAGTATTTTCACTTTATTTCTCATATGCCTACATGGGTGTACAGACGCGGAAATGGTGCTGATCCTGTTATAATTTCAAAACTTAAAAGTAAATAATCATTTTATTTAGTTTCATAACTTTGTATTTTTTGTGATTTTACATTGTCATTAGCTGTTGACCAATTTGACGTGCAGCGATACGGTATTGTTTGTTTTAAATAGATCCAAACCAAACCTTATTCTTGCACTGTCACTTCTACAAAACTCGATTAATTAGGAATTCCTAACCATTAATTTGAAAATAACGAAATAAAATATGCGTGTTTTGGGCAATAACGAGTACGCTATTGGATTAAGAATATATGCCGAGATAAGAATTAATTGAAATTTCTGTTTTAGTTCGTTCTGTTCCACCATGCATGTTCAATTTTTCATCTACCACGGTGCTCGAGGATCCTTTGGTGTATATTATATGATCACAGGTCTTTCACCTTTTATCAGTAAGGGACCAGATTTACCAGGCTGGTCATGGCTTGAGATTGGTGCTAGGTTCATTCTAAATAGGATGTCTTTGATTTCATTTTCCGTCTGTTTTAGGCTACTGCTGGCTTGTTCGGAAAGATTAACTTTAGTATGTACCAAGAGTCTATGATATTTCTAGATGATTTTAAATACGTTAAGTTTGTCTGGATGTTAGGTCAAGATAAATGGTATCCGGTTAACATTTCTGTTTTCTCTATATTAAGTAGGGCAGCATAGTTGGCTTGTTTTGTCCTTGGTGTTGTCTCCGATATCAAGTCTATGTCGTAAACTCATTTTATCAAACCTTTAGTGAATTCTTCAGACATATCTTGTAATGTTTCATCGTCGGAGCAATTCTTCAGATCCTCAGTGCCAGGTTATACAGGATGTTTCGGGTGCAATGATTTACATAATAGATGGGTGGGATAAAACAAACTGACGTTTATCAGTTTGTTTCAGTAGATGTCTGTGTGGAATTTGTTTCTAACCAGTCTAATTATTACTTGACGAAGAACTTGGTTTTCAGCCGGGAGCTTCTATTGTAAATTTTATTAAAGGGTGGAAGGTGTTTGCTTTTTATATGAAGTCATCATGGTTTTCTTTTCCGTGTAGCCACTTTGATTCATTATCATCTATGAAGCATATATATTGATATCGTGTAAATTTCACTGAAGCTTAAAAGTTGATCCTACAGCCTTCCTAAAGGAAATATTAGCATACTAGGGGGACAATGTTTTACCCAGTGCAATTATATTGATTTGGCCAGAGTTTTCTTCATTGACAACAAAACTTATTGAGTTTTAAGACTAGCTCTAGAAAATGACAAATGAAATAAGTGGGTTATTGTTCCCATTACCTTTCTACAGACCTTTATCCTTCTCTGCGCCGTATATTACTATACAGGAATACAACGTCTGACCAAGAATTGTATCTAACGGTAACGGTTCGCTTGCTTTGCTCTTAGAGAGGTAATATGTCGTGTCCGGAAGACATGATGGTAATTTGTGGACATGTGGTCTCAGGAAATGATCCAGATTTTCTGTTATCATACATATGGGATGCACATTACTAGAAATAATAGTGTTATTTATATTTAATTTGTATGCGTGTTTAAGTTTTTGATCATGATTATGAATTTTATAGGCCTAACTAACTAGTAGCATTTATTTTGTAAACAACGTAATGCATAGCTAATATTTGTTTATCATAGCAAGTTCTGTAGCAAGATACTTATTAATTGTAAACATGTTTTCTTCAGTATCAGTTATAGATGAAGTATTAATTCTAAGCTTAGAAAGTTCCAGAAATAATTTCTCCATTAAGATATTGGAGTATTTTCAGAAAATGGTAATTGCGACCTAGGTCAGGTGTAAGGATACATACAGTTGATAACTTCGGGATTACTCATTCTTGGGGCTACGATTGGTCTAAAGCGTTAACCAATCACTACTATTTCACTTCTGTCCAAATGGTTTGAATATCGGGTATGTGAAAAAGCTTGCCAGTAGCTTCGCGTGGGTTTGTGGTTCTTACCGGGATTTTTCTGCTTTCTTCCTCCACCGGTTAAACTGGCCGCCATATACAACCTATTTTGCTCTGAGAAATGTGTTAATGCCTAGCTTAATTGACTCATTGTTTCATTTATGTACTTTTACCTATTCATAACAACCACAACGGAGTAATTTTTGCATATCTAATTATGATATCGGTTGTCTATCAATTAATGTACGACAACGTTCTCTTCTATGCTTAAGTTTGATATCTGCTAGCATGATTCATGTATTTTGAAATGTCGTTTTCAACTGAGGCAAAATATTTCCACGTGTATAAGAGCAATTGTCATGTGTGGCTTCAATTTGTATTAAAAAATCCAAACCATACAAATTATTCTAAAAATCACATATCCGATTAACAAATAGTCTCAATATATTTTAAACAGCATATAAGTATTTAAACATTGAACCTTTTATTTCTGTTATAACTACATTTCGTATATAGACCATTCTTAGAATGTATTCATGTATTAGTGTGACCCTGGGTCAACGAATCCAAAACGAGGCTGAGCTAGGAACCAGCTTACAGATTTGTTAGAGCCGAGGACCAAATTATGACAGATAAAGGTTTTGTTAAAATTAAAGAGAAAATTATTTTAATAAACAGATAAACATAATATCCCATTCATAAAATGAAATTTTTTTTAAAAATTGTTTAGACATGATTCTTACCTATTATTTCTTTTTTATGTCATATCTGCATATACATATTGGGTGTTAAAATTCATCCATCTACCAACTCCATAAAAATAATATTAATTATAAACAGTGAAAAAGTTCAGGTAAATATGGGACTTTTGTGTGTAAACATATAACTGCAAGTCTGTTATTAAAACAAACAAGTCTTTGTATAAATAAAATCGTATATCCATATTGTCAGTTGAGCAATAATTCAGAAAAGAAAAAATATGTTATTTAAAGGGAAAATCCCAGTCCCTCCCACCCCCAGGCACCAAAGGCAGCAAGCACCATAAAAACAAATAGGCTGTGCACTTCTGATACAAATTAAAATGAAAGCATACGTAAATTTTTAAATTTTAGAGAATGGACATATCAAGTAAGTTTTCGTCAGTATAATATACGCAGCGATAATTCTATAAAATATTCCTACGCAAAAGGAAGGAATCTCTATAAAATACGTTACGTCAGGGGTGTACAGATTTTTTCAGCATGCGGCCTACTTATAAAATGACCAAGCCAAAATGATCTATTTAACACAAAAATGCATTATATATATATATATATATATATATATATATATATATATATATATATATATATATATATATATATATATATATATATATATATAGGCTGAAGTTTATTTTTTAATGCTACGCGATCTACTCACACTACCTACGCGATCAACCGGTCAATCGCGATCGACGTATTGTGCAACCCTGCATTACATCCATTACAGCCGCGATCGATATAACATTCTCTTGCAAAAGGAATCTACGTAGTATAATATATGTAGTATAGTCGCATCTGCCTAGCTTAGCCTCGGTTTCGCGAGGATCTCATTAAGAATGGTCAATAGTAGCGTAATCTTGTTGTAATTTTTTTAAAATCCAACCATTCATACAAGAAATATAAATCCATCGTGTTTGTTTATTTAGTGTTTTACAAATCAAATGTGGCTTCGTTTAAATCTTATAGAGTTTGTATAAGCTTTCTTATCAAAACCATAAGAAATATAGTACTTTCGTATCATGTCTAAACATGACATTTTTTTTGTCGTTTTCCTCCATCTTTTTCGTAAAGACTCCAACCGATTTTCACACTATGTCTGATGACAAATGCTAAAGAAAACAACGTTAGACTGGAAAAAATTAAACGTTACTTACGTTTTTCAAGCCGCCCATCAATATTGGCATAGATAACACTGTTGTTCTCTTCTGACTGCTGTATCGACTTTTCATCCAATTTGCTCTTTAAGATATTTTCACGCCTATAACATGCAGTAAATGATAAAAACGCTCACAAAACACAAGAACAATGAGAACTACGTCAAAATTTATGTTTACAAAATGAAAAATTAACATAAATATTTGCATAGTAAATTAGTGAAAACAAATGCTCCTGAATGTATGACGCTCTTCTTAACGTGGTTTTCATTGTACGTTTTATATGTGAATGAAATCAGACCCTGTCTGCTCTGCATTGAATTGTAGAACGGAAGATATTCTTACTTGAACAATTGATAGAAGGTGACACATTTTGTGTAAAAAGTCGTAGTGTAACCTAGTGAGAGTTTAGTGTTTGTTGTGAGTAGTCTCATATTTAGAACTGAAAAACTGACCTTTTTCGAATCACCAGAAACACAATTATCACTACCACCAACCCCAACATAAGGACGGTCCCTGTTGATACACCTATCACAACTCCTTTATTGGTCGCTTCCTGTGTCATTTGGTGAGCTACTGAATAATAATAATAATAATAATAATAATAATAATAATAATAATAATAATAATAATAATAATAATAATAATAATAATAATAATAAATATTATTATTATAATATTAACGAAATTTCTAGATGGATTTGTCGGATGACTTACATATCATCAACTGCATTGTGAAAGGTTCAAATACTATACCCATTTCAAATTATTTGTTTTGGACGACTTCCGTCCCTGATATCGATCGATAAAAATCAAACGAGGATATCACTGTTTGGTGAATATTATTTATCTTGACTTGTAAGTGGAGATAGGTGTTAGAAAGTCTAAATAATATCATGACATCATGTATATATACTTATATTGTTGATAAACAAATATGAGTATTATTATTATTATTATTATTACTATTATTATTATTATTATTATTATTATTATTATTATTATTATTATTATTATTATTATTATTATTATTATTGTTGTTGTTATTATTATTATTATTATTATTAAACGTATTCCTTAATATGTTTACCAAATATTAGCATACAAAGCTAAACTAATGAAAAATATCTCATAGAAATTGGTTTTATACTAAATGCTTTTTGTAGGATATATTTTATTTTCTTTTCCACTAAACCGCTCCAGTGGCCTAGTGGTTAGAGCGTTCGGCTCGGAATGCGAAGATCATGGGTTCGATCCCCGGTCGAATCATACCAAAAACTCGTAAAAATGGAACAAACAGCTGCCTTGCTTGACGCTCAGCATTAACAGGTTAGTGTTAGGAGTGATCACTCTGGAGTCAGTATAATGTGACTGGGTGGAACATCATGCTACATGTATGCGGCATGATGCCTCAGTGCTAGACATCACTATAAACTATCACACTCAAGATATCGTAGCGATATGACTGAAAAATTGTTAAAGACACGTTAAAAATCTAAATCATATTACATCACCTCAGCATTAGGATTCATTTACCTTCAAGTTTATACCATCTGATACTTGATCATAGCTCAAGGTTGCTTAAACACCTTGTTTCAATCTTTGCTATTTGGAGTTATTTTTAGAGAGATTTACACGTCAAGCATATTACATTAAGGCGTAGTATGATTCTAGTTTTCAGTGATAAAGATTGACCTTGTCTGTTGAGAAACTTTAACCTATCATCTTCTTTGTTCAGTATACTGTTGACTGTCTAATCATGCTGAGCCCTTGGCAGAACCTTGGCCGCCAATGATCTTCTTGAGATTTGATGCGATTTGGTGGCTTTTCCTGGCATCTAAATTCTAACATTCAAGTTAATCAAGCACCTTATTTGCATGTTTGTCATATCCACATTAGGCGCATTAATTTCACCTCAAACAGTTTAATGCTAAGCATGTACATGACCCTAAATTTTAACAAAATCGAATTATTTATGAACTGTTTGTTTTCAAAAATATGTCCCAATACTCCTACCCATCAACCTAACGACTAGTGTTTGTCCGACGGATTCAAAGATAGAGGTCTGCTTTAACCGATTTTTACAAAGGCGGTAATATTGATCGATGTATTGATAATCACATCACATCTTTTGCACTAAACCAATTTAAGCAAGTTCTTTTTAAGTGTTTGTCAAATTGTGATTATGCTTAGACGTATATACAGTTTAGCTCTCAAAGCATCTTTCGAGGTATGTAGTTTATACAAACTGTAACTAATATCAGTAGAAAACAATTACTATCTTTGCAGATTCTAAAGGCAGCAGCCCATCTTCCACAACTTCCTTTCTGTTGAACGTATATTTAAAAACAAAGTTCCCGTACTCCCAATTGACTGATACCAATTTTGGTCTGACTTAAAATCTACTGGTCTCTGACAAATGTACTAATGTTAGCTTAAAACCCTGAAAATGTCTATATAAACCAATATTCAGAGTCCTAGATCTGATTCTGACATTTATGCAAACAATTTAATTTAAAACACCATTATATAGTTTGGGTATTTTAATTAATATAATATATTTTATAGTATTTGGTAATGAAATTTAAAATAACATTATTTTATAGTTTTTGTATCTAATTAACATTAACATAACGCTATTCTATAGTTTGGGCATTTAAGTTTAAAATAAAATTATTCTATTGTTTTATTATTTTAATTAAAATAACAATCTTCTATTTTTTAAAGCGAAACTTACTTATTCTTGCAAATTAGAGCGTAGTTACGCGACACCATAATGGCCGTTTATCCACAGATACTAATAATACTTAAATTTTATTTTAATTGCTTGAGGGTTTTAAACTGTAAATCCTCTAGGATATACTTCTAATGTTTTAACTTATTGATTGTTTGTAATTCTCCTAGTAATAATAACATAGTTGTGTAATTTAGAAATTTTGCGAGATAACACGAGAGCATTATTTTCAGGTATTATGCAACTGTTGCATTAGATTATGCTAAACAAACACTCAACTCTTTTTATTAAAAACCAAAATGGAAACACTTCATGCTTGAAACGTGGTTCAGTGTACTAAAACTTATTTAGTGTGTATTCTTTAAGCCTGGATTAGGTAATTGTGAGAATATATTTAGTTGTATACTTTAATTTCAAACATGGCCGATGACTCATTTTGAATTACTTTACATTTCATCATTTTTTCTACTTGCTTCAGACCACTGAATTAATCCTTTTGCCCTTTATTATGTATTAAATTGTGAGTAATCGTAAGAGTTAACAATTATATTTGCAATGTAAAGATGTTGTTCGTCCTTCGATTTGGAAGATGGAAATGACATCATTGACTGGTTTGGTTTCTGTTTATGCGTGGATGGCTGATCAGGCCATTTTGTGCTCTAAACTGTTTGTGGCATACTTGACAGGAGATGCCGCTTGTGTTTGCCTGATCAATGTAAGATGTGCTGTTTTCTGAGATTATGCTGATAAATCTTCTGCACTGCCTCTTGACAAATTCTGAACCTCCAAAATGGATGAGAATATTCCGGGTTATCTGTGTTAAATCTTCCCTTGACTCATGGTCAATGTTGACGTATTTGAAAAAGGACTTGAGGTAATATCTGAAGTGTTTCTTCTGATCGCTCTCAGATAGCTTTCCTTCCTTCATTTCGCCGTAGAAGATTATCTATAGTAGACGTTCTTCTGACATCCTGGTGACGTGGCCTGCCCATCTCAACTGTGATTTCATCAGTAAAGTGTGGGAGCTTGGAGTGCCTGCTCGTGTGAGAAGCTAAGTGTAAGGAGCCCTGTTCTGCCATCTTATTCTCATCTGATTGCTCAGGCAGCCCAAGCAAAACATGGTTTAGCTGCTTGGCATGGAGTCTATTCACCTGCCCAGTTTCCAAAGCATACAGCCGGGTCGGCAACACAATGGGTTTGTAGACCTTAATTTTTGTTTGTAGTACATCGATGCATCTACACTCTCACACATTTTTACATAGTCTACCAAAGAACTGATTTAGCAATTCTGCCATTACTCTCATCATCGATGAGAATTGCACGAGACAATGTGCGGCCTAGATATGCGAACTTATCCACTACCTCGAGGATTTGTCCATTTACCGCGATGGTAGGCTGTTCAATAAGACTTTTTTGTGCAGGTGGTGCATTATCTCTTCTTGGTACTGATTGTGAAACTGAAAATGTCTCAAGCCGAAGAGTAATGCTCTATACTGTGTTACATGTCAAACTCAAATTTGGCATTTAGGTAATAGGTCCCAGCAAATTGGAAATCACGAAGTATGTTCTTGTAAAATCGACTCTGAATGTAGTCATCTTAGCGCGAATAACTTGCTGTTTTTCCGGTATCTTATGTCAATTCTAGTGTAGTAGTGAAGGAAAACATTAGCAAGCATGGCAGAGAACATCATACTGAATAAGGTGGAGGCCAACACACTGCCTTGCTTTACTCCATTGGTCACTGGAAATGGTTCAGATGACTCAGTCATCCACAACACGAGCGAGTATATCGCAGTGAATTTCTCTGGGCAACTAGACTTTGCCATAATCTTCGAAGGGCCATCACGGCTGACAGTGTGTAATGCATTTGTCACATCGATGAATGTCGTGTACAGGATTGAGATTTGTTCATGACATTTCTCCTAGAGTTGAGGAGCTGCAAACACCATGTCTGTGGTGGTCCCTCGTTCTTTCAAACTCACTAACTTGTTTTGTATGTATGTATGTATGTATGTATGTATGTATGTATGTATGTATGTATGTATGTATGTATGTATGTATGTATGTATGTATGTATGTATCTATGTATGTATGTATGTATATATACATGTATGTATACATGTATGCATTTATATACGTGTACTGGTGGGTGGGTGTGGGTGTGTGAACCTTCTACTGTAGCCTATTATCACACGTCAACCTCCTTAATGCAATAAATGAGTTCATTTAACTTTTGTCCTTTCTTTTTAAGGCTAATAAAAATGGAGTATTTTCATATTATCTCATTACGATTTGTATTTCAGTATGATATAGGTATTTTTTATTCATGAGGAAAAGAAAATTACGAAAAAGTGTAAAATGAAAACAGTGATACCTGTAGTGCAGTTATCACCTTGCCAGCTGGCATGGCATCCATGAATACACTTTGAAGTCTTAATATCACAGACACCATCACCAAAACATTGTCCACACTTCAAAGAACAATTCAACGACCAATTACCTGCATCACATTGCAGACAATTTCCATTGCGTATGTCGCACTCCGTGCCTTGTGCACAATATTCGCAACTCTGTCTGCATCTACTACCCCATCTTCCGTTGGGACACTCCTTACATTCTCCATTCTCAATATTGCATTCGGTATCTTGTGCACAATAGGTACAGTTCTGGCTACATTTCTTGTTCCATTTTCCAGTTGGACATTGCATACAATTTCCACTTTCTTTGTCACATTTCGTACCATTGCCACAGTAATTACATGATTGATTACAAAATCCACCCCACCAACCATTCTTGCACCCATCTTCACAGACGCCAACTGTTATGTTACATTTCCTATTAATGCAGTTTCCACAAGTTTTGTCGCATTTGAGACCCCATTTGCCATCTTCGCAAGTCTCACATTTTCCAGAGTCTTTGTCACATTTCGTACCGTTCTCACAGTAATCACAGGACTGATTACAAAATCCATCCCACCAACCGTTTATACACCTGTCTTCACATACACCAACCGTTATGTTACATTTCCTATTAATGCAGTTTCCACACGTTTTGTGGCATTTAACACCCCATTTACCATCTTCGCAAGTCTCACATTTTCCAGAGTCTTTGTGACATTTCGTGCCGTTCTCACAGTAATAACAGGACTGATTACAAAATCCATCCCACCAACCGTTTATACACCCATCTTCACAGACGCCAACTGTTATGTCACATTTCCTATTAATACAGTTTCCACACGTTTTGTCGCATTTGAGACCCCATTTGCCATCTTCGCAAATCTCACATTTCCCAGAGTCTTTGTCACAGTTTGTGCCATTCTTGCAAAAAGAGCACAATGAAGAACAGTTTTTGTCCCACCATCCAACCTGACATTGGCCTGGACATCTTCCAGTTACTTGGTTGCATTTGTTTCCCCTAATGCAATTCCCACAATGTCTGGAACAGTTGAGTCCCCAGTATCTCTCATCACAAATCGGCAGGCAAGTGGCAGTTTCGGGAAAACAGTAAGATCCAGTCTCACAAATATTACATCTGTGTGGGCATTTCCCCTGACCATCATATAGGCAGTCTAAAAATAAAGTGAGATGAGACCTATATATAGATACAAAGATAAAAGTACAAAAGACAGAAATAAGTGTCTGTATGGCATCGGAATCAGACTTGTTCAATCAATATTCTCGAAATCAATTAGAGTTTTTAAATTCTCAAATTTTCCTGACAAAAGCTTTGCATTTTCCAGTGACTATGACAGTTAGGCTTCTGCAATTGGGTTAATGTAGGACATTAATTTTTAAGGTTCAGTTATGTATCAGTAATCGTCATTATTATCTGTTGTATTATCGATGGTCTGTATGAAGCATAACATTAATACTTCACTCAAATCGATAACAATTTTACTAGACCTGTATGTTAGTTAAGATTTCAAGGAGGAAATGGTTACATTTAGGTTTTACCGATGAATTAATCTGCATTATATGTTATACAGGTCGACTTACAATCACATCGACGATTTGTTCCGGTCCAATTGACCAAACAGTCTTCATCAGGACATATTCCCTCGATTTTGTCCGATCCCACGATGGCTGATTTGCAGTAACATGACTTCTCACATTCCCATCCACACTGATTCACCAGGCAGTCTGATAAAAGAAACATGGAATCACTTATTTACGGTGCATTCTGGTTTATATCAAACAACCAAAAAAACATATTAGCCTAATGAACATGAATTAGCTGGTTGATAGAAAAAAGGCAAACAAATAGAATATAATTATTCCATAGTAACTCTATATTCCATCCAAATAGTACAACTCTATACATATAAGGGTATGGAAAATCTGCTTCTAGTAAGCAAAATAGCGCTTTATATCAAGGACTAGATTAAATTTGGAAAGATCGGAAACAAAAAGTAAAGAATGTTTTTTTTAAGAAATTCTGTGGTAAAACATGAATACATACCTCCGTACACAAATACTTCGCATAGGTTAATGTATCTAGGATATCTTGTAGTTCCGCCACTCAATTCTATAAAAATCGAGTCACCCAGTGATGATGAAAAGTTTGTAACGTCTATGTATAAACCTGGGTTACTATTTAAAGCGTTATAGACAATGGTTGCTGTAGACTTGTTCCAAAACTTGACTTTAAATCCTAATAATCTATCTGCAGAAAAATCAAATCAATATCTTTTAGTCATATTAAGATCCAAACAAGGAATTTAGAGTAAACAAAATATATGTATATATTATCGTGTCCCTTATTTTTCTTGCTATGTAATTTTAAAGCCTACGTTCAATGAAATTATTACAGGTGATTTAATAAATATATATTTAAGCTTACATTGCTTAAAAAGCTAAAATATTATTTCATTTGTCGATTTGTCTCAGGTTCAAACATGGATGGACTGACACTTGGTTGTCGTTGTGTCCTAGCCTTAATGATATTTCTCCGTACAAGATAGCCTATACATGGCAGCCAGTATAACTTTTGGAGAGATATGGAAAAACCACAGTAAAAATTATCGACCGAAGGGAAGCTACTGGCAGCTTTTTCATATACCTACGCTATCCAAGTCAGATACTCGAACCCACGCTAACAAATTAGAAGGTAGCGATCGGTAATGGTAAATGCTTTAGACGACTTGGTCATCCGGGGCCCATACTAACTATTTGGATCAACTTTACAGCATCATCGAATTTCTTAGTAGAATAAAGTGTAACTCTTGTAATTATCGAGGAAAGATATTTATTTATTTATTTATTTATTTATTTATTTATTTATTTATTTATTTATTTATTTATTTATTATTTATTTATTTATTTATTTATTTATTTATTTATTTATTTATTTATTTATTCATCATACTCAATTCTTAAAGAGGAATTTAGAAAACACGAAATATAGGTATATATTCGCACATCTCATATTTTGTATGTTTCTAATCAGTCAATGTAATTTTAATGTCAAAGTTAAATGAATAGATTTCAGCTGATGATTTCTTTTGTCCATATGTTTTAAGTTCAAAGATGGTTAGACTGTTACTGTTAGTTGTGATAAGATTATAGCATAATCGACCTAATTACTTTATTAAGGTGCACGGCTTCAAATGATTTGGGCGAAGTTATATATTTATTTATCCTATAGAATTAGGACACTTGTTTTTCTCTCTGTCTTATCAGGTTTATTTATTTCCGAAGTTATATCATCACAGCTGTACCTGTTATTAAGCAACGTTTCCTTCATTTGTAGTTGGTTCAGAAAACTGTTAAAACAGATAGATTTTGATATACATCTATTTGCAAAACCGAAGATCCTTAGCTTGATAAAGTGGAAAGACAATACGATTTAATGGTCTCTTGTACCAATGCAAAAACATTCAAGGTCTATAGAAGCAGACGTTTCAGTTCAATGTATATAATGATATTGTAACAATTTATATTCACAGTATTCTTTTGCGAACAAATGTAATTTAAATATGCGTAAATGAGACATGAACCGAGCACAAAGGAACAGTATACAATATATTTTTGTTAAGAAAAACAAAAGCTATTCTACTCGGGTGTCTCTTTAACAGCTAGAGAATACATACTGTATAATGCCTATGCAATCAAATAAATTGTTTTAAACACTCTTCAACAAGTGATAAACGATATTATTACAAAGTTAATGATGATTTGAATAGTTATGCATCTTGAGTTTATTCTGCAACTATGTTAGCATAGAATAATACCGAGATGTAATTGAATGCAACATAAATTATTTACATATATTTCCGTTACATGGTCGTCAATTGGATTGTACATCTAAGCCACGACAGTCTCAACTTTTAAACGGTGTCAGAGCTGACGATAAGGACAAATCAAATTCGTCTTTTTACAATTTGGGTCTTGCATAATTATATTCTTGCATAATTATAGGAACTCTAACATAGAAATCCTTTAATTATTATTGATTATATAACATATATTCGTTATAATTGCAGACATGAATCATTCCATGAAATGGAGCAATTTATTTTGATGTAACTAGCAAAGTATTAGAGCTATTCTTCTATCCTTTGTCTTGCAATAAAATCCTAATCAACTAACGTTTAGAGCTATTCTTCGATCCTTTGTCTTGCAATAAAATCCTAATCAACTAACGTTATCAAAGTTCTTAAAAACGAATTATTATTATTATTATTAGTAGTAGTAGTAGTAGTAGTAGTAGTAGTAGTAGTAGTATTTATTCTACTAGGGTGTCTCTTTGACAACTTTATTATTATTATTATTATTATTATTATTATTATTATTATTATTATTATTATTATTATTATTTTCAAACGTTTGTGCAAAAAAGTTTTATTTCTTGACATGCATCTCCTAAGTAATAAAATGTGGTCGAAAAATAAAATCTTCAAATGTGCAGGATGTTTGGGCCCCGAGTGGCCGAGTGGTCTAAAGCGCTGTCCGTTACGGATCACTGCCATCTCACCTCTGTCTGCGTGTGTTCGAGTCTAGGATTCGGCTAATGTAGATATGTGAGAAAGCTTGCCAGTAGCTTCTCGTGGGTCGGTGGTTCTTTCCGGTGATTTCCCGGTTTCTTCCTCCACCATTAATACTGGCCGCCATGAATAGCCTATCGTGTGCTGAAAAATGGCGTTAAGCCCAACAACAACAACAAGCAGGATGTTTATTTCCTTTCAGAGTTCAAACGAATTGCGTTTTGTGTTTTATTAAGCTCACAGCCAAGATATACATTTAGAGAATATTTTTAAAGCAAATCACACATAAATAGTAAGATATTTTATTGCACAAAAGCAAATTCATGTCCTGTAATAATTTAGAATACATGAATGTGGTGAGAAAAGGAAACATTGGTATCTGTCTTGTGCTAAATCAAGTTTTTATTTTTTGTTTTCTCGGGGCGGTTTATAAAATGAAAGTATGAAGTATCGCGGTAAATGATTCATTCATCAAGGATCATTCTGCCGTGTGTGCTCTTTTTGTCATAAATACTGATAATTGTGAATACTTACATGGGTATGGATTGGAGGTTGTTTATTGGCAGGCTATGAATTCTGCTCTCAAAGAAAGTTTTAAAGTTTATTCAAAAGTCAAGATAGAATACAATTAAACGATCCGAAGAATGATATTCTGTATAAGGGTCTTAAATGAAAGTTTG
This sequence comes from Potamilus streckersoni, assembly GCA_016746295.1. Lineage (NCBI taxonomy): Eukaryota > Metazoa > Mollusca > Bivalvia > Unionida > Unionidae > Potamilus > Potamilus streckersoni. The sequence continues at coordinate 580,473 of JAEAOA010001723.1, read as the reverse complement.
AATTACTATGCATTATGTTTTGCATTTTCCCCTATCCCCAATTCACCGGCCTTTTATAAATATTGACTATTTTCTAAACGTATAAAACATTGTGATTAGATTACCTTCTAAGCTTTGTCTGTTCACAATATGCATTTGATTTATGAAAAACTGGTGACCCAGATCTACTCTCCACCAAAGTGGAGAATTATCAGTTGAACCATTTGTGTGAGTGCAGGATCCGTAAGTGAAGTTAGCATTGGTTCCACCATCCATTCCCAATTCAGCCCAGCCGTCTGTTTTTGTGCCTGTTACATATCTTGTTGAGGACTGCGTGCTGTTACGTCGATACGCCAAGTTACGACCTTTAGTTAATTAGAATGATTGGAGAACTTTTTTAAAATTAGAAACAAATGAACTCTATAGTGAACGCTCAGCACGATATAAACAAGAAGCTATGGCTTTGGAAAGCAAGGCCCACATTGATCAGAGACACTAAACAATGTGTATAATGATAAAACATTTAGACTAGTTTTTGTTAGCTTTTTCAAGCTTTATCTGAGTCAGTATATCACATAGATGGGTACTATTCTCTATGAACTTAAGACTACAGTGTAAAATCTTACCGGCGACTATATGTTAGTGTTATTCCGCAAAACATGACAACTCATACCCACAAATCATAATAGGTCTGGAAATTGTTGCATTTTGAATTTTAGTGCAAGTGCCATTTCTTAAACAGACCCAATGACACTTGTATACCTTGTCCTCTTAAGCTACAAATATAACATCTAAACAATTTTATATCAAATATTCGCGTATACCCGGAATAATTGACAAGGCAGAATCATAGGGCGGCAACTAGTAAAATGTGAGTCTCCCAAATAGTCACTAAGGGAGAAAATGGCCAGAAAATGGTGAATAACTCAATCACACGCTGAAGTACACTATGTAAATTAGAATATTATTATGGTACCTTTGTTGAATCTTTCTCACTAAATTCAGTATAACAAAAGTTATCTAGTAAATTCACGTTTGAGAAACTTGTGGCTATCTTTGTCAAACAATATGTAAGGAACGCTGTGATGGTGTGTGATGTGCACATCACGTGTTTGGTAAACAAGTTAAATGTGTATGAAGTGGAGGCCATTGTTCATTATATAATTTGTTGGTGACCTTATCCGAAATGTATGTATCCAGTGTGCAATTCGTAGTGACTAGTGCAAACTTCAATTATGAATTTGTCCCACTAAAAATCAATTGCATTTGACTGATTTAGCAGCGAAAAATACAATTAACTAAATATCTTAAATGGGATTCGTCAAAATGTTTAAAAACCTATATCTTTCTTTTCGGCAGGATATTCCCGCAAGGTGTTAGGTGATAAAAAAAAGTTAGTCACCGGGTCATATTTATTGATAATAACCAGAAATTGAGAATATCATCTAACATTTTTGAATTTTACTTTATTATACAGGATTCAGATATAGTCATAGTCATTGCTTTCTTTAATTTTAGTTACAAAATGTGTAAAATAGTATTCACCTCCGAATATTCGCAGGTCACACAGCATCGCCCATGTCTGACTATTTAATGACGATATCCTAACAATGGACCCATATATTGCATCCGTGCATGAGATTTGAATCTCACCGTTGGACGGAGTAAATCCACCATCGCTAACACAATATCGACCAAAGCTGACTGAACTGTTCTTTACTTCGACTTGAAATGGTTGGTTGGAATCTGACAAAATAAGATTTATGTACAATTGTTTCTAAATCTCCTTGATTTAGCTCATTCTTGAAATATTCGTGCGAAACAAAGATCTTTGATAACATACATGCATTTTTCATGAGATTATTTTTAAATCTGTTGAAAATTAGAATACTTATTTTACAGATATTTCCAATAATGCATATCCAGATGGGACGATCAGTTCACATTTTGAATGGTAATAAAAATTAACATCATTTCACACATTTCAAAAATTTGGCCTATTATCGACTAAGACTGTTACATATATTGACGCATTTTTTTACCAACACCTTTTTTCAAACTTTTCGTTTTTCATTCTAACATAACTTTGCTCATTTCACTTGTTTTAAAGGAAAAGGAGAATAAATATTGAATATATTTAGCTTATCAAAAATATGTCTGATTTTACATTTGTTCTTATGTTATTGCTATAATTGATCGTGTGAGTAATTTGTAAACAATTCATATGATTCAAAACCAGCGTTTATAATGTTTTCTTCACTAACATAGCACTGAATTTAAGTCAAAATGACTTCGATCTACACGGATCACAAGTAGCACTGAGGCACATAAACAAAAGAAGAAAAGCAGATGCAATGTCACTTGGATTACCGAACACTCGTCATCCTTCATCGCTACGAAACGGACAGCAAAACCAGCTCTCATGGGTAAAAAAGTACAATTTATATCAGTCATGAAGACTGTCGTACGACCATTTTAGTTATTTACAAGCCTAGCATCTTTCTTATGACGTTAAGTCTCCACGATATGATAACAACGCTTTATTAAGGAATGAGACCAGAGCGTATCTGCTTGATCGAAGCAAACCATAGTGAGTTGAATATTTTGCTGCTTTCTTCCCTGACTGCAAAGAAGATTGAAAATCGATGAATTGAATTATTGATGTGATTAAATGTGGTCTAGCAGCGTGATCAGAAGATATTGTTGTTATTTATTTTAGTGTAGATGTTGATTTGGATTTCAGCATAGCTTTAAAAAATAAAATGGTCATATCGCAACGATGTCTGCAGTGTGGCAGTTTATAGTAATGTCTACCACTGGAGCATCATGCCGCAGACATGTAGCATCATATTCCGCCCAGCTGCATTATTCTGACAGAAGGCCGACCAGTCCTAACAATAACCTCTTAATAATGAGCGACAAGCGAGGCAGCTGCTAGTACCATTTCTATAATATTTGGTATGATGGAACCGAGGTTCTAACCAGTTAGGCTACCGGAACTGTTAGCTTCTACTGAATCGATATGTCAAAATATAAGCTTTATCCAGGAATAATAATAATAATAATAATAATAATAATAATAATAATAATAATAATAATAATAATAATAATAATAATAATAATAATAATAATAATAATAATAATAATAATAATTATTATTATTATTATTATTATTATTATTATTATTATTATTATTATTATTATTACAATTCGTATATCTCTTAATTTTCTCTTTTTTTTTGTTTCTATTACTGTAACAACAAGTTTAAAAGCTCTTACATATTTCCCGCATTGTTATAACAAATCCCGTAATTCTATATTTCTTTCCAAGATCAACTTCCCACCACATGCCATTGGTTCCTTTGGTAACATTACTACACGTGGTGTAGTTTCCGTCAACTACCGAAGAAGGATTGATGCTTATTTGAGGATCATTAGGAGATGACTGATTCGCTGGTTTCCTGAATGCAATGTCCCCTGCAAGTCAAAAAAGAATAATCTTGTATATGGTCTGAGTGAAGTTTGAGTTATCTGTAGTGCCTATATAACAGAATGGTAGGGTAACAAGATCTCTAGCAAACATATATGGAGGTTTTAGACATTTTATTACTTAGATGCCATCGCAAATAGTCGTTCTGCCCAGTTTGTACCAATAAAGAAATTGGCAACTGTAGTGTCGAAACTGACTGTCATACAAAATGGTGGTTAATGTAATATAATTAAACTGACAGTGTACATAAAAACTAGTCATTTGTTCATTTAATACCATTCAAAATGCTTCCGCGACACCCATATCGATCCAAGAAACCGAGCCCTTGAAATTCAGTAGAAAAACCGTATAATGGACACATAAAACTTAACATGTTTCAACTTCACCGCAGGCAATACGACAGTGGGAACTACGTTCTCCTTTGCTTCGCAGAGATGACCAAACCATAACCCCAATAAGGATTACATTAGAAGATATATAAATATTTGATGCAGAACAGATACCGATCAACCAGGATGTTACATATCCGAAATTTATGCTAGAGTACACACTGTAAATAATTTTTTTTTTATGTACATCATTTTAGCAGTGGCTCATTTGACCTGTTAGTTATGGCATCGCGTGCAACTTAAACTGTACTTATGATGATCAGACCCGAGAAAATGACCTCTATTCACATTAACAACATAATTTCAGAAAATTAAGGATATAAAAAGTAAAATTAGAGCTTTCCTTTGTCAGGGGTATTAACATTTGTCTACTAGCTCAAAATAGTTAATTTGCACATTCTATAAAATTTATATATTTCTATAGTGCATTAAATATATTTAATTTATACTGTGTGCTTGATCTTTCTTCATGATTGAGGGGAGAATTTTGGCCTCTATATATATATATATATATATATATATATATATATATATATATATATATATATATATATATATATATATATATATATATCGTGCAAATTTGTCTTTAACGTAAATTGAAACTCATTAAATATAAGGAGATAGACAAAATAACCAGTAATAAAATACTTGTTAATTGTTTATAGTTAAAACTCGGAAGTAAACTTATCCTGCATTCACACACCGTACTGGCATCCTGGTCCCGTCCAACCGTCCGCACAGCCACTTGAACATTGTCCTCTCAATTCTTCACATTGTTCTGAGCTGTTCTTACAGTTACATTTGTACATACAGCCGGGTCCGAATTGAGTTTGTTCATTTCTGTAGCCACCACGAGGACAAGTACAGTCTAAAAATATTAGCTCATTAGCTCTTTGATTAAAGAGAATGGATGGATATTCAAATAGATAATTACTCGCATGGTTTGATGAATTGATGCATACACGAATCATCTTAAATTCTTCAATGGGTTAGCAAAGCATAATATGTGTATCATTATGGCGCATATAATAAGTCTCGTTACAATGCTAACAAAGTTAAACAGTCCAAAATATGAGAAACATTTCTTCAAAATATATATTGATAAGACAGTGCAATTAAAGGATGGATAATAGGTATATCAGCCTGACACCTCTCAAGATTAAATGTTTCTATAGTTTTATACAATAAAGTAGATTAAAAATTGTGTATGACGTTGGATGACAACTCCTTGCTGCTGTTTAGCTTTTGATCTGATCAAATTAAAATCGGCACTTTACGTCCCAAAATAAAAGAATAACATAGAATAAGTGGTAAAAACAAAATCCATGACAGACATTAGGTAACTTCTGTTTAAACATCGTAATATTCAACGTAAAGGAGAAGAACATATAAAAATAAAACTTATTTTTAAATTGGCTGTAATTAGCTTTTGAAGTTTAATAAAAAAAATTTCAAGCAAGAATTGTTTAGTTGAAATACAAGGAGAATACAAAAACAAGGATTGGAAATTTTAAAAGTTTCATATTGAAATTTTTACATTCGTTTTTTTAATATTTAAACGTTCATAACATTTTTTTCTTATGTCTGACTTATGGGAGATTCGAAATCTGAACTGAGGTTCTTAATGGCCATAAAGAAAATTATTAATTCCTTAATGCTAGTTCCATACTGATCTTACAACTGCTTCATCTCGAATTTATGGGAAGAAAAGATGTAAGATGCATCGAATTTTGTTACACTAATGAAACACAATGCATTATAATAGCATGATAGAGGCAACTGAGATGCCCACAGTGAATAAATGTTATAATGACACTTTTCCTAAGTAAATTTACTGCAGAAATATTAAATCTCGGTGAAGTTTGGCATGGGTACTTAATATATCTAGCGTTGTGAATAATTATTTCCCCTTGTAAATGATGGAAGATGCCAAAGAATTACAAGAATTTATCTACTATTCGTTAATTACGATTTATTTGTATAGATCCACTCTTCAAAATCTCTTTAATGGCATTTCTGGCTAGTCTTTTATCTAGATAAGCCACTTCCCGTGGTCTTCGGTGACAAGTACGTTCATTATCGTAGTCCTAAATCTCAGGTGCCTTCTCAGTATTGTTCTTGAACCGATTTTTGTACTAGATATGGCTTTAGTGCTATTTCTAGCACCTTCAATATGTTACCACTCTGTGGAATGTGTTTTCCGCCCACATTTGGTACCATATTAACCTGGGATTTCACAGCGAAACTTAAATCTTTATTTAAAATAAATTATAGAATCCAGGGATCTGATTTGCTTAAGCTTCAATCTGGCTTTTAATTGACCAATCCATTGTCTTCACTATAGACATAATTTTAAGACGTATGTTAGTGACATTGTACCCTGCTTTGATTTTTTGGAGAGTTTTTCCAAGATATCTGTACTTGTTAGCATATCACGGCACTTTCTTACTTTTCTTGTTCCTTGTGTGCGATATGGGTATGTTGACTAGTACTTCTAACTTTATGAGGAAGACCAGGTTTTTCGACTTTTCAAACATTAATATGTAAAGCTACCTGTAATATATTTTGTGGTTGGTCTGGATGTAGGAATCAGATATGAGTTACAGTTTCCTGTTTTCCACAATTGTCTATTCTTTTCAATAGTTCCAACTGTTTGGGCAATCAAATCATACTACTCAGATAGATAGTGTGCAGTGCCGACCTTTTTGTACTCATACTGGGCAAGTTTATTGCGCTCACTGCTCTGGCGACTGACCGTCATTGATAATAGTGCAAATTTTGCAAGGTTGTGCGAGATCAGAAATGTGTTGTTTTTGTACACATGCTTGCACCAATTCGACTACGAATTCCCAGGTCCGAGTTACTATTATCAAATATTATGTTTTTTCTCTATTTATCTTTTATTGTTGTTTGGAGTTTAACACCATTTCCTAGCTCAGGATGTACATGGTGGCTATTATGCTAGTGGAGGAAGAATCAGAGAAAACGCCGGTAAGAATCACCGACCCATGGGAAGCTACTGGCAGCTTTCTCACATGCCCACATTGGTTGAGCCCGAGACTTGAACCCTCGCGAACAGAGGTGAGATGGCAATGATCGGTAGATTAAGGCTAACGCTCTACACCACTTGCAGTAAATATGGGGCATTTATTATTTGGATTAAATTTGGATTATAGCACTGGTATGCTAGATGTAAGAGATAGGCGCCGTGACATACAATATAATTTTTTTAATATATTATATATAATCACAAATTGGAATCCAGGGGAAAAAAGATTTCTCTCTGTTTGTACAAAGGTGACGAGAGCCTACGGGTTTGATCATTTAACGGTTAGTTTATGCTTGACTGGCGATTTGGTTCCAGTGCACTCACTTCAAGCCCTTTTCTTCAACGTTGAACGTTGTAGTATTCATTTTTTGGGAATACCCGCACAGCCGAATTGATTGGAACGTTTGTACATAAGACCTAGTAGATGGACCTCGTTACTTGCTGGGTGAGTTAGGTTCTACGAAGAAGGAATTAAAGTATCACACAGCGGATTGAAGGGGGGGGTCCATTTTCCGGGTTACCCCTCCACACACAAAGAGGTACACACACAGAGGTACACATAAAAGTTCAGTCCTTTTGCTTGAAATTTGACCATCGTTTTGTTCTTACGCAGATTTATTGGTTATTATGTACACTTAGACAAAATGTTTTTTGCTGTGATGCCCTTCGAAAGTGAGGGCTCTTTTGAAATTTTGGACATCCTACCCCAACACCTGATCTGATTCGGCCTTGTATCCCCATGTCACTCAACCCTAACACGAACAGGTACATCTGGACCGCCGACCAATAATACAGCTTGTTTCGGTATGAGTTGTTTCAGTGTTATTTTAAAAGCACATTATCTGGATGTCAGACATTCAGACCTTATGTCCGTCACCTCCTTAACTGTCATTGTATTTCATACACAAATTTAAATTGTCTAAACTTAAGCATTTTCAACTATTTTTGTTCATGAATTTTCAGCATGTTCTTAATAAATAATTCACACTGAATAAGCATCAACATAAAATATTTAGATTTCAAATGATGTTACAGACTAGGATATAGTCATCTCTGGTATGGCGATGTCATTGGCGACCTCATAAATTAAATGTTTGATGGTAACTGTCATTTTAGAAAACTATCTTAAAAAGAAATTCTATCAATATTTGATCAATTGTTTTTTTTTCATCCTTTTTTCAGTAACTTGCGCTGTTGCCAGCTTTCAAATAAATGTTCTCTATCCATTTGAAAACTTCATTATCTTTCCATTACTACCTCATGCTCTAGTTTGTATTATTTGATTGTGCGAAATTATATCGTTTCTTAAAATGATTTTACTGCAATTTATCTCGCTTGAAAAAATATGAAAATATGTTTATTACTGCTTTAATCATTGCAACTAATGGAGGTTGAACGAAAACGAGAAAAAAATTCTAATTTCTTAAAGGAGACCAGAATCAAAAATTTTCTTTTTATGTATGTTATTTAATTCGACTGTTATGTTTATAAATTACATATCGTAGGCGGGGAGTGATTATATTGCGTGGAAAATACCATGATTCTGTTAATTGCCAACAGTATTAAAGTAAAAAAAAAAATTTTAAAATAAAATTGTCATCAGTTAGCTTAAATCACATGAATGATCACTGTGAATGATGTGTAATTTTCTCTACAAACAAAATCGCATCTCCATTTAACACCTGACATTTCTCTACCGTATAGGTAAAGTTTTATTACCATGATTAAATTAAAAGAAGCAATAAAACAATAATACTATGCAGTATATATATATATATATATATATATATATATATATATATATATATATATATATATATATATATATATATATATATAATCGATAAAGACTTGCATTTATGTTAATGTCCATTATATTTTTCATGAAATAACTTGAGTTATATCTAGGAAGGATAGATTTTTTCAAAATGCACAAATGTCATCCACGCTTGAACAGACAGGCGCACGTACGAGTCTCCTTGATGATTATTTTAATTTTATTTCCTTGAATAAATCTAATTTTTAGAGTATACAATTTGGAGAAATATTGATATTAGATACACTATGTATGTATATGACATTTGTGTTTCTCACCTATATGCATGCCTCTCTGTCTATACGTCTGCCTGTCGGTCTTATTTCATTTGGTGCATAGGTATGTATATGCATGTATATGCCTGAATGAATGTGTTGAACATACTTCTGGTTAAAAACAAGCATATAGAGGTGCTAAGATAGAAAGAGTGACTGATAGATAAAGACAACAAATATGAATAGTTGTGACTATCCATTTATTATTGACTTGAAGAGCATGTTCTTGCAAACATTCACACACATGACAGGATCTAAAAGAAGGGGTGTAAACAAATAGGAATGAAATCCTTCACAACAATATCTCTTTTTTAAATCATCCTATCTGCAATTTTACATCCGGTCACGTGGATCAATATTGATTTAAAAGGAAAGGCGCACCAAGGTAATAGGACGGAATCTGTGAAATAATTGGATCTTTTAAACTTTCATATTTGATGCATGGAAAGTCAAATGAAATTAAACTAAATTTAAGAAAGCTGTTTCACATGAATTTGTTGGTGGCAATCAGATATGGTGTCTAAAGACTCCAGCAAATTTGAGATTTATTACAACGTGTCAGCATAGGCAAAGTAAAATCACGCTGAAAGTTATTGCATACACCGTCCGATGCTTGATGTTTCAAGTTTTGAGAAAACCAGCAAGAAATGTAAATAATTAATGTTCCATTTTTGTAACAAAAAATAAAACATTTCTAGTCTAAAATATTCAGCATTACAGATCAGCTGACGTATCGAACTCGTGTTATAACTTTCTAATCGAACTTTCTTAACTCGTGTTATAAACGAACTATTGGCCATGAGAAAATGAATGAGAAAGAAGGACATATCAGCTTATGAACAATGCCAAATATTGATATTATTTTCGTTAAAGTTATGCAGCCAAAAATCTGCAATAAATATTTAAAGTCGGAGAGCACAATGAAAAGTTCCTACAAATGTATCTGAAATTATGGATATGAATATATATTATCTGGTATATTATAAATATGGACAGTATATTTAAATTAATTATTTGATATCATTTAGGTATATTTTAGTAAATATTATTTAATTATCGGATATAATGAAAGTATGGACACCGAATGTAATTATCTGATGTAATTCTATAATTATTCTCCTAGATGAACAAAAGATGTTAGACAGATATCATTTATTCATTGGTTTAACCATATTGAACTGTAGTACAGCTAAGATTCTTAACTATCCGGAACTGGAAATTTTTTGTGGGCATGCGCATTGGAGCTAAGGGAGATAATTTTAAATGCTACGATTAGTGACTCCGTTGCAAGTGTGAAATGCCCTTTAGCGGGCTTCTCTATAGAGCTTTAAAGTAAGCAGGGAATATTATGTATTAGTATTTCAATGACGAGACCAAAATAGATTACGCTTCCTTCGATGTCATCGACATGCCTATCAAAGCTAGTTAATCTTGATTTGTATGTAACAATATATATATATATATATATATATATATATATATATATATATATATATATATATATATATATATATATATATATATATATATATATATATAGATGCAATAAACTGACGACGAACAGTACGAAACTAGTAACTAACTAGCCTAAGCGCTTTCGACTCTTAATGAGTCTTTTTCAAAGGCAAATACAAAACATAGTTACGACAAACAAATAAACACAAAAACGTTGCGTTTGTAAACCTCTACATTTCTATCTTCACATGTGCTAAAACTATAAATACAACCAGCTTGTATAGACTAGTTGCGGAAACTGAAAACGTTGTATAATTCCCTAAAAGTCTACAAGCCAAAGCGACATCTATTTTTACTTTGTGTACATATGTAACGCAGATTATATCCCGGATATTTGGTTCTATACCGGTTATTCTTATAGTAAAAATTGAAGGATAAGAAGATTTAGAAAATGTTAAATTCTACTAGTGCATAGTTTTCATTTTCTAGTCTTCTTGGTTTAGACCGCTTGGTTTCAATGTTCTAAGGCGGCGTATCCAGTATGATTCCTTTTCCTTCCTGGTTTCGGAACTCCAGCTGTGGTTGTTGGCAATAGCGATAAGTATTATATCACTGAAAGTGTGGCCAGGGGAGGAGAAGTGTTCTGCGACCGGGCTTCTGTACAGCTTTTTTGTCATCCAATCAGATCTATGAAGGTTTATCCTTATGTGTAGCTTTTCAGTTTCTCCCACGTACTGAAGGCCACAGATCTTACATGTGATGAGATAAATCACATTCTCTGTTTTGCACGTTTTGTTTGGACCATGTATGTTTAGTTTTTCTTTAGTCACTGTGCTAGTGAATGTCTTGGTCTCTATCATATGTTGACAGGTTTTGCATCTTTTATCGCCACAGGGTCCAGATTGACTAGGTTGGTTTTGACTAGCGATTGTTGTTAGCTTGGCCCTGACTAGGATGTCCTTTAGGTTTTTTGGTCTCCGGTAAGCTACTACAGGTTTGTTCGGAAGTATTAGGTCAGACATACTAAACCTAATACTTCCGAACAAACCTGTAGTAGCTTACCGGAGACCAAAAAACCTAAAGGACATCCTAGTCAGGGCCAAGCTAACAACAATCGCTAGTCAAAACCAACCTAGTCAATCTGGACCCTGTGGCGATAAAAGATGCAAAACCTGTCAACATATGATAGAGACCAAGACATTCACTAGCACAGTGACTAAAGAAAAACTAAACATACATGGTCCAAACAAAACGTGCAAAACAGAGAATGTGATTTATCTCATCACATGTAAGATCTGTGGCCTTCAGTACGTGGGAGAAACTGAAAAGCTACACATAAGGATAAACCTTCATAGATCTGATTGGATGACAAAAAAGCTGTACAGAAGCCCGGTCGCAGAACACTTCTCCTCCCCTGGCCACACTTTCAGTGATATAATACTTATCGCTATTGCCAACAACCACAGCTGGAGTTCCGAAACCAGGAAGGAAAAGGAATCATACTGGATACGCCGCCTTAGAACATTGAAACCAAGCGGTCTAAACCAAGAAGACTAGAAAATGAAAACTATGCACTAGTAGAATTTAACATTTTCTAAATCTTCTTATCCTTCAATTTTTACTATAAGAATAACCGGTATAGAACCAAATATCCGGGATATAATCTGCGTTACATATGTACACAAAGTAAAAATAGATGTCGCTTTGGCTTGTAGACTTTTAGGGAATTATACAACGTTTTCAGTTTCCGCAACTAGTCTATACAAGCTGGTTGTATTTATAGTTTTAGCACATGTGAAGATAGAAATGTAGAGGTTTACAAACGCAACGTTTTTGTGTTTATTTGTTTGTCGTAACTATGTTTTGTATTTGCCTTTGAAAAAGACTCATTAAGAGTCGAAAGCGCTTAGGCTAGTTAGTTACTAGTTTCGTACTGTTCGTCGTCAGTTTATTGCATCTATTTTAATTAATCCCTGACAAACGTGATCCCTTGGTGGATCCAGTACGCTTGAGAGGGTTGTTATTCGCCATATGATTTGTATTCTTTATATATATATATATATATATATATATATATATATATATATATATATATATATATATATATATATATATATATATATATATATATATATATATATATATTCTCTAGCTAATATACATACATACATACATACATACATACATACATACATACATACATACATACATACATACATACATACATACATACATACATACATACATACATACATACATACATACATACATACATATCCTTTACAGTGTGCATTATGATTATGGGAGCACTGTAGTCCAACTATTCAATTAGTAATGCAGCTTCTTTTATTGACAGTTTCCAATTTGTTTAATGTAATAGAGTTAAATGAAACTGTATGCATGCATCACCATACATACCAGTAATTCCTGTCTGAATGATAAATATGTAAGCCAATAGAATTATCAACGTGTTTTCATTATGCACTATTCTCTTAATTTGCCACGTCTATTCTATATTGCGCGAATATCATCGACCAGGAAGTAGCTGGTTATATATATTCTGGACATGTCATACACGTGATTCGGGCACAGATGTTTACCTTTCTTACTAGCTTATAAGTCGTCTCCAGATGCAAACATAACTAACCCTGATATGCCTTAGCATAATTCAACGGCTTATCAGAGTCTATCTTGTTTGTCTCAGTGACTGCTATTAAAAATAACTGTAGAGACCGAGATCTGCCAGCGCATTAATAAACGAGAGGTTTGCGTCTATACAGCTTTTATTTGGTCTCGACTTATAACGGAGTACAAATGGTATTAGTCCCTGGGAATCTTTTCATAAAAACATGATATGCATTTTTGTGATATTTAAACGTAAAGATGTGTGTGTGCGTTTGTGTGAGTGCGTGCGTGTGTGTGTGTGTGTGTGTGTGTGTGTGTGCGATATCTGGATTTTTAACGTATATTTAACTATTTATTCAGTAATATCGCTACGATGTCAATAATGTGACAGTTTAAAGCAATGTCTAGCACTGGGACAGCATGACTCAAACATGTCGCATCATGTCCCACCCAGTCACATTATCCTGACACCAGGCCAGCCAGTCCTAACACTAAGGTCTTAATGTTGAGCTCCTAGCAAGGCAGCTGTTAGTTCCATTGTTACAAGTCTTTGGTATGAGTGAATTCGGGTACGGATCTTTACTGTGTTAACTTGCTTATAAGACGCCTCCAGCCGCAAACAAAACTTACCCTGATATGTGGTAGCATAATTCACCGGCATGTCATAGACTATCGTGCTTGTTTTCCTGACTGTTTTTTTTTTTAAAAAAACTGCAGAGTCCCAGATCTATCACCGCATAAAGCGACAACAGATTGGGTCTATACAGTTTGCAGCTGAACACGACTTTTAAGGAAGAATAGACGGTATTGGGCCCTAGAAATCTTTTCCTAAAGACATTATATTAATTTGGTGACACATACGTGTTAAAATGGGTAATGAGTAACATTATATTTTAGCTTCCTACAGAGAGGTCATAGAGAATGTGCGAGAAAAGATTAGACGTACATAAATTTGCATTGTTATGGTCGTTGTTATGTGCTTAACACCATTATAGCACTCGATAGGATATAAATAGCGGCCAGTATAACTGGTGGAGGAAAAATCAAGGAAATGCCTGGTAAAAACCACTGATCCACATAAAAAAAATTTACATACCGACACTGGACAAGCCGAAACTCAAACCCACGTTGACGGAGGTGAGCTGGCAGTGATCGGTAAAGGCGAGCACTTTAAACCATTCTGGTCACCCAGTAACCTTTACCTTCAGAGTGTGTGTGTGTGTGTGTGTGTGTGTGTGTGTGTGTGTGTGTGTGAGAGAGAGAGAGAGAGAGAGAGAGAGGAACTTTCATAATTGCAAAATAGGTTCTGCAATAATATATCCATTATTGTTTAGCACGTATAAATAATAGAACTGTGATACGTGTCTTTATTATCCTCATTCTTCTTCTTTTGTATATGTGTTTGTCGCTAAGCTAAAGACATACATATACAGGGACAGAGAGACAGACATAGACAAGAACAGAGAGACAGATATATAGAACAGACAGATGATGAACAGTTAGGCAAAGACCGAATTTTCCAAGTGTGATGAGTGAAGTATTGCACTTATTAGATTTAGAGCAGTATCGCATAAACTGAATATAGAAAATGGTCGTTATGGGGAAGTAAAGAATCTCATAAATAGAATACAGTAAGGGTTGGTATGAGGAAGTACCAAGGAAAGAATCACAAACTGAATATAAAAATGGGTCTTAATGAATGAGTACCAAGGAGATTGTCACTTAAATTAAATATAGAAAAGTTCGTTATAAGGAAGTACTAAGGATAAACGATGTAATATAAAAGCTGTCAAAAATGGAAAAATTTTCATTGTCCATTTTACAAGAACTGAAAAGGAAATATGTACCATGATATTAATGGAAAAAGTTAAATCCGTATGCAACCAAATTCATAAAGAATTTTAATTTTTTTTTATTAATCTTTATGCTTTGTGCCACAGAAAAGGTCGTATAATAATTTATTGTGTATCGGTAATTGTGATTTTACATCGTATTTCAGTTGTAATAGAATTAATTACAATTGGTTTGTACATTTTATATAAATTTATTGGTATTTAATTTTTGCTAAATTAAAACCATCTTATACTAAACACTCAATAGAATTATATAACTTTTTTCTGCAGTAAGACATGTTTATATCCTCACGTTTGCAACTGAAAATTCCTTACGCAATCAATTGATGAAATGAATTTTGTGTCCTGTGTGCATTTTTTAGACACTCTCATTAATATGGGTGTACTGACTAAAGAGCATCAACAAAAGAACGCCGTACTTTGTAAACCATCACAGATAACACGAGATTCTCGCGGTAATTCTTTTTTCCAAACAAGGTTTTCCCTAATTGGATATTCTACGAGTCGTGATTCAGTACATACCATATTTTATATTTACAATGCAAATACAATGGTGGACAATCCAAAAGGATATAAAGGATATAAAGGATAAAGAAGGTTGACCTTATTTTGCATGTATTTTAACAAATATTTGCAGCAATTATGGTATTAAATAAAAGAACTATTTAATTTTGTACAGTATTGTAAGAAACATATTCGAATTATTTTTGTTAATATGTTGAGAAAATGCCTGGTGTGAATCACGCTCGGCCCCTCAGTTGATACACATAGGCTCATGTTAGTGCCTCGTCCACCAAGTAGAGGTGCTAATATTAGTACAACTATAGAAGCTCAAAGATACAGGACTACGATGTCCTGTCATCGTTCGACCACATTTACGTTCTTCATGCAACCAACAAATATATAGCGTCTAAAGTCATATTGGCAATACGGGAACGAGCTGTAGAGGTGCCGTAAACTCAAGGCAGATAACAAGATACACATCGTTGGAAACTGCTGGTCATTTATCTGCATAACGTGCATCACAACCCACAATCGAATGCTAAAGAAAACGGAAACAGCTGCTGTATCCCAATCCACAAACCGTCGGAAACATACAGGTACTTCGCCTACAAACGACAACAGCGGCGGGGGATGGGGATGTACCTTTCTCCTCTTTGATTCAGCACAAAGCAGTACAATTTTAAGGCATAGGCACCAGAGGCACGTGCCTAAGGCGCGGCACAACAGGGACCTTCGCGGCAGCCCAAAAACAAAATTTCGGTGTTGGTTGTGTTAGCAGTTTAGTACTATGTTAATAAATTTAACAAAATAACGCACAAACACATGGAAATGCAATTCAATACTCTATTTCTGAGACAGAGATTGAGGCGCAATTCTGATTACTTTTAAGGTTAGAATTTGTGCCTAGGGCCCCCAAACTTCTTAAAACGGCTCTGAGGACATATTGAGGACAACATAAGTCTATTGTTCGGAATTGATGAGAATTTAGATCTATTGGATCGCCATACTCTTGTTTGTCGATGGGACATTCAGAGTGGTTCGTTCATATCCGGATTTTACAATTCATGCCTTGATTAATAACAATGACAGGCCTTTGATCTACACGCTTATAGCAAGCAAGGCAGAAACAACATACAGACACGTTCTCGAAAACCTAGAGCTTAAACCAACGTTGCAGCCAGCAAGAGTTATGTATTTGTTTTGAAAATGGTACACAATATGCCATACAGCACGTATATAGGGATAATGGTCTTGTCGGCTATTTCTTTCAACGCCTTGGACAATGTTTCTCGAGTTAGGTATTTCGCAACTGTATAGCAAAAATTAGGAATTTCGGATTAAAGATGCTGCAGTTTTCTGCTTGCAGGGGACTCCCTAAATTTTGAAGATTTGTTAGAGATTTCCATAAAGTCATTCGATTTATACTAACACCCACATGAGTGTGATGCACTTGATAAAACAGGAAATCGCTACTTAGTTGAATATTTCTTTCTCACGCCCGAATGTAGAGAACGTTGTGTGATACAGTCTACAGTGATTAAGACTATCCACAAGAGATTCAAGGCAGTAAAATTAATGTTCTATTCATGATGAAGTGTGTATGAGAGTATAGCAAGAAATCTAGGTACAATGTATGTGATCGATAAGATTCCAAAATATTTAGAAAATGTAATTTACGTTGAGGACAGCGAGGAGGTAAGAATCTAAGCAAAACGAATAACTCTGAAAAACAATTTTTAAATGTATGCCTCAGAGCTGACAACTGTATTGAAAATAATATTATGTTCATATGATATAAGATGCATCAAGTCGTTTACAAAATGACTTTACTAGACTATGTGGTAAACTACTTCGTTGAAATTCCTCAGTAAATTCTAATTCTGAAAAATTGGCTAATTACAAGCTTTTACCAACCTTTTCAGACCTCAATGTAATTTTTTTGAACCCATCAAACGAAAGCAATTTATTTCGAACCTGAGAAAGCCATATTGCAAAAATAACATAAGATACAGTGACATTTTTAAAATTGTCTACAATTAATATAAGATAGAGATAAATGTTACACTTGTATACTTTGTCTAGTACATATGTGAATGCCTTTATCATACAATGTTACTGTCCAGAAATTATTATGCAATGTTTGTTACCCATAGAACATAATCTAACCATTACATCTAGCAAAGAGCGACTGAAGCTGTATCCACATTATTTATGACATGAAGCTATATAAAAGGGCAGTTGCTGGGGTGGTGGAGGAAAACGTAAAAATATGAGTGTCACGGAATTTATATTGGCTTTGCCTTTAATCTATTTTTCACTTTATTAGTTGTAAAGGCGTACAAAGTTACCTGGGGTTAATCACTGGCCACCAGGTAAAGCGATTTTGAAATTACATGCAGGCGGAGAGCCACGGAAAAGCATGAATTACATGGACATTCGACTATAGCTATTATTCACTCCTATGGATTCAAGCTTGATACATTGTGAACTGAGACACAAGTCATTTGGATTATGCCAGTGGTTTGCGAATTTTCCACCAACGTCTCAGGCCAAAGGGGTACGTGTCAACGTTTTGTTTTATTTGATTTGTGAAATATTTTCTCGTTTCTGTGTTTTGTCTGGTGATAGTTTTGTTTTTATACTGCTTTCTTTGTTATCACCATTTTAGTAACAAATAGTTTATTTTTTGTTTTTGCCTGTATTGTAGACTGATGGATACTATTGTAGACTGTTGGATATTATTGTAGACTACGGGAGTCTATTATAGATTATGGGAGCTATTGTAGACTACGGAAGTCTATTGTAATTATGGGAGCCTATTGTAATTATGGGAGCTATTATAGCCTGTTGGACCCCATTGTTAAAGCCTATTGGATAGTGGACATTATTGTGCTGACGGAGTCTCATTGGAACTGACGAAGTCTTATGGGAGATTCTGTGCCCAATGAGCGCTGACTATAGATATCCGTGGTTGGATTGGATGTATCTATCTGAATTGCAGCATCTACGTCTAGATGTATAAAGATATGTATGTATGTAAATGAATATACACAAGGGATTCGTGATGTATACGTACATGGATAAGTGGATCGATAAGAAAGGGATCCAGTGAAACTGCAGATTCGAGTTAGTATATTGTATAAACTGTAGAGTCACAATTTAGCAAGTGAATTCCAGTTTAGTTTATTTGTGTTCATCTATTTGTGTTCATCTATTTGTGTTAAACGAAGGATTTAGTCGAAGTATTAGAAATAACATTATGAATATTTCTCATTTTCCTTTTATCTCAAGAGATTTCGTGAATCTCAGTTTAATGCGCACAAGATATTAAGTGAATCTCATTTTTCATTTTTCACTTTTAATTTTTTCATAATAAGTGGTATATTTGTTCGGTTAGAAAACAGTGAATCATATTTTTTGTATTTTCTCATCATTTCATGAGTGTATGTAGGACAAATTGTATCAGTTATATGATAGTAGTGTGACAATCACTGTATTTGTTTTATATCCATATTACATTTTATAAATCCCAATCATTCATCGCTTTGTGTTGTTGTTATTCATTTAGTTCAAACATTTAGTCCAAACAGAGAAATCCCACTCGGTTTCAATTCTGTTACAATGAGCACTAACTATATAACCCGTATTTCCAAACAAAATTTTAAAAGTCACGCTAATAATGACAATCCATGTATTTATATACCATAAAACTATACATGTATTTTATTAACTGAACCGGTCACTTGACCCCATTTCTGGGTCTGGTTGGCCCCATAGGGTATGCATTGCTTTGTTTACAGCGCCCAAGCAAGATCTTTCCACACCTCATAATAAATATCCTTGCGCTAGCGCTAATCGTTTTGTGGCGAATTGTGTATGGGAGGATAGCAGGAAATCTAGATACAATATATCTGAACAAGAAGTTTAAGAAAAAAATATTTTTAAAAAATAGACTGAGGACAGCCAGGAGGAAAGCAATAATTTAGGCATGACGATAACACTGGAAAATGATTTGTTGATGCAGGCAACACAAGTGTTAACGGTATTAAAATAATATTATATTCATATGATATAACATGCATAAATTTGTCTACAAAATGACTTTGCTAGATTTTGTAGTAAATTATTTAGTTGAAGTTCTATAGTAAATTCTACCTCTGAAAAACTGGACACTGACTGGATTTACCATAGGATTCAGACGTTTTATCATTTTATCAATAAAGTACGATGGAATCTCTGACAACACGAAATCACCTTATCGGTATTATATATGAACACAATAAGTGCAAGCGTGACCCCACGTGTCTTTTATCGCTTAACAATCGCAAGTTATTCCAGAGACAGTAACTTACCAACAGCAGCAGAGAGGCTGAACCCTACAAGGTTGTGCCAGTCGGACCTTTTGTCCCAACTATGAGAAACAAACGGCTATTCTTTATCGTTTGTTCTCATTAACGGACACAAACGATGAACTCAATCACTGAGTACAGAGCCTCTCTGCTGCTCTTCTTTTGTCAAAAATTAAAGGTTCCTATGTGGGCTGAAAAAAAAAATGATTTTGCTTTAATGATGAAAACATCTCTATTTGACCATTAATTTTTTTTTTGCTTAGTTTCTATGCTGCTATAAATTAAACAACCAGTATAAATATTATCAATAATGAGTATTGGAGAACCACACTCAGCTAAATTAATTCGAGAGCGACTAGAGGCAATAAAATAATTTATACCTGTTCGTGATTCTGTTAAGCAACAACTACAATCGCGTCAAGAATCTCAAGTTGATTTGAGTAGGATACAAAACAATTATTTAAACCGATTGTCGAACCAACGAAAAAAATTGTTACAGCAACCGAAGCAACACAACAAGCTCTTGCAACATTGCCTGCAGATATTGCTCGTATTCAAGCAGCTCAACCACTACCACTACCATCACCCGTCCAACCTCCTCAACCACTAAGAACCAGAACTAAGATAATAGATAAATTTACACCTGAAGGTATTGCTGCTATCAGGGACCCAATACAATTATTTGATATTGCCGCGTATGGATATCATGAAAGAAAAAAATATGTAAAACCAGAATATGTTAAATCTCTAAGCTCTTCCAATTGGATCAAGGATGTATATCGCATCGCTACTAATATTCCAGAAATCAGATCTAATAACGAAATCAGATTTTAACATATTTGATAAAGATCTAAATGAATATATAGAAATGAATGAACAACAAGAACAAGTACTACAAGAAACAATGAAACTATTGCAATCACAATCATCATCAACACCACAACGATCACCACAAGTACTACTACAACAATCTGAACCACCATCACCAGCAAAACCAGTAACACGACTACAAAAACGACTACGAAAAAAATCACAACATTATCTAGAACAACAACAAGAACAAGAACTAGAACAACGACAACAACATATAAAACAACAACAGGAAAAACTACTACAAAAGCACCACCGAAACCAACTGAAGAGGAAGAAGAAGTATTTCAAGACCCTCCTGGTGTTCATGCTGATGTTGATCGACTAGAAATCTAAACGAGCTGGTAATAATTCATCAGAAATCATTAATGAAGCAGCTGATATTTGCAAACGATTATTTAGTGGCGGTATTATGGACATTGATGTATATCGATCCCTCATTAATGAAATCGCCGATGACAACCATAGTGACTAAAACAGTGATTAGATACAATTAGTGATAAAGTCAATTAATAATAAAATGATCGTGCATGGTACTCAACGTGGACCAACCATGGTCAGGGTAATAAACTCTTGATTACCGTTATACAGAACAACCTAAGGAGATGGACTAGGCGATATCGTTCAGGGTCGGTCTGTTTAGAAGAATAGCCCCAAAAGCAATACCTATTGCAAAGCAGCTAGGAATGAAAGCTATTGATGTTGTTCGTGAAAAAGTTATAGACGCTGCTGGTAACCTTGCTAGCAAAGCATTCTCAGCGATCAAAGATAGACTAACGCGATTAATACGCAGACCACAACCCGTCCGACCTCAACCAGTGAAATTATCTAGCACTAAAGTGATGCCCGCAAGTGTAAGTAAAATAATAAATCAAGCCGCTAATCAAAAACTAGCGGAGTTAGTTGATGTCCCAATGTCGGAAAAAGACAAAAATATAACCGCTAGTCTGATAGCGGGAAATGGTCTTCGTGTTAGACGAAGAAGATAATAATAAAGATGTTCAAGCGTATTTCTGACCCCGCGTTTGACATGGACGCACCAGTTCTCAAAGATGAGTCTATCCGTGATTATCAGTATTATTCTTATGACGGCCGAATTCCATATCAGCGTGGACGTATCGAATTACAGGTTTAGGATACAAGTAGATATTTCTTACCCGCTGAAGCATTTATTGAAGTCGAAGGTGAAATTTTAAATAACTTTAATCCTGCAGCACCAACAGCATATGCAGCTGATGTTAGTGTTGGTTTTGTTAATAATGGTATTATGGCGTTGTTTAATAGTGCTACGTACATGATAGACGGAAAAAATATTGAATCAATTCAGAAAGACGTTGACGTTGCTACAACAATACTTGGTCTTGCAAGATACAGTGATGATTACTCAAGATCAGCTGGTCCATCAATAATATTTGTAAAAGATACTTCTAATTCTCCCGAGAACCAACAATATGAAATAGGACGACCACAAAACTTTGCTAGAACCGCCGCAGCAGATGTAGAGAGAATGATTATTAATGTAGATCCAGATTTCAACCTAGGATTTAGATCACGTCGAGCGATGTTAAAGGGTAATAGAAGATTATTTTCATGTGCAATTCCACTCTCACATATCTTTGGATTTTGTAGAGTTGTTAGAAAAGTTATTTTTGGAGCTAAACATACAGTTGTACTCGTACAAAAAGCACAGACGATGATGCAATATGGAGACCCGCTGGTGATCCTGGTATTGTAGTACTAACAAAACTATCCTATGGATGTCAATGATGAACCCCTCGATATCTGAAGAACAACGGTTACTTTCTTTAATGGATCAAGGTGGCAAATCAGCGTTGTCATGGTTAACAATGACCACATATTCTTTTGAAAGTGCAATTAACGGTTTATTCACATGGCAAATATCTTCTGAGCAAGGTGTTTCTGCAACGCGACACATATTTATCGCATTTCAAGATACTGCACGAACAAACTCGCATTTACAAAGTATTATGGTATTTGATAATCTCGGTGTTTCTGGGGTTTCATTAAGAATAAATGGACATCAAGAACCATCCGAGGATATTTTGTTAAATTTCGATCAAAATCAATTATCACGTGCGTATCATCGTCTTATGTCGTTCATGGAACGTGATCAAAACGTTGATACTGGTTTACAAATATCGCAGCTGGATTTTACAACGCAGTATCCGATTTATTAATTTTCGCTGGAACATTTAGATTTAACCAGACAATCTGTTGTAGATATACATTTTCGAGCTCGCGTTAATATAGATATTGGAGCTATTTCTAATTACAGAGCAATCGCAGTTATACTCAGCGATAAATTAATGTTACTCGAAGGTGCTGAAGGACGAATGAGTCATTGATGCTCCAGTAGAGAACATGTAATTAGATCGCTCATAATATTAATAATGTCATATCATCACGTTAGTGTGAGTCTGACTCCTGGTCAGATTAAAAAACTACAATCATCATCAAAAAATAATTGTGCGGTAAAAATATCACTAAGGTGAGAACAACTCACTGGTGGTCCGAATAAGCTATCGTTGACTGATCGTCAGTATAATCACTTTAATGAAGCCAAACGATCAAAGACGGGTATGACTTAATCTTTCTGCAGCGGTTATTAAGGACATCGCTAAATCGGGTGGTATATTTCCACTTCTCGCATATATATATATATATATATATATATATATATATATATATATATATATATATATATATATATATATATATATATATATATATATATATATATATATATGGTAAGTTCAAGGATGTAATGAGTTCGAGCATCATCAAATATTTTATCAAATTTTATCAAATATATGCCTTATTGCTAGACAATAATAAAATAACGAAAAACCCAAAAGGCCTGTCTTGCGATTTTCCTAAAAAGTTTATGAAATTTGATGTTAACAAGTACGCACATGACGGAGACGTTAGTTTCATAAGAGCAATGGCTATTTGAACGAATCGTCATTAACTCAAAAAAGATGTTAATAACAAACATGGATTGAGAAATTTTGTTGACAAACTTTGTTTGCAAAAATAGAGTAGATACATTTTTACTTGGGTATTGTTTTGATGTTAGATCTATACTCCATCTTATATTCGATGACTTGGTATGAAATTTTGTATGAAAAGAAAAACTAATGTTTGACAGATTGATAGTGACAAATAGCTACAAGTCATGGGTTTATATATGAGCTAGAAATCTACTAGCTAAAAACTGTAACTCGTTTTAGAATAGGGGTTGGTGGGTCTCTGAGATGGTAATTTATATTTGTTTGGAGGGTGCGGAGAAGTCTTTGAGAAAGGAGTCTCCATTGCCCTTTCTACTAAAAGAAGCATTCTTATAGAGTGTAAAAGTCATGCTGGCTGGGATATTATATTTATTAGCTACCATAATAACTGACACCGATGAATTCATTGGTATGCCCATAAAAGCTAGCTTGACAAGTACATTCTTGTTTATATATATATATATATATATATATATATATATATATATATATATATATATATATATATATATATATATATATATATATATATATATATATATATATATATATATATTACCATACTGGTTAAAGAGTTGTATTATTATTTATATCAAATATAACAATTAATTCTGCCTACTATTATCAAGCATTCTCCTGTAGATTATAAACCCCCCTCTCTCTCTCTCTCTCTCTCTCTCTCTCTCTCTCTCTCTCTCTCTCTCTCTCTCTCTCTCTCTCTCTCTCTCTCTCTCTCTCTCTCTCTCTCTCTCTCTCTCTCTCTCTCTCTCTCTCTCTCTCTCTCTCTCTCTCTCTCTCTCTCTCTCTCTCTCTCTCTCTCTCTCTCTCTCTCTCTGTATATCTTTTACAGTTTGTATTATGATTATGGGAACACTATAGTCCAACTATTCAATTAATAATGCAGCTTCTAATTGACAGTTTCCAATTTGTTTAATGTAACTGAAGTAAATTAAAATGTAGGCTTGCATTACAATACATACCTGTAATTCCTATCTGAAGGATTGTTGTGTAGACCATGAGAATTATCAATCGTGTTTTCATCGTGAAACGTTCTCTCTATATTTCACGTCTTTCTACAGGCTCCAGCTCTACGCGAATAATACAGACAAGGAAGTTAAGGTCATACCAAATTATTGTCCTGTCTTTCACCTGATGGTAGTACGGAATTTTTAGTGTCGTACTCGCTTATAAGTCGCCTCCAACTGTAAATAAAACTTAGCCTGATATGCTGTGACAGAAGGCAACGGCTTATCAGAGTCTATTTCGTTTGTTTTCCTGACTGCTATTTAAAAACTGCAGAGTCCCAGATCTGCCGGCGCCCTGAGCGACGCGAGATTGTGTCTGTGCAGCTTGCAGTTGGAAACGGCTTATAGTGTGGTAAAGATGGTATTGGGTCGTGAGAATCTTTTCATAAAGAAAATGATATGCATTTAGTGACATATACACGTTAAAATGGATAACCGAACACCGGTTTACAAAGAAAACTACAATGCAGAGTGAATTAGAAAACAGAATATAAACTTTTCTTTTATATGTTTTTCACTTCCTGATGAAACCCTCATTATTTGTTATTCCCATGCTGAAGACAACGTGGCACCATTTATCTTCTCAGTCCCTCCTTTGCATCAAAACTTGTTTTATATGCTAAACATGTTGAGGAATAATATGATCTTTATCTTCCTCTAGAGGGCTCTCTGGGAGTGTGAGACAAAAGGTTAGACCTACGCATAGTTTGATATAGTTACATTGTTGTTGTTGTGTGAATAACGTCATTTTTTAGAACACGATAGGCTATAAACTGCACCAGTATAACTGGTGGATGAAGAACCCGGGAAATCATCGGTAAGTACTACCGACCCGTGGCAAGCTGCTGGCAAGATTTCTCACATACCGACACTGGATGAGCCGAGACTTGAACTCGCGTTGAAGGAGGTGAGCTGCCAGTAATAGATAAAGGCGAGCGCTTTAGACCACTCTGACCACCCGGATCCAACCCTCTCAGTTTTTCTGTGTGAGAGAGACAGACAGACAGACAGATATACATACAGACAGACAGAAAGAAGACTAATTTTCTTAGTTGCGAAATAGATTATACAATAACATATCCGTTATTGTTTAGCATGTACAAATAATACAAATAATAGTACAAATAATAGAACTCTTAGATACCTTATGCTAATGTAGATGCATTATATACCGAATGAAAGCTGCATGTGGTACCTTAATGTGATAAGTATGGCTTTATTATTCTTCCTCTTGTTGATAGGTGTGTGTTTCGTTAGGCTGGAGACGTAAATACAAGGGCAAACCTTGAACAAAAAAAGAGCAAGGCAGACACAGACGAGGACAGAGAGACAGATATAGACAGGAACAGAGACACAAACATAGACAAAGACAGATAGACAGGGATAGACAGGGATAGACAGGGATAAAGAGACAGACATAGACAGGGACAGAGTGACAGACATAGACATGGGCAGAGAGAAAGACAAAGACAGTCGCAGAGGCAGACATATAGTATAGACAGACGATGAACACTTAGGCAAAGACCATACTGTGTGAAGTATTGTACTTACTAGATTGCGAGCATTATAACATAAATTGAATGCAGAAATAGGTCGTTATGAGGCTGTACCAAGGAACAAATCGCACAACTTGACTATAGACAATGGTCGTTATGAAGAAGTGTGTGTATGTGTGTGTATGTGTGTGTGAGAGAGAGAGAGACAAACAGACAGACAGAGAGAGATTTGGATTTTTAACGTAGCTTAGGTTGAGGACATCAAGGAGGAAACTAAAAATTTAAGTATAACAAATAATGCTGGAAAACGATTTGTTAATGCAAGCCACAAGAGACAATTGTATTAAAAAATATTATATTCGTATAATATACCATGCATAAAGTTGTCTACAAAATGACTTTGCTAGTCATTTTCGAAGAAAACAAATAGCTGTTTTGGTTCGCTAAGGCCTCTGGATCCCTGGGCAACCGTCCCGCCCCCTCATCCCCCTTTGTTCGTACGCTACTCCCTTCTCACTACATGTAAGCCACAAATCCCTAATATAATACAAGTATTTATGGATGAATTTCTAATTCCAAACTCGCACTGTAGTATCATAAAATGATTGGATGAACTATATCGCATTAAAAAGGCAACCTAAAGTCACACCATTTCTTATTTAGATTATAATTAGGTGATTGTACTTACAACAAGGGGTGAGCGATTAAATGCTTATAGCATGGGGTGTTAGATAAAATGCTTCTAACCAGAGGAGGGAGATTGTGATGCTTACAGAAAGGGATGGAAAATAAAATGCTTACAGCAGAGGTGGGAGATTGTGATGCTTACAGAAAGGGATGGAAAATAAAATGCTTACAGCAGAGGTGGGAGATTGTGATGCTTACAGAAAGGGATGGAAAATAAAATGCTTACAGCAGAGGTGGGAGATTGTGATGCTTACAGAAAGGGATGGAAAATAAAATGCTTACAGCAGAGGAGGGAGATTGTGATGCTTACAGAAAGGGATGGAAAATAAAATGCTTACAGCAGAGGTGGGAGATTGTGATGCTTACAGAAAGGGATGGAAAATAAAATGCTTACAGCAGAGGTGGGAGATTGTGATGCTTACAGAAAGGGATGGAAAATAAAATGCTTACAGCAGAGGAGGGAGATTGTGATGCTTACAGAAAGGGATGGAAAATAAAATGCTTACAGCAGAGGTGGGAGATTGTGATGCTTACAGAAAGGGATGGAAGATAAAATGCTTACAGCAGAGGTGGGAGATTGTGATGCTTACAGAAAGGGATGGAAAATAAAATGCTTACAGCAGAGGTGGGAGATTGTGATGCTTACAGAAAGGGATGGAAAATAAAATGCTTACAGCAGAGGAGGGAGATTGTGATGCTTACAGAAAGGGATGGAAAATAAAATGCTTACAGCAGAGGAGGGAGATTGTGATGCTTACAGAAAGGGATGGAAAATAAAATGCTTACAGCAGAGGTGGGAGATTGTGATGCTTACAGAAAGGGATGGAAAATAAAATGCTTACAGTAGAGGGTGGGAAATTAAATCCTACCATCAAGACGTGGGACATAAAATGATGTTCCTTCAAGATGTGAAAACTAGTAATTAGTAGTAATTTCCAAAACTTATCAATATGTGGTAATAATACTAGTAAGTAAACGTTTTATTAGATTGTAAGAACATACTTGAACTTAGTAAACTATTTGGTGTCAAATTAGCCATTAAAATTTAGAGATGCATTATCTAGAAACTTTGGCATTCTATGTTAGAAGAAATACTAAATATTATTAAGAAAGAAGAATGGTATTGTGTATGTTGTCTTCATGATCGTATTCACGAGGTCGAA
This sequence comes from Potamilus streckersoni, assembly GCA_016746295.1. Classification (NCBI taxonomy): domain Eukaryota; kingdom Metazoa; phylum Mollusca; class Bivalvia; order Unionida; family Unionidae; genus Potamilus; species Potamilus streckersoni. The sequence continues at coordinate 552,416 of JAEAOA010001723.1, read as the reverse complement.
TATGAATTTGATTTCATAGAATGGTATTGTGTATGTTGTCTTTATGATCGTAGTCTCGAGGTCGACTATGAATTTCATTTCATTGAATGATATTGTGTATGTTGTCTTCATAATCGTATTTACGAGATTGAATATGAATTTCATTTCATTGAATGGCATTGTCTGTGTTGTCTTTTTGATCGTATTCATGAGGTCGAATATGAATGTCATTTCATAGAATGGTATTGTGTATGTTGTCTTCATGATCGTATTCACGAGGTCGAATATGGATTCATTTCATTATATGGTATTGTGTATGTTGTCTTCTTGATCGTATTCATAAGGTCGAATATGAATTTCATTTCATTGAATGGTATTGTGTATGTTTTCTTCATGTTCGTATTCACGAGGTCGAATATGCATTTCATTTCATTATATGGTATTGTAAATGTTGTCTTCTTGATCGTATTCATGAGGTTTATTATGAATGTCATTTCATAGAATGGTATTGTGTATGTTGTCTATATGATCCTATTTATGAGGTCGAATATGAATTTCATTTCATTGAATGGTATTGTGTAGTTTGTCTTCATGATCGTATTCACGATGTCGAATATGGATTTCATTTCATTATATGGTATTGTGTATGTTGTCTTCATAATCGTATTCATGAGGTCGAATATGAATGTCATTTCATTGAATGATATTGTGTATGTTGTCTTTATGATCCTATTTATGAGGTCGAATATGAATTTCATTTCATTGAATGGTATTGTGTATGTTGTCTTCATGATCGTATTCACGAGGTGGAACAAGATTTTCATTTCAGAGTCAAGCATCCACTGGATAAAAAGTAGGTGCAATTCTAACTTTTCTTTACCAAGATATATGCTTTTAATATTCTTTGCAAATCCGTTTTTCATTTTTATTTTTATTTATAAATTTTATTATATGTTTCTGAACACTTAAATAATAATCCAGTGGTATATCACCAATAAATGTACAGAGACTCTTTAAATATTCATACATTCTTCCATGCTGGCTACTAATATCAATGTATTTACCCCGTGTGTTTTTCTAAGCCCTTTCATATAAATTACGTGATATTATATTAAAAATATAGATTTTTAAAAAAATCAGCATTTATTCTGATTAAAACTATATTCAGAGAAACAAATATGAACGCAACAGGAACAAGAGTACACTCGAATAAAAATGTATATTACTTTAAATTGGAATCAGTGTTACAAATCACTTTAGAGAATCATAAAATATAGCCATTCAGATCAAGTGCAGCTACTAAACGTTTGATGTTATTATAATAAACAAATGTAAAATTGTTCTTGAAGAGTTAATAAGCAATTCATTGACAAGAGTCTTCTATCAACCTTTTAGGAATCAATAGAGGCAATAATAAACTCAGAAACAAATTTATATGTAGTAAAGCCATTAAAGATTTAAAGTTTCGCATTTCAGTGGCATAAAAATAAATCATTTTTTTTTAAAAAAAATGATTATTGTTGGTGGTGTTTATGGTGGTGTTTTGTATGTTATTCATAGTAAAGTGATGTACCCTGAGAAAAAAATTCATGATCGATTCTTTTAATTTAATGTAGGGTCCAAAGGCTTACATTTATTATCAATAAATTTATTTTCAGATAAAACTCTAAACCTAATAAGAGCAAAAGTTCACATTAAAAAATGACTGGCACCAAGATAAATCTGAAAAAACTGTTATGTGTAACTCTAGATAGACACGCAATTTACTTGTTCTTTCTTTTAAAGATTTTAAAAAAATTAACAAAAATTCATTTACGAGAGTCTCCTTCAAACTTCCCGCGGGAAAATAAAAGCCATAAATCAAATCCAATATATATGCTGCAACGTCCCGAAAACTCTCTGACTTGCATATGTCCCAAAACCCTGTAAAATCAATTATTTTATACCTATCCCAAAGCCACCAAAGTTCGCAGGCTATACACGTCTTATAAGCATAAAAGCTCTCTGACTTACGTATTTTTCAAAGTCCCGAAAGCTCCCAGACTATACACGTCCTAAAACCCAGAGGCTCTTACATATGGCCCAAGGTCCTCGAAAGACTCGGACCTTGTACATGTCCCAAAGCCCCGAAGGCTCTCAAAGTATACACGTTATAAACCTCTTGGGCTTTGCATTTAGCTGAAATAGGTTTATTTTTTCGAAAAAGATTTTTGTTATAGTTGTTGGTGGTGGTGGTGTTGGTAGTGGTGGTGGTGGAGGTGTTTTAATTTTTTTATAGTAAGCGTAGAAAGATAAACCCTGAGGAAAAGATTTATGATTTTTTTGTCATTATATTCATAATTCCACCTTTTGTTGGGAAAATATTACACTTTCTATCTATGTATGTGCCAATATCAAGAAATTTAAGTGTCAGTATAAAAGCATTTGAATATCGTATATGTAGAATCTATAGTTTTTGGCAGGTGACGTACCTTTTCAAAAAGAATAAAATGGAACTAATTTTATTTTATTAATGATGAATTACAGGTAGAGCCAGAGGCAGACCCTATCCCACCATCAACAGCCCAGCCACCACCACCACCACAAATCCATAAACAAACAAAAGATTAATGGAGTGAAGAATATCTTCAAGTTCAGCTTAATAATACATTTTATAGGAACAAAAAAAGATTTATTTTGTACAGAGATTCACGCTGTGAATCCATTCAAACCTTGACAATAACAGATTTAAAAGTATTTCGCCATGTGAACCGTGATATTTGCTGCTTATATTCTGCACCATAGAAAGAATCTTAATAACGATACCTTTTTCAGTTCATATTTCTGAACGAATTCAATAAGGACTTGTTTTTCAATATTCTTCTCTACCCTGTCTCCGATCATTTCCAAAATGATATGCCTGCATCCTTTTCCAACATTCAAGGATTTATTAGGATTTGATTGTTCGTAACATGTTTGAAATAAATACGAAGGAGCAGTAGTTTTACCGAGTACTTCCTGGTATAACAAACTATAATCGGTAGATCCTAATTTTATTAAATTCTTAGTCTTCTTTTCACTCAGAAATTTGAAACACGAAGAACAATAGACAATAGGCTACTAGGAATGTTGTGCAATATCACCACACACAGACCACAAACAACATAAAAGCAACCCGTAAACTAGTTATAGAGTTGGTAATAATGGACACTAAATATATATTAATTTCAACGGTATGTTTCGTGAACTCTTTTGGAGTACAAGGACAACGGATTTTTTAACCTACACCTAAACTTCAAGTATGAAAAATCTTGATTTTGAAGATTATTCCCGTGGATGATCTTTAAATTAACAAGTTTTATTTTTTTTGAAGCCGGAGTTATCACACACACACACACACACACACACACACACACACACACACACACACACACACACACACACACACACACACACAGATATATGTCGTTGCAGAATTCTTCCATTATTGAATTCATTATAACACTCGATTCAAGAACTGGCACAAATGTATCGTAATGAAATTTGTGTTATGTTATATTTGTGTTTATATATATATATATATATATATATATATATATATATATATATATATATATATATATATATATATATATATATATATATATATATATATATATATATATATATATATATACACACGAGGTAGTTGGACCATTAAATGCATGTTTAACCAACTGTTCAACCTGGAAATGATAGGTATGCATAAAATATATATTTCTATACCTTCTCCGCCAAACAGTTTACACGTACTTCATTCTGAATAGATTTAACATCAATGGCGATACGCATCACAAAGCTATCTAATAAATATATGACACCTACATTGACCTCAATATATGGTATTCAAAGGTAGGATTTTAGTGAACCGTAAAATCTAATCAGTTATGGTTTACAATGTTATATAAATTCCCGTTAGTTACATTTATAGAAACCCTATATTAAACGACGACAATTGTATTTAAATTTCCTTTAGCTTACTTTATGACGAATGATCATAACTACTTAAAGGAACAAACATAACGAACTGTCTACCTGAAACATATCTTAATGAAGAAGCGGGTAACACATACGTACTAATTTTATGGAATGAAGAAGAACACATACTGTAAAGTGGCTTTGTGGGCATGTGCAGTAATTTATTTAACAAGCTTTCTTTGGTCTCTTTACTCAGTCCGAGAGTTGACACGTTCATTACAATCTTCTCCGAGAGACTCTGTTATTGTGGCCATTGAACAAGATGATTTTGTACTCAAGAATGCAACTTTGTTCATGCTAGAAGATGTTCTCCTTAATACCAAATCATATAAGGTGTCAAAATTAATCGATGAGCACGAACATCTCAAAAGGAAAATCTGGAATAAGAGGCGAAAGACAGTCGAAACTGAAAATATAAACGTTCTTTCGGGTAGCGCGATTTCAAAATGGCAGAAAAAGATCCGTAGTAATGAAACGAGACGGAACTATTTCTTAGTGGAGATACTTATGGTAAGATTATATGAACATGACAAAGCAAGGTGGACCCTTAAAGAACTGAAGCAATGGCTCCATTACATGTTATGGGCTGGCGTAGAGCACGTGTATATGTGTAACCATTATGACAAAGGTAGTGAAAAACTGAACTCGAGCCTCACAAAGTATATACAGTCTGGTATCCTGACCTACGTAGACTGGCCATGGAATGCTAGTTCAAATTCAGGCGATATTAAAAACCATCAAATGGAGTGCTATAATAGAGTCTTTCGCAGATTCGGCCACACCGCAAAATGGATTATTACGACAGACATGGATGAGTATCCCTTCTGCAAGAATGACGTAGATGAAGGTTTTCTAAAGAGATATATACACAAGTTTTTCATATTTAAGGGGAAACATATTTGCCAATTTTTGATGCAAAACTACCTAATGCTAGGAGAGGGCGATAGGTCCAAGAACATGACAATTGAACGAATAACGCAAATCGTGGAAAAACCTACCAATGATTTAACGAAAACGATTATTAGATCCGATTGTGTAGAGAGGTTTGAGATACACACTCACATAATGACCAAAGGGTCAAGAATACTCCCATCTGACCCGTCAGAACTAATGATGATTCACTTTTGGGGTCAACGGCTGCAGAACAAATTGATCAATGAAAATAATGGGGAGCCTCCAAAGACGGTTGATTTCAACCATGTTAGTGACAGTTTTGGAAGCGTAATACGACAGTCTCTTCTGTCTTTCGGAGAAAATGACGCTTTTAGCAATTCGACAGGTCCCTAATAATGTGAATCCCTATTGCATTGTCTGGAATTATAAAAGAATCAGACTTCATATGATGTGCGAAGGACAAGTTACACAAGTTAAAATGATTATCTTCTTGGAGTTTACGAATTTGATATAAATTTTGTTATATAAAACAGGCTATCATTATTTGTTACATACTGGAACTTTTATGGTGATCAGCTTGTGTTGATGTGTAGACTCTAGGACTTGCACGAGCAAATGTGATTGTAAATTATAAATAGGTGTGCAAGTTGAATGCAAGTCAATCAGAGTCAGGAAGCAACACCTATCACCGGGAAAAGACAATATTTTCACCGAGGATCAATTTATGATTTTAAATATCAAATATTTAATTTTACTTTTTGTTTTTCAAATATTTAGCACTTTTTCACTTGCATGCTGATGAGATTTAGTTTAAGGTGAAGATCAAGGAAGAAAATACAAAAGATAAAAGTCTGTATTGTCATTTATGCCTAGACTAGGTCTCGTCACGCCCAACCATCGTCACCTTTTCTTCTGCATTGTACATTTCAGCTGCTGAAATTATAATTTCAATGTTCTTTTGAGAGTGAGATCATTACAGTAAGAACGTCTTCGTTTGTCTTTTAAAAGCCAAACTATATTCATAAAACATAATCGTCCAAAAACAATGGTGTATCCTACAGGCTGCAATACATGATACAACTTTAATGTAAAGCTAAATTGGGTTACTAGGGCTGTACATTTTGATTACATTGACCCATCCTTTTTCCTGTCTGGTTTTGAAGTTTGCAAGGCCATAAGGACATAATGGTGTATAACCTTAAGTTGAACAGTACAAAAAAAAACCTAGCCTGAATTTCATAAACTTAACTTGGATCAATATTCATTTTCTGATCAGCTGAAATCTAAATCTGTCTGAAGACAGACTAATTATATATCTAAAATCTAGACATAACTTAAGACTTGTGTTTTTGTGAAACTGAGGCCTGATGTGAATGCAAAAAGAAACCAACTGATTGTGAGATGAATGTTATATACACCATAGAACTATACACCTGTACACCAACAAGAGGATATAACAAGATGTCACAAAAGTGCAAAGCTCACCTAAACGTATTTATTCTAACACCAGATATTTCTTTGATATGGTCATGTGGTACTTCTCAGAATTTATGCTTATATTTAGATTGGTGCCTGTAAAAGCAGCTGGATTCATGAAACTCAATAACACATCTAATTTGTCCAGAATCATTCAAGTTTAAAGTGGAAGTTATGTAGCGCTCCTCACAATGAATGTTCATAACAAATTTCATCACTAAACAATATCTGAGAAATTTACCAAAAGATAAAAGTCTGTATTGTCATTTATGCCTAAATAGTGAATCCCTGTGACCTATTTTTGATCCTGAAGTGTAGTATGCCTTAGAAGTTTCAGGATTATACAAGTGTCTGAATAGCTGGCCTAAATTGAAATGATGTATATTATGACTGGAATGAATATGAAATATGGTTCACTGCAAGCATGATTTGATACTGTGGTCTATAATCCTCAGAATATAACAAAATACACATATTCAATGAAGTGTGACACAGTCATCAAAGTGAACAACTTTTGGTTTTCAGGTCAAGTACTAATCATACTGCGTGCACATGTAATTTTCCAGTATGGATGAAGTAGTGATGTCTGAGAAATTTACATGACATTGTTAAATGTTAAGAATGTAACCAAATGGATGATGACGAAAGTGAGATCTTTACCCAAGTGATAGCTGATGACAAGTATAACAGTCAACACTGAATACAAAAAGGAACATCAACGTATTGTATAACATTCACAGAAATAATTTGGCAATTACTAAATCCATTACTAACACAAGTTAAACAAGTGGAAGGGACACACAAACGAAATGAGATATGCCTACACTATGCTAAAATAGCCAATAATGTGATTTTGTAAATCCATGTAAATATGAACATCGTTCTTGAATATGCATGCCCTACACCCACCACAAGCCTGTACAATGGTCATTGACAGATTAGTGGCATGAAAGGGAATGAAACAACATAGGTGGTTGAGTGTGGACTGAATTTACAAGTATTTTTGATTTCAGTACACTCAGGATTGCATACACCTTGGATATGTCAAAGCACTTCAGTGCACTTGGGATTGCATACACCATGCATATGTCAAGGCACATCACTCATTCAGGATTGCATACACCATGCATATGTCAAGGCACATCAGTCACTCAGGATTGCATACACCATGCATACGTCAAGACACATCTGTCACTCAGGATTGCATACACCATGCATATGTCAAGTTACATCAGTCACTCAGGATTGCATACACCATGCATATATCAAGGCACATCAGTCACTCAGGATTGCATACACCATGTATATGTCAAGGCACATCAGTCACTCAGGATTGCATACACCATGGATACATCAAGGCACTTCAGGTGATATGCAATAATTATAATGAAGACCTAGTACAGCACTTAATCTTCAAAAGATCTAAAAATCTTTAACCACTTTACAAAATTGGTTACTACAAAAGGATATATATATATATATATATATATATATATATATATATATATATATATATATATATATATATATAGATATATATATATATATATATTATATATATATGTATATATATATATATATATATATATATATATATATATATATATATGAAGAGAGAGAGAATTATGAAACGCAACACTGTAATATTACAAACAAAAGCATGCTAAATTTTGAAAGGTTAAGTTTTTAGAGCAATCGTGAAAAAGATCAAAGTGTCATCATGTCCAAGTTTAAGAGGCAGGTTATTCCAGGCAGCTGGGACCTGGTATGCAAAAGAATATTTTCTGGTAGGAGCTGGCAAATATAGTTGGAATAATGTGAATATGAGTGTCTCAACTAAATCATAAATATCTAGCAGCGGTATACACATGGATGAGGTCAGAGAGGTATATTACATTGGGGGCAATAAACAAAATGTAGCATAGAGAATGGGAAGCCAGTAGTGTGTACAAAATGCAATCAGAGTGCTCACTTTTTTATTACACGATCTGTGATTTGAACTTTCTGCAGTAAATATTGAGTCAAAACTGATGAAAGAGAATTATGTTAGTCAAGCCTAGAAAGTACACAGGAACACAAAAGTGTTTATGTGGCTTCAACAGAAATTAAATTGCAAAGCTTATGTTTGTGTCATATTGGTGTTATAAATCAAGTGTTACCTTGATAGGTTACCTATTGAGTGTTTGAATCTAATATTAATGTTGCTGATACTTATTATTTCAGGTAAAGGATTCGAATGAGAAAGTCTTTGTGTGGTATCAGAATCACTTCAGCACACTCAAAATTTATATACCATTAGACTTTTAATGTCAAGGTGTTACTGTATACTCAAGAGTTCATGCACCATTAGACATATAATGTCAGGAATTGCAGTATAATCATTAGTTCATGCACCATTAGACATATAATGTCAGGAATTGCAGTACACTCAAGAAGAGTTCATACACCATTAGACATATAATGTCAGGAATTGCAGTACACTCAAGAAGAGTTCATACACCATTAGACATGTAATGTCAGAATTGCAGTACACTCAAGAGTTCATACACCATTAGACATATAATGTCAGGAATTGCAGTACACTCAATAGCTCATGCACCATTAGACATATAATGTCAGGAATTGCAGTACACTCAATAGCTCATGCACCATTAGACATATAATGTCAGGATTTGCAGTACACTCAATAGCTCATGCACCATTAGACATATAATTTCAGGAATTGCAGTACACTCAATAGCTCATGCACCATTAGATATATAATGTCAGGAATTGCAGTACACTCAAGAGTTCATGCACCATTAGACATGCAATGTCAGGAATTACAGTATACTCATTAGTTCATGCACCATTGGACATATAATGTCAGGAATTGCAGTACACTCAAAAGTTCATACACCATTAGATATGTAATGTCAGGAATTGCAGTACACTCAAGAGTTCATACACCATTAGACATATAATGTCAGGAATTGCAGTACACTCAAGAGTTCATGCACCATTAGACATGTCAGGAATTGCAGTACACTCAAGAGTTCATACACCATTAGACATGTAATGTCAGGAATTGCAGTACACTCAAGAGTTCATACACCATTAGACATATAATGTCAGGAATTGCAGTACACTCAATAGCTCATGCACCATTAGACATATAATGTCAGGAATTGCAGTCCACTCAATAGCTCATGCACCATTAGACATATAATTTCAGGAATTGCAGTACACTCAATAGCTCATGCACCATTAGATATATAATGTCAGGAATTGCAGTACACTCAAGAGTTCATACACCATTAGACATATAATGTCAGGAATTGCAGTACACTCAAGAGTTCATGCACCATTACACATGTCAGGAATTGCAGTACACTCAAGAGTTCATACACCATTAGACATGTAATGTCAGGAATTGCAGTACACTCAAGAGTTCATACACCATTAGACATATAATGTCAGGAATTGCAGTACACTCAATAGCTCATGCACCATTAGACATATAATGTCAGGAATTGCAGTACACTCAATAGCTCATGCACCATTAGACATATAATTTCAGGAATTGCAGTACACTCAATAGCTCATGCACCATTAGATATATAATGTCAGGAATTGCAGTACACTCAAGAGTTCATGCACCATTAGACATGCAATGTCAGGAATTACAGTATACTCATTAGTTCATGCACCATTGGACATATAATGTCAGGAATTGCAGTACACTCAAAAGTTCATACACCATTAGATATGTAATGTCAGGAATTGCAGTACACTCAAGAGTTCATACACCATTAGACATATAATGTCAGGAATTGCAGTACACTCAAGAGTTCATGCACCATTAGACATGTAATGTCAGGAATTGCAATATACTCATTAGTTTATGCACAATTAGACATATAATATCAAGGGATTTCATTATATTAAGGAGTTCATTCACCATTAAATATGTAATGTCAGGAATTGCAGTATACTCATTAGTTTATGCACAATTAGCCATGTAATATCAGGAATTGCAGTACACTCAAAAAGAGTTCATGCACCATTAGACATACAATGTCAGGAATTGCAGTACACTCAAGAGTTCATACACCATTAGACATATAATGTCAGGAATTGCAGTACACTCAAGAGTTTATGAACCATTAGACATGTAATGTCAGGAATTGCAGCATACTCATTAGTTTATGCACAATTAGACATATAATATCAAGGGATTTCATTATATTAAGGAGTTCATTCACCATTAAATATGTAATGTCAGGAATTGCAGTATACTCATTAGTTTATGCACAATTAGTCATGTAATATCAGGAATTGCAGTACACTCAAAAAGAGTTCATGCACCATTAGACATACAATGTCAGGAATTGCAGTACACTCAAGAGTTCATGCACCATTAGACATGTAATGTCAGGAATTGCAGTATACTCATTAGTTTATGCACAATTAGACATGTAATATCAGGAATTGCAGTACACTCAAGAGTTCATACACCATTAGACATATAATGTCAGGAATTGCAGTACACTCAAGAGTTCATGCACCATTAGACATGTAATGTCAGGAATTGCAATATACTCATTAGTTTATGCACAATTAGACATATAATATCAAGGGATTTCATTATATTAAGGAGTTCATTCACCATTAAATATGTAATGTCAGGAATTGCAGTATACTCGTTAGTTTATGCACAATTAGACATGTAATATCAGGAATTGCAGTACACTCAAAAAGAGTTCATGCACCATTAGACATACAATGTCAGGAATTGTAGTACACTCAAGAGTTCATACACCATTAGACATATAATGTCAGGAATTGCAGTACACTCAAGAGTTCATGAACCATTAGACATGTCAGGAATTGCAGCATACTCATTAGTTTATGCACAATTAGACATGTAATATCAGGAATTGCAGTACACTCAAAAAGAGTTCATACACCATTAGACATATAATGTCAGGAATTGCAGTACACTCAAGAGTTCATGCACCATTAGACATGTAATGTCAGGAATTGCAGTATACTCATTAGTTTATGCACAATTAGACATGTAATATCAGGAATTGCAGTACACTCAAGAGTTCATACACCATTAGACATGTCAGGAATTGCAGTACACTCAAGAGTTCATGCACAATTAGACATATGTCAGGAATTGCAGTACACTCAAGAAGAGTTCATGCACCATTAGACATATAATGTCAGGAATTGCAGTACACTCAAGAGTTCATACACCATTAGACATGTCAGGAATTGCAGTACACTCAAGAATTCATGCACCATTAGTCATATAATATCAGGAATTGCAGTCTACACAAGAGTTCATGCACCATTAGACATATAAAATCAATGGATTTCATTATATTAAGGAGTTCATACACCATTAGATATTTAATGTCAGGAATTGCAGTACACTCAAGAGTTCTTGCACCGTTAGACATATAATGACAGGAATTGCAGTACACTCCAGAGTTTATGCACCATTAGACATATAATGTCAGAAATTGCAGTACACTCAAGAGTTCATGCACCATTAGACATATAATGCCAGGAATTGCAGTATACACAAGAGTTCATGCAACATTAGACATATAATATCAATGGATTTCATTATATTAAGGAGTTCATACACCATTAGATATTTAATGTCAGAAATTGCAGTATACTCAAGAGTTCATGTACCATTAGACATATAATGTCAGGAATGTCAGTACACTCGAGTTCATGCACCATTAGACATGTAATATCAAGGGATTTCATTACAGTACATTACAGAGTTCATACACCATTAGACATGTAGTGTAAGGAATTGCAGTACACTCAAGAGTTCATGCACCATTAGACATGTAATATCAAGGGATTTTATTACATTACAGAGTTCATACACCATTAGACATGTAATGTCAGACATTGCATTACACTCAAGAGTTCATAAACCATATGACTTGTAATATAAAGGCATCTCAGCACCATCAAGAGTTCACACACCAGTAGAAATGTATCAATACTGTAAATCACAATATTTCAGCATTGTTAAATGTTATGAAATCTTGAATATTAGCATATTGATGAATTAAAAGTTTGATAAATTATCAAACAGTATAACACATATTTGGTTGCACTTTTTCCCTACCTATTGAACAGTTACACCGTTTATACCCACACACCAGTATAGTCCAATTGCAAATAACAAGGACAATGACCTGCCATTACAATATCTGTCATTAGATTAGGGTCTTTGTTCTACTGATACTCAGAATGAACTGCATAGACCCACATCTGCCGTTTTGTAAGATGACAGCTAGGAGTCTATGCAGTTGCAGCTGGATCCAACTTTTACACAAGTATATATGGCATGTACATGCATCCTTCATAATGTGAACACAGATCAAAAGGTGTGTGGTCACTTTATTTCAGCAAGTGATTATAAAACTGAGCATAGCGTGACTTCCTGAGACAAATGTGTGATGTTAGAATAAAAAATATTTATAAAACTAAATCAGAGTATTTCTTAAAAGTAACATACACAAGTCCATCTGTCAACTCATTGGCATGTATGTGTGTATGTATATAATTTAATAGCACATCAGCACAAACCTGGCTATACAGTGCAATGTAACATTATGTTGTTGTTGTTGTTGTTGTTGTTGGGCTTAACGCCATTTTTCAGCACATGATAGGCTATTCATGGCGGCCAGTATTAATGGTGGAGGAAGAAACCGGGAAATCACCGGAAAGAACCACCGACCCACGAGATGCTACTGGCAAGCTTTCTCACATATCCACATTCGCCGAATCCTTGTAACATTATGTATTTAGGCACAAAAGTGAAGCTAAAAATGGATGCGTTCCTTAACATACAATGTTCATCTTTTTAATATAAACTGCACTTTTTTTAAAAAGTCCAAGAATTTCACAGCTGACACATGCAATGCAACACAGGAAAAACAAATTGCCTCCAATAGTCACTTCTTACAATGTGCAGGAAGGTGCATCATGCTTATTCTAAATAACCTAGCAAGCAAGTGGTTAAATTATTGGTATTACAGCCTTAGGATATTATGGTGCTAATAAAACATTATAATCTAAACTACCAAGCTAGCAAATGGTTAACTAATGATATTACAATCATAATTGGCAAATTCTAAGTTTTTATTGGCTGCCCTGCCCATGTAAATCTCACATCAAAAACCTGCTATGTGACAGAATTAAGAAAACAGCTCAGATTTTGTACACACTTTTTATCTTCTTGAGATATTTCCAAAGAAAGGGCCGTAAGTACTGACAAACAAGAAAATCAAGAAAGTGACACTTTTACACCAGCCATTCCAAGTTTGCTGGTTCAATTTCCTGAAAACTGATGTTTTTGCACAATAACATACCTCATTTAATTTTTTATAAACCTTAAATGCTAAAAATTTTAAACCAAATATCTGACTGATTTATTGTGCAAGTTGTTCTGCTGTTCTGTTAAACTGTATGTATTTTGGTGCCCCTGAAAGTGTTTATGACTGAACCAAATAAAAAACACTTACAAATTGATGACTGTCCTGGACATAACTGAAATATCTTAAGAAATTGTATGTTTTCTCTATTAATCTTAGAAAAAGAAAAAGAAAACAAATGACAAACAAAATTCATAATGATGAAGATCAAACTTGATGCTTCCAAAACAGATTCAGAGTACTTACTGTTAAGGTGAAACAAGTATAAAGTCATGGAGGGGCCAAAGACAGAAGTCTCATTAAGTAGACAGCTCCCGTGGCATAAGTGGTTAGAACATTTCCCTCAGATGCAGGAGGCTGAGGGTTCAACCCCGGTCGAGTCATACCAAGACTAACAAAAGCAGTACTAGCAGCTGCCTCACTTGGCACTCAGCATTAAGTGATTAGTGTTAGGACTGGTCGGCCTGGTGTCAGGATAATGTGACTAGGTGGGACATCATGCTACGTGTCTATGGCATGATGCCCCAGTGCTATACATCACTATAAACTGCCACACAGCAGACATTGTAGCAATATGACTAGAAAATTGTTAAAGCTATAGGAAAAAAATATAACACACAGAGGCTTGAAGTAGATTTTTCATATGTAGATATACACACATGTATAGTTTTTGTTCTTGTCAACTGCAGCAGTTCGGGGTTATGCCACATGACTTAATAAATTATTTCAAGGTGAATCAAATTAATTTCTTGTGCTTTACAAAACATCTACACATTATCTGTAGATATTTTGTGTTTTTATGTATTTTAATAACTTTTAACATATTATTGGCATTATATTTTGTGTGGTTATGTATTTTAACAACACTTTGAACATATTATTGGCATTATATTTTGTGTTTTATGTATTTTAACAAAACCATAAAAATATTGGCATTATATTTTGTGTTTTTATGTATTTTAACAACTTTTATCATATTATTGGCATTATATTTTGTGTTTTTATGTATTTTAACAACACTTATGGGCATTATATTTTGTGTTTTTATGTATTTTAACAACACTTTTATATTATTGGCAAAATATTTTGTTTTTATGTATTTTATCAACAATTTTAACATATTATTGGCATTATATTTTGTGTGGTTATGTATTTTAACAACACTTTTATCATATAATTGGCATTATATTTTGTGTTTTTATGTATTGTATCAACACTTTTATCATATTATTGGCATTATATTTTATCTTTTTATGTATTTTAACAACACTTTTATATTATTGGCAAAATATTTTGTTTTTATGTATTTTAACAACAATTTTAACATATTATTGGCATTATATTTTGTGTGGTTATGTATTTTAACAACACTTTTATCATATTATTGGCATTATATTTTGTGTGGTTATGTATTTTAACAACAATTTTAGCATATTATTGGCATTATATATTGTGTTTTTATGTATTTTAACAACACTTTTATCATATTATTGGCATTATATTTTGTGTTTTTATGTATTTTAACAGCACTTTTATCATATTATTGGCATTATATTTTGTGTTTTTATGTATTTTAACAACACTTTTATCATATTATTGGCATTATATTTTCTGTGGTTATGTATTTTAACAATTTTAACATATCATTGACATTATATATTGTGTGTTTTTATGTATTTTAACAGCACTTTTATCATATTATTGGCATTAAATATTGTGTTTTTATGCATTTTAACAACACTTTATCAGATTATTGGCATTATATATTGTGTTTTCATGTATTTTAACAACACATTTATCATATTATTGGCATTATATTTTGTGTTTTTATGTATTTTAACAACACTTTTATCATTTTTTTGGCATTATATATTGTGTTTTTATGTATTTTAACAACACTTTTAACATATTACTGGCATTATATTTTGTGTTTTCATGTATTTTGACAACACTTTTAACATATTATTGGCATTATCATCCTGGAAAATAAGAAATAAATGCCTTTCCCAAGTTCACATTGAGGCAGCTGACCTGGGATGCATTAGTTGAGTATCAAACATTCAACCTTTGGATTATGAATTTGTTTCTCTAGCAACGGAGCTACTGCAGCCCTATTTATACTGCAATATTGTGCCAATGCATAGAATGATGTACTGAATCTACAGCATTCCACCAATAATCTGCCAGTCAAAGAAAATTAAAGTAAATATTTAATAAAAACGAAATATAGACATAAGTTAAATCCAAATGTATTTCATGATATCAATATGACTGACATTGAAATTTAATGCTTCTTTATCACTACCATCATATGCTATTTCAAATGCTCTGACATTGCTTCATATTTCAATTCACATTGTCACTGAGAACTATGTCCCTGTTATTAATTTACTAAACCCTGATCAAAAGAAAGAACAAAAATGCATCTACATTAACAACAGATCAGCTGAAGATTAAAAAATAATAATCCAACGATTTTAAAATACACTAAGACTACACTGATTGTGTAAATGCACTAACTTTACGAAGCAAAAGAAATACTGGCCTTTCCAATAACACTGTGTGCTATCTGTCATTTACTGTTTAGATCATTCTCAAGCTACACAACAGTTTTTTGAAACATCAGCATAAAACTGATACCATTTCTAATATTATATGATCATATCCCTGAGCTAATATTCTTGCACTTCTCCTTTATAATATACATATTGCACAAAATATTGACATGAACACATATTCTATATATCCAGTCCAGCAAATTACTGCTGTATAAGCTTGCATTAATCATTTCAGCCCAAATATCCTTGATATTTAAAATGTATTGGATTACACTGTACATTACTCAGTTTCTTATTCTGATTCAAATTCTTTCTTCTTAGTTGCCTTTCTAAATTGAAGCACAGTCACATGAAGTTCTTCCGTTGCTATGACAATCACAGGACCCCCGCCATCATCACCTATTGTAAGTGCATTAATATGTTCTGCACCAGTGTTGTAGGTCCGAACTGGCTTGGTGATATCAAACCTCCTCCAATCTTCCTTTGAATCAACTAGATACAGATGTATCATCCCTGCAAAGAAATAATAAAAAATTTTAAACTTATCTTAATATGGCTAAAAATATTACACTGCTTCACCACCTACACAATAAAGCCTTTTCTACAGAATTAAAAAAATCTTATATAGAATGCAAGTTTGTTATGCATTGAATGTAAGCTCAACTTTGACTTCAGTTTTCTTTGAAGCATCTTCTAAGTAAAATTCCTTGGGTTTTTTTTTTTCAAATCAATGATCTGCTCAACATATAGGACATCAAGTGTGGCAGTTTTGTTAACAAGTGAAATCTGTGAATATAAATGAATTTATCTGATCAGTGTTTTATGGCACAGTACCATTTGAACATTATAGCTAACCAAGACAGTGTAAGTAATATCTCTCCCCTGGTGGGGCACTCCATTGAAACTGTCTTGGATTTAAATGTTATATCATGACAAGGCAACCTGAGTAAAATTTCTTCCTCTGGGCCACTCCAAAGAAACTGACCTGGGTTGATTCAATAGCACGATTTATACCCGCAACCTTCAGGCAACAAGTCAATGGCACCTTGGCCCAGTGGTAGAAATTATAGGCAACAAGTCAGAGGCACCTTGGTCCAGTGGTAGAAATTATAGGCAACAAGTCAGAGGCACCTTGGTCCAGTGGTAGAAATTATAGGCAACAAGTCAGAAGCACCTTGATCAAGTGGTAGAAATTATAGGCAACAAGTCAGAGGCACCTTGGCCCAGTGGTAGAAATTATAGGCAACAAGTCAGAAGCACCTTGGTCAAGTGGTAGAAATTATAGGCAACAAGTCACAGGCACCTTGGCCCAGTGAAAGAAATTATAGGCAACAAGTCAGAGGCACCTTGGTCTAGTGGTAGAAATTATAGAAAACAAGTCAGAGGCACCTTGGCCCAGTGGTAGAAATTATAGGCAACAAGTCAGAGGCACCTTGGTCAAGTGGTAGAAATTATAGCCGCCAACAAGTCAGAGGCACCTTGGCCCAGTGGTAGAAATTATAGGCAACAAGTCAGAGGCACCTTGGCCCAGTGGTAGAAATTATAGGCAACAAGTCAGAGGCACCTTGGCCTAGTGGTAGAAGTTATATAAAAAAATCAGGAAGTTGTGGATTTAAGTCTTGCAGTAAGCGAAGTGCTTAACTTCATTAACCCCAGGTGTTTTCTTGTCATTTTTGCCTGAAATGGGAGTAGGAAACACATGGGGGGGTTACTTCTGAATACATTCAAAAATATATGTTTCCATGAGACATTTGTTTAGCCTGAAGCCTAGTTGTGCCCGAAATGTCCTTTTTCATTGACTATTTCACTCATGCATGTGCAGACATAAAAAGTAGAGTTATCGGGGGGGGGGGGGGCCTATTGGACCAATCATTTTCATGTCCTAGGTACTTTTTACTCCAACTCCCCAACTTGTACCACTTTCTGCCAAGGTTCACCTATCTGTGTACAGTTCAGACTGGTATGCCTTAGATCTCAGGCCAAAAAGTCTACAATCCAGACACAATCTGATTCCAACAACACGTTTTGGTGCATAAAATATTGGATCTCCATTTTCCATCTGTATTTTGTTATGTGAATAGAACGTTTAGAGTTTTGGTATCATTGTAGTGCTACATCTTTCTACTTTTCTGTAATGCCAACTACTCTGGTGTATTTTAAATGACCTTGATGCTACAGAGCTCAGAAGTAGGGTACTACCTCCTGGCACATAAATGTGGTGCCAGAGGTTAACGAGTTACCATCACTTTCTCATAAATCTAGCTATCAGTAAATAATGCAATTATACAGGGATGGGGTGGAGGTGAATGTGGAAGGTAGATAGTTGATATTGCCAAGAGAAAGTGAACCAATGTCAGCTTCACCCTTATTAGTTTACATTGGCTAAGACTTAAACCTTTAACCACAAGTATGAATGTAAAAGATTCTGAAACCATACCTCCTCTGAATCCTATGGCTATTACAGGTCCCCTGATGCTGATTTCTTCAGGGTACATGTGGACACAAGAAAATACATCAAGAACTGTAAATGTTTCCTGATCATCACTAATGTGCATATTCCCATCACCTGAAATAATGTTATAAACTGCACTTAAAATTATCTATAGTCAATATTTTGCTGATCTCAACCTCAGAAGTATTAATCATTCACAATCTCTATATGTTTTTAAGAAGCAATTTTTTAAAAAATTAAAAAATACATGATGATCATGAATGGAAATGCAAATAAAAAGAAACAATTTTATTAGATATTTTTGCAGTTGACAAGAAGATTAGTTGCAAACAGTGATAATGTAGAAGGCATGTCATATTTGATTTAAATGTCAAAATTCTCCACATGAAATATACAAATTAAATGGGAACATTTTCCACCTGAAATATGAAACTTAAAATGATAGATTCCATTGCGGACCCAACAAATATTCACCTTCTAAGAACAGGTTGTATATTTAAAAGTTGTAAAATGACCATACCTTCATAGCAGCTCTATAGTTTGCATTGGGTATGATTTTTTAAGAAAAAAAAGAATTTCAAAGGTATTCCTCATTGGTTATCCTAGCCATTTAAAAATAGATCTTATATTATCTTAGGTAATGTTAAGAGAAATTTTAATACCATTTATTTGGTGTAAGATTTATTGGTGCGGTTTGGGTTATCGAGTATACAGCTTCTTACTTCATCTGTGCAACTATCAGAAAACTGCTAGCTTAATTTGGTCATTTTCACTTTCTGAACTTCAAAGGTATATTGTAAAAAAGAAAAGAGCCAATAACTTTTTTAGTACTTTCTATATATTTTGTCAATCATTCATTGCATTTTTTGAACCTGGCATGGCCTGATCTGGCAAAATTCATTTTCTTGATTTCATTAACTGCTAAAGAAAGTGTATATTGGACTAATTCTGGCTGATTTTTCAAGAACATGGGAGCAGTCATTTTAGTTAGCTATGTGCTTACATCATCATAAATTTCCACAAAAACACTATCCAAAGAAATTTTAGCCACAGTACATAAAAGTAACCTAAAGGAGGTAAGCCAACGTTCTCTCTCTTGTGCACGATGAAAATGCAAACAATTTCACATTACACCTGTCACTCTCTCAAAAGTACATAAGATCTGAAGTGTCCCCATAACTATTTTATTTGAAAATTCAAAAATGCTAGAAGACCCTCTCTGGTCCAGCCTGCATTTTATTTAGCTAAGTAAAAACATGTGGACATATGCATGCACCAAAGGTCATGCATATAGACATTAAATTGATCACTATCTGCAGCTGATATCAAGACAGACTTAATAAAAACTAAACTGTATTGGCTAGGTTACCTCCCTTGACATTACAAACATGTGTAAAATTATTTTCCTTAACATAAAACAACTTTTGGCAAAACACATTACAAGAACAAATGGTACCTGTAAAACAGATAATGATGTCCTCCAATATAAACAGTTTCTTGACAGGGCTTCTAAAATTGTTTAAAAATATCATATCTTCTGCTGTGTATTTGTTCTCTTTGTCTAAAACATTACCAGACCATTTGAATACATTCCCCATTTCATCTCCTGACAGCACCTGTAGAATAAAATAATCATCTTTAACTTATATAGCAGGTTCAGTCAAGTACAGTTGGATGGAAACTTAGGGACTAATGTTCACAGCAAATCTTCTGTGCATTTCCAAACAAACAAAAGCAATTTTATGTTTGAAGATTTAAAGATGTATTATATTAAAATTATTTAGGATTATAGATTATGGCAAACTCAAAAGCTAGATATCTGCTAAAGTATACCACAATTATTGTCATAAAATACTGCTATATACATTACAAGACTGTTATCTCATCCTAACAAATTATGGAGATTTGTCATTAATGTCTTGGGCACAAATTATGTATGGCAACCCATTTAGGACAATAACAATTTCAAAAGCTTGACAAAGGGTTATATTGCAAAATTTAGTGCCATTCAATTTTATATTCTGACCAATACAGATATCTCCAATGTGCCAGATATTCTTTTCTTTTTTGATACATCTGAATTTTTCAACATCATTTGCAGTTTGTACGTAATAGCTAGACCATACCAAATCAATGTGCTATATGGCTAAGAAGAATTTAAAGGAATTCAAGGCCACTTCTTTTTAACTGCTGAGGGTTGAACTCCTTAAGACATAAAATTTTCAAATTTGATGCTGTGGCAGTCATACTATATGTAATATTGGCACCATTGTCATGTATTACAAACATGAGACAATTTATAAGACTTCTGGTGGAAACCCCATGTTGATACTACCACCCATTCTGGAAAATTAGTGACAAAATTTTCAACGTATTTATTTGGGGCAACCATATTTGAGGTCAGATTGTAACTATTTTCATTCAGGACAAACAAGATATCATAATTAGTCATCTGGTGAAAATACCATGTTGATAAAGTTGTAAATAAATGCTAATTAGACAATAAAAGATAATTTAGAATGACTGACAGTACACACTTTGGTTAAAAGAATTCAAAGGAATTAGACTGCACACAAGCTATATTTTACAACAACTTTTAACTTCTTTCAAAAAATTGAAAATACAAGATAAATGTACCATATCAAAAAAGTTCCTTCATATGCTGAATATTGTTGACACAATTACTTGTACACTGTAGATCAAAACAATCAATCAAAAAATTCTTTATGGTAAAGGGTACAATGAAAAAAAATGCATTGTGGTGATCTTTCTTACATAGGAATTCATGGTATTACTACTCAATCATTCTTACTAATGGTTCTGTTAGATTGAATTTGCTTGGAATCCAGCATTAATTTCTCACAGGAAATGAACTTGATGAATACTCATTTATTGCTGAGTCATTTGAACAGTTACACACTGATGAGTACATATCTTATTAAAAAAATAACAAATATTTACTGTATTATCCCAGAATGCTACTGCAGTCATATTTGATGCAGTCTGTCCAAACAGATGGCGTACAATGTACTGGGTGGGACGTCCTTGTTCAGAATCAACATTCCAAATAGGTTGACCTTGGACTAGACTTCCATTAGCAGCTGCTATGAAACAACTACCCCAGGATCTGTAAAGAAATTTGACAGTGACAAGTATGCACCGTGTCCTTTGCCAAGAGACCAAATCAGGCAGTTCAAAATGTAATTTAGATGCCAATGTTAAAAAAATCATTCTTTATAAACTTGTATATAATCAAAAATGTACAAACCTATCATTTCAATGAAATGTAAACTGCCAAATCAATTGTCAGGCAGATACATTGTTCAGGCTATTTTTGTTAACCAAGAGTTTCTTAATCTATTTGGCCATCAACCCATCCAGTGTAATATGGTTTTAGCTTTGCTACCCATCAAATACAAAATATACACTTGTTTAGGAAATTTCAAATTAGTAAGGTTCACACAAAACATTAAAGAAAAAAATGCCAGATTAACCTGGACTCTCAAACATAACAGTTTACTCAACATTTTAAAAATGTAAATATCCAAAACTTTAAAATCACACTCAAAATTTGTACTAATGTAGTCAACTTATCGGTCAAACTAGTTTCAAGTAAACTCCGCTTTAAAGAAAGGATTGAGACCTGAAGTGGGAAGAGACTGTCACATCAACAAAATTTGTTATTGATGAGTTTTGAATAATTATTCCCAAACAGGATGCTGAATGTAAGCCATATTAAAAAAATCACTGGGCTCATTGTTTTACATATATAATTAACATAGTGGTAAAATGAATAAGTATACAGTTTTAAAAAAAACAGTGATAGTAATTTTCAAATTTGTATATTAAATCTATGACCTCTGACATAAATACTATTGTCTGAGTTGCAATGAGAGAATCCTGTTTCAAATACCATTCTTAAGGTGTAGAAAAAGAATCTGATTTTTAAATATTTTGACTATATTTTTATAACTAAAATATTTTGCAATAATTATTCGGAACTCAATAGTAGCTTTTCATAAGGATATAATTCTTTAAATATAATTTAGTAAATTTTGGATTCCTTTGCTGGTAGTTACTATTATCTGAATCAAATTTACATATTTACAAGAGTTTTTTAAAACTAAAATATGACAAAAATTTGGGAAAAAAGTCTTTAAGTTTTATATGTTTAGTTTTGTTAAATAATTCCACTCTGCTGGAGATGCACAATGTAAATCAATATCCCACATCACTGAATAATATTTCCTTACTGCAACTGACTTTGTTTTCAGTTGTCCTTTATTTACCTAAATAAGTGATCTGTAACAATTCCATTCTAATATTTTGTTCAATGACAAAAACTCATTATTTCATTTTTTAAAATAACTGAATACAAAGTAACAATTATTAAAAAAAAACATCTTTATAAGTGTCTATTTTGCTTGAAAAGATAGTGGACAAAATAAAATTTCACTTGTGGAATCAATTTCAACTTTTTCTATAAAACTGATTAGGGTTTATCAAACCTCTTCCAATGGATTTGGACAGGGGCTTGCTACCCTGTGAAATGTAGTTTTGTATCAATAATAATAATTTTGAAACATCCAAATTCATAAAATGGTTCCATTTCTATTACTTTAAGTCACCTTTCACTAACTATTTTATAAAATCAGAAACCAAATATTTGTAATCCCCCTCTTCATAACTTTTAAAATGATCATCCTTTATTTTGTTCTCTATGATCCACCATTGCATTACAATTTGAATACAATTTTATTCATATTCCTAATGGACTGGGTAAAGAAATAAATGAGTAAATTTAATGGTGAATTAAGAAAAGAGAAAATAAATGAGTAAATTTAATGGTGAATTAGGCAAGGAGATAAATAAACAAGTGAACATAATGGCAAATTAGGTAAAGAAATAAAAAAATGAGTAAATTTAGACAGACTTACAGATTATATTGATATTTTTTACCAAGCAGGGTAAGTTTCTTTAATTCTAGTTCATAAGTATTTCTTATATAACTTTGAGGTTTCCTCAAAATTAAGCTCCAATATTATCTTAACTATGGAAAAAAACACTCCCATTATTTTCAAAAGGTCCTTTCTACCAGTATAGCTTTACATTTGCCAATAAATTCATATTTGATGATGAGAGTGACCCTACCCATATTGACTTTTGTGAAAATTCATTTTTAATCCATAACTGCTACAGAATTCACCAAGTATTTTCAATGCATATTTAGTGATTCTTTTGATCCATCTAAAAGTATCAGCATACTGACTTTAAATTCTTTTCAACTAATTGATCCTCTTAAACTTTACTTTTTAACCAACTTTCCTAAACTTTCAGCACACAGAAACAAATAGGGTATAACTGGATCACCTTGCCTGCAGTCTCCACACAGTTTAAAAAATTCAATAAATGTACATTCTTGTGATGCATTAAGACTTGGGTTACCTTCCTCATATTCCTATACCCATGTAATTCTACAAAGAAATAAAAAAAAAGAAAATAACAAACAAAATGGTACTACTATGTGTATATGTGCATTGTTGATGTTCATGACTTATATTTGTAAATAATCTTGATCCGAAAATGCCACAATGCTAATTTCTTTCTGAAATGTGCTTTAATTATAAAGCTTCCTTCTTTAAATCTAAGTTACTACTGGCAGCATTAACAAATGCTGAAAGAAAAGGCATCAAGTGAATTTGCAAGTTCAGACAATTTAGATTGACTGACAATTACCTTACAACATTTACTCGTTTAATAAAATGCTGAATTTCAATGTTATCTTCTTTCTCCTCCTCCTCCTCCTCTTCATCATCATCTTTATTATCAGTAACCAGGTGATGACAGATGAGTTTACTATCAATAGAGGCAGAAATTATCATATTCAGATGCTTTCCACACAAAATATCATCGACATTGTCATCTGAAATGAGACAATGTTAACACTGTACTACCATATTTTATTGTTCAAACACACCATACTATGTACAATGTAGATTCTAATCAATCAGCTGCCAGGTAAGTCACACGAGCAGGTTCTGTGCTGTTCATTCTATTTATTATACTGAGTGAACAGGGTAGACTACTTTCAGCTCACACCTGTTCGCAAAATATTGGTAGGTGCCATGGTAGCTCAGTTGGCAGAGTATTAAACTTCTAATCCAAGAGTTGCAGATTCAATACCCCTCAATGTGTGACATTGATTGTTGCCTCAGTGTGTCATGGTGCAAGGCAGATAGCTTCCATTTCACTGGCAACATAAACCTAAATGATATGCTCAGATTGTTGTTAAAAACTAATTATCATCAGAATATATTACTGCTGCAACAATGTTTTACCCCCTAGGTCATCTAAGCCTTTTGTTTATCTCCATGGATTGCTATGCAATAACACTAATTCCTTCTATTGTTTATTGTTTATTGTGAAATTCCATCATGAACAAGGGTTATGAAGCCATTCTAATGTTTTAGCTCAGATGGTTTGCATTCTGATATCACTGGTATATTAAAGCATCAGCTCACATGCCAACCATTATTACCCTTAACCTTGTATTTTATCACTAAAACGAAACAAAAAAACCTCAATATAAACAAATCAAGTCTTCAGTGGCTATCTATCACTGCATTCTATTGGCTATTTCCATGTGCAAAGTTGAAATAAAGAAGCAAAACTTCTATTCAATTTTCATATATACAATATCCTTTCCAGCTGAGCAACTTTGTTTATGGTGAGATCACTTGTAAAAACAAGAGTATATTGAAGGGACTGATAAGAATTTCAAGAAATTCAACCTAAACAACATGTCTTATTTTAAAGTGTAACAACATCTATGCTATTCCTGAGCAACAAGATTTTATAAGTAGCCAATGTAGCAGCTTTACTGAATACAACAGTAACACCATTTTCAAGTAAGATAACCTAGACACAATCAGAGACTACTGGTGAATATCTAATGTTGATATGACAATCCACTATTGAAAATTATTGAAAAGATTTTCAAGATGTTCTTGTGATGGCCATATTGGATAAAATAAACATCATGAAAATTATAATGACAACGTTATGCTACTCTATATTTCTTTTCACAGAATCAATAAAAAGATGTTGAAGATGGCAGCCTTGATGGCAATACTGGACATCGGATTGGTCATACTTTCATTTAAGATCAACTTGAAATCATAAGAAGTCTTACAGTGATTTTCAGGATGGCTATTGTGATAGCCATACTGGACATCTGACCAGCACCATTTTCATTTAGAGTAATCCTAACCTTTGGTGAATGTGTGTGTACAGTTTCATCGCAATCTGCTAATGGATAGTGGAACATCTAACAATGCACAATGGATCATGAAATAAGCTCTGGTCCATGACAAGAAGCAACCAAAATTATCATCAAAATAAAATAATTTTATTCAGTTAATTTATCAATGTTCACAAAATTTCATGTTCATCTTTTAACAACAAATAACAAATTGACAGAAGCTACCATTTCTGATCTCTGAACAGACATGCACTGAATGCAGTCCTGAAGCAATTGACAATAGTGTTTGGTCAGTGTACTATGTTAGCCACATTGTCGAGTTACCCAATACCTACACATGTTCAGCCCTGTGATGCTGGTAACAGGCCTCTGGTGTTTAATGATGACATCACACTCCATTTGAGATTCCAGGTTTTTCCAACATATCACACTCCCACTTGCATGGCCAGAGAATATCATATTATCTGAAGAAGAGTAAAAACACCTTGGACAGACTGAACCTGCTTTCAAAAAATTAACCAGTGTTATTTATATGACAACAGTCAAAATTGTTAAAACTTTTAAAAACAATTCTTTTTAGATATCACCCAACAATCTTACATTGTGAATACACATTTTTTTTATAATTATAGAAGAGCAACATTCAGAATTTTTCATGCTCAAAATTTGATCTTTGGAGAATCAAACATTTCTTAGTACCATGTTTTACTACTGACATCTACTGCGGTTAACAAAGTGAAAATTTTAGGTGGAAAATTATAATTATAATCAACTCCATGTCCCAGGTACAAACAATGAAGATCTACAAGTCTGATACAAGACTTGTACTGATTGCAGTATCTTACCTTTAACTCATGCTGTTAACCCATTTATATTTGATTTGCAATAATTTTAAAATCAAACTTTAACCAGAATCTTACAAACTATAAGGATGATGACAACACAATGACCATCATATACTTAGGTCTTGTCACACTTATGTAGACAGGATTTTAAATCTAGTCTCAATTACTCAGTATTTATTTTACCATGTGTGAAGATATCAATTTTCGTGAATTTAAAGTCACAACTGACACAAATATGAAGGTCCAACAAACAACATTACTTATAAAAAATACAGAAACATTTTTGACATCAGAGGACGTGTTCAATATGAAATGATCTACTTTTTATTCAAGTACAGTCCTTAGCAAATGACAGTTTTGCAAAATATATGTTACCTTGAAAGTGTAAGGCAGTGACTTCACCATGGAGAAAGAAATAGCAAAGTTGTGTCCTTTTCTCTTCACCTGTTCTGATAAACTGGCATCTAGAATTGAATAAAAATATGCATATAATATGTTCTCTAATTTCTACAAGAAAATGAGTGGTGTTTAGTGGTGTCTGCATTTCTCATAAAATATGTTTTTCTCACAGCCCAATCTCCGACCAGAAATGATGTCGTAAAGCAAGTTAAGCAAGCAATGTGAATAAAAAAGGATTTCATGTGCTTGCTTAATGACTGAATACTTAGAACCTGGACAGGAACTAAAATATTTACAATAGTTATCCAGTTCATCTCAGCTAGAGAGCTGTGGTAGCTCAGTGATTATCATCAGACTGACCTGGGTCAGATACTGTGATGTCTTTGTGCAAGGTGCTTTATTTCAATTGCCTCAACACTAAATAGCCTACTTGTTTTGCAAAGCAACAAACCAAACAAATCATATAAACAAAGTGTAATTGTTGATAAAAGTCATATTACTTTTCAAGTTCTGATTTTCTTTACATTTGATACTTCAATACCATTGAGTAAAATGCTACAAACAAAAGTATAATAAATTAACAAAACTGCCCTAAAATATTACTATGAAAAAAGCTTATACCCAGGGCTTCCATCAATTTGTCATGTTTAGAGGTCCTAGACTACAGTGGTTTAAAATCTGTAAGGCACGCACCTCATGCCTGGAAGACCCCAACCACTGCACATAACAAAAAACTAGTAGATATAAAACTTGTAGATATCAAAATTTTAATCATCACTACTTGTATATAGATACACACTAATTTTAACAGTGCAATAGCTTTTAAATTTGTCAAGGTAATCAAGTGACTTTTTAGAAGAAACAAATTACATCCAAAGAACTGATACAAAAGAAAATCTAAGGCAAAATCTGGGGTAATCTATAACCAAGAATTTAGAATGATACATGAAAAGGAAACAAATCAAAAATAGTTGAGGGCAAAAGACGGAAACCATGTGGTGAAATCTGCATCTTCTCCATCATGAAGCTGCAATATATAGCTAACCCCAAACTTACATGATAGTTGTGTTCCCTAGAGTGGTCATGTAACTACATTTCATTTTCATTGAAAACTATACAATTAAATTAATGTTAATAATGGCTAGCATATTATGAGAAAATCAAACTGTACTATCTACCTTTGTATAACATTAAAAAAGTAAAATTTTCCATCATAATTTATTATAAATAATCTCTATACAGGGTGGTAAAATATAAAACACAGGGGTAAGGTGATGATGACCTAGGTGTCAATGACCTAGGTGAAAAATCAATGACTTTCAAAGCCTTGAAATGAGGTATACATTCTTTCAAGAATAGTCAAACCCTGTAAAAAAAAAAATGTCTTAAAATCGTGGACAAGAGATAATAATAATAATAATAATAATAATAATAATAATAATAATAATAATAATAATAAATACTACTAACAGCAGTAATATCCAATAACATTCCTTAGGTGAGTGTTTTCTGGGGTCATGATACAGGGCAAAGTCAACGACTAAGTTGCCTAAAAAGTGTAAATTTTGCATTCTTCTGTTAGGAAAACAAAAACAACTTTGCCCTGCGATCTTTTTTTAGAGGAACATTGAATGACCATCCCTTTTGAGTTACTGTCTCCCTTACCCTTACAATGTATGGCTTCTGTTGTTCTCTTCTTATGTCATATTACCAAATTTCACTAAATATGAATATGATAGCTTTTAAATATGTAGCAAATGTGTTTATAATATAGATAAAACTCAGAAAATTTTCTACCTGAAAATAAAGTTTTCCTTAAAACCAATGTTAGATGGAAATATGCATACTGGGATGGCAAAATTCAAGTAAGAGAATGAAACCGACACCACCACCACACACATATATATAGAGTCTTACTTTGCTCCCACTTCTCCTTGTTCAGCTCTCACTTTTTCCTATTCTGTCCAAAAGGAGAATTCACTTCTCCCTAAACTTCAAGTCTAGCTTGACCCCTGTGTTTTATATTTTACCACCCTGTATTGCCCGTAGACTCAATCAGTGGCAATTCAATGGATCCTACATTCATTTTCTGAAATTGACAGTTTCAATAACATTAAGTGACACAGATATTGCATGTCAAGAGATAGATTACACCTGGTTCAACATTGTAACGTCTGATTACAAATAAAAGCCTTGTTGTTAAACTTTGGAATGAGGTCATCTTACTCATATGATTACAGATGAGGAAGTACTTGTCTTTGCAATTGCATATGCCTGAATCTGTGGTCTTGTCTGAAGTATGGTCCTTAGGAACTTTAGGTCTACCATAAAAAAAAGTAAACATATCCTCAACAGAAAGCCAAACCTAAATTCAAATGTACAGCATCTGTAAACTTTACATTATCATGCAATTATGTCTTTTTGGAATAGTAAAAAAAATTAAACCTGACTTCTAATTAACGAGTTCTCATGGTCACAAAATGTGCATGATTAGACCACGCCAACAAATTGGAGGGATGTCTCCATATTTTGCCAGACAGTAACTTCTATTTGGAATAGCAGTTTACTGGCATACATGTACTTAATAAACAAGGAGATAATGAAGTTTATACTTACAACTAATAAAACTGCCTAACTAGTTGTACAAATGATAAAACTGCTAATTCAATGCGATAAATAAGGTACAATGTAAGTTTCCTTCACTTATGGGCCTTCACTTATGTTACCATATATATTCTTCATTTTACTTGTTCATCACAATTCTCTGCAGTTTTAAAAGTTTCATACAATTATCAATACAGCCTTGTACAGCTGAGATCTACTCTATTGATGAGTTTGTGAGGCTGTCTTACATGGATATGAACAGTATTCAGCCCAGCTGATCTGTCACAGCTGGCTAATCAGCCTGGTTAACCAATCCAATGGTCTATTCTGACTGGCAAATCAGCCTGCTTAATCAGTCCAAGCTGGCTATTCTGACCAGCTATTCAGTCCCAGCTGGCTATTCTGACCAGCTTATCAGTCCCAGCTGGCTATTCTGACCAGCTTATCAGTCCCAGCTGGCTATTCTGACCAGCTATTCAGTCCAAGCTGGCTATTCTGACCAGCTTATCAGTCCCAGCTGGCTATTCTAACCAGGTTATCAGTCCCAGCTGGCTATTCTGACCAGCTATTCAGTCCAAGCTGGCTATTCTGACCAGCTATTCAGTCCAAGCTGGCTATTCTGACCAGCTATTCAGTCCCAGCTGGCTATTCTGACCAGCTTATCAGTCCTAGCTGGCTATTCTAACCAGGTTATCAGTCCCAGCTGGCTATTCTGACCAGCTATTCAGTCCAAGCTGGCTATTCTGATCAGCTATTCAGTCCCAGCTGGCTATTCTGACCAGCTATTCAGTCCCAGCTGGCTATTCTGACCAGCTATTCAGTCCCAGCTGGCTATTCTGACCAGCTATTCAGTCCAAGCTGGCTATTCTGCCTGGCTAATCAGTCTCAGCTGATACAAAAGAACTAGTGTACTTCCGGAATGCAAACCACAGAGTTTACAGTTTACATTTTCAATTGCCAGCAGTTTGTGTCAATGGCTTTAAAACTCTGAGGTCCAGTCTGTTCTCATGATGTTCAGTAATTCTTTGAATGTAAGTGGCAATAGACAGAATGTAAGTGGTAACAGACAGACTAACTGTAAATGAACACAATTTTTATGCTAAAGTTGCTATGATATGCCTAATCAATGAGTAACACCCTACAATGAGTGACACATTTATCATCTGTATCAGGATGACATGGTAATGGAGTCACTGTCAGCATATTGTACTGGTTCTGACAGCTGAGATATCTTGCATTGCTAAAACAATAGGGATAACAGAAATTGATTATTTGATCGGATAATAAAAGAGAAAAAAACAGTCTCATGGATATCTATTGTGACAATTCTGAACATCCTTGAGATGCTGGTCTTATTTGTTGGGATGTGGTTTAAAAGTAAAAATTATAATTAATTCATGGACACACCATTAGAATCAGAGTTAATTCATTGACCCACCTGTAAAATTCTGCATAAACCTCTCTCCAAAAACTCCAAGGCAAAATCTTGCATTTGTTAACTGTCCATTCCTGAGAGTATTCTACAAGGGTTATCTCCCTTTGCCTGGAAAGCTGTGCCAGTTGGGTTATTTCGACAAGAGAATAACGACTAATCTCCTTCACACATCTGCAGAACCAGTAATGGAGTCCTCTTTCTAACTCACTGATAATCTCATACCATGTGCGACACACTCGTTTTGCAAATGCTGATGACACACCATCAAGTTTGCTCAAAATGTATGCCTGCACCTCCCTTGGAAAGTGGATGATCGGTACTCCCATGTTTTAGTTATCATCTGTATCTCCATATATCTGTTAAAAAAAAAAGAACAACTATACCAGGCAAGTTTTTTATGTCTGTTTCTAAAATAAGCCTTAAATTCTTTAATAACTAAATGTAAAAAATATAAATGAAATTTTTAATTTCCTTCTTTTTCATATTGTTGGCACTATCATCCAAAGTTTAAAAGTTCAACAGCTTTTCAAATACCAAAAAATCTAAAGATTTTTAAAATTTATTTGCTTAACTACAAGTCAAATGGGACACAAGACAATTTTGCTTTAATAAAGAACTGTTTATTCATGTTGGTAGTCTATACCTAATCATACACTTGCTTACAAATCTAGTCCATCAGGAAACAGCAGATACCCTAAAATGCTGTTATATGATGTGTCAGCAAATCGGGGCCTGTAGTTCTAATGGTTACTCCTAATCTATACTGCTGGCACATTATGTGACAAGAGATCTGGGTCTGAAGCCTTAGGTGGACCTGACTTATAAGCTTGTACTTGACTTATAAGCAAGTATATACAGTATGTTTTTAAAATATTGTCATAAACCTTACATGATTACCAAAAAATCAGGGAAGTTTAATTGAAATCTGATGATTAAAATCATTAAATAATTCCCAAAAAAATCATCCAAATAAATTTTTTATTCAATTTTTACATATGATGAACAGCACAGATTTTATGACCTAAATTACTTGAAACATAGCATTAGAATGTTTTACATTCAAGACATGAGTTTAAACAAACACATGTTGGATTCGCTCTAGTAATTGTGTGTTACAACATTAAATTATCAAAACATTCAAAATATAAGTCCAATTTCTAAATAAATATATGTTGGTTGATAGAGCTCAACTAATTTTAAATTATGCCTGAAGTTTGAACAAATAATTCTACATGGGGCTTCATCAGACTAAATACAGCAGTAGTGGCAAGCATGATTCACAACCATGATGTATGTTAGGCTGCTCCATTTACTAAAAACTGCATTTTATTGAAATTACTTATTTTTCCAAATTAAAAAAGAATGCATTGATGAAAAAGGGCATGTTTAAAGTTAGTAAGATCTAAAGGGATTAAACAATCCTCAGACTGTAACTGCATGTTAAAGGTCACTGGGCACCTGTATTGTTCAAACGTATGAAATTATTATAGTCATAAACAAAACACATTTGTTATGTATGCACACCATACAAATGCTTAATTAGACTTAAAAAACCACTTTTGTAAATGAAAAATTATTCTGCAATCTCAGTAAACAATCGGTCGTTTTTGAATGCCAAACACGGATATAACGTACCTTTATCCATTCTATTCAACCATGCCATTCAAATGTTTAATTTCCCAATGTAAATGTCTATGTGATATATCTTACAATCATGCTTTTGTACAGCAAATATGATGCACTGTGTAACCAAGAGTGATGTTAGGAAAAAGACTTTTTTCTTTTTCCAAAAAACTGTGTTTACCAGAAAAAAGTGAATTCAAGCTGTGAGATAGAATAGGGTGAGGGGATGGGAAAGTTGTATCATTAATGCCAGATTATAGTCAATTTAGCCCAAGACAATTCGGCCCAACTCGAAATACAATTCGACTCAACTTAACAATAGTGGGAACAATTTCTTTTTCTTAAAACAACAAGTAGATACTATGTAAGATATATTTTATGAATAGGTTAAACAAAATTGATATTCTTTCAAAGATAATGATCGTACTTTGCAACGTACATATATGAGAGAAAACACAAGCAGGCATATCTTGCTCATTCTAATTAAAATATTTATAAACAATTTTTTATGCTAAAAATATATGCATGCACAACAACATTTTCAATTTATGTTTTCTGGTCAAATTATCAATATTCATTTATTAGACAATAAAACTTAACACATAATATTCTATAGAAAATGTAAACATTTTTCTAAGGGTAATGTACATGAAAAATTAAAACAAATATATTTAATTTTAGGCTTCATATTGTAACACTGTTGCATGTAATACACACTCAGTTACACAAGACTGAGAGAATAATGTTGATAATTTTGTCAATGTTGCTGCAATATGAAGCTCTTACAAGTTAATTTTTTTGTTTATTTTTCAAAATTGTCTTAGTGTGTGGGTGCATAAATTAAAAGCTTGTCATTACTAGTCAACATTGTCAATCATATTTGCTCCAGTATTCCATACAAATAAGAAAGGAATTAACTGTGTGTTGAATTTGTTCCCCTTTCCTCTGCAAGGTACAAAAAAATGATAAACATACACTTATTTGAAAATAAAATGAAAGAAACTAACCTTGCATTGTTATCATTTATTCCTTCTTTTTTCATCATGTGAAATTTATTAAAGAAAACAATATACCAACGAACTCCATGAATGTAGTGGATGCAGGTTTGCATATGCATCCTTACTGTAGTGTGTATCGTTTATGTCAAATAAAAAAATCACAAAAGTGATGAAAATATCACTCGACTGCTTGAAGGCACCCTCCATTCATGCATGATGTTACAAGGTGCAAATAAAAATCATGTTAAAATACATCAACTGTAAGTGCAAATGATAATCTTTTCGCTAGCATGATTTACAAATATGTTATTAAAACATTGTTGTGTATACTATTTGCCCTGCACACATAAATTATGATCACATCTGGGAAACAATTAGAAACCTGAGTGATGGATAAACACAAACTGGAACAAGCAATAAACTCTTTCCTTAAACTTTCCAACAGGATATCAGATACAAAGGTTATTTTATTACAAAGCAAACAACCACTAAAACTAACTTTGATATCTTTTAAGTGTGCTCATTTTTCTTATGAAGTCTGTCAAGATAAGGAAGTCAAGTCTGGTTTCTTTGGATTCTTTTAAGTGTGCCGATTTTCTTTCTTTTTTTTAAAGTCGACTGATATAGAGAAGCCAACATTGATTTCTTTTTACCTGTATTAACGAGAATTTTCAAAATAAATTGAAACAACAGAACTGTTTTGAAAGCGCCATAATCTAGTTCATCACGCATGCATACTGATATAAGGCTGAACAGTAAATTCATTTTTCAGTAGTTTCATCTAAATGTTCCCTATTCATGGTTTTATTTTTCAACAACAAGAAGCATGTACTTCATCCTGTGGGGATAAATGAATGTTATTTCCATCTGGTGGCCTCTATAGGTTGGAAATCATAGCTCAGGGGTAGTAACTGCATTGTACATGTCTTTTTCAAGTAATTAATTTATTATTTCTTCTTTACACTTGGTAATTTTTTGTTCTTTTTGTACGAGTATAACCACTTTTAATCATGTAATGTAAATCTGATGTAAACAGAAAAATTTTGGAGTGTGGCCGGTGACCTTTAAATACTTCTGAAGTATGGAAACAGTGTTGGATTCATTACCTGAAGTAGACTATATACTTGTTTCTCCTAATCTTATGGGTTCCCTAATCATGCCATATTGACTAATTCTCTCTTAATTATGTTCTTGCCCCATCTGCCAGTCATTTAAAGAGGTCATTTTGATCTTAACTAATAACAAATTCTTTCAACAATGTTTCCTTTTCTGAAAATAAATAAGAAAATTATGAACCAATAGTATACATACCAAAGATCAAGTTTCCCTTACTCTCTAAGCAAATACAGGTCTCCTATATTTGATAACAAGAGCCAAATCACATCCCTCCTTGCTAAATAAAGTTATCCACTTGATAATGGTTTACAACGATACAAGTATAGTCTCAGGATTGATCTTATTTATACACAAGACTCAAGTCAGATCATTGCAAACAAAGGGTCACTATTTGAAACTTTAACATCATTCTCAGATGTGGCCAAAATATAAGAATTTTGATTCTTTTCTCATTTAGTATCGCAAGAATACCATATGCTATCTTATAGAATGGCTCCAGTTCCTTATGAACCATACAACACTGTAATCTATCTGAATCATACATATTTTTTATATGTAATACAAATACAAGTGAAATATAAAGATTTTATAGTTTTTATTACATGCCACAAATTCCAAATTAACACAGCCTAAATAAAAAGGCTAGTTATATTTAGGAATCTTTTGTATTATATCTGCAATAACACCAACTACAAAATAATAATAATAATAATAATAATAATAATAATAATAATAATAATAATAATAATAATAATAATAATAATAATAATAATAATAATAATAAAAATAATAATAATAATATCTACATTACATTATCTTTTTAACAATTTTAATCACATTGCTGTCATACAAAATCCCATCTAAATATGAGTAGACATATTTCTATACCAAAGACACTTTGGTTCATCTTGCATTATTGTCTAATGTTATTCATACAACATAAAAATGACACAAATCTATAATCTAACAATATCACATATTTCTCATTTAGAAAAAAACATAATTATGATTTAGAGAATTTTGTTACTGTTGTTTGTATTGATTTATTACAGCCATTTAAGCAGTAGGTACCTGGCATGGTGTATACAGTATAAAACAGCCATACACAATACAATAAAAAATATCAATCATTTTACATTATTATTTCTATTTTTTTATCAATGATTTGGTATAAATAAGTTATAAAATATTTTCATCTGAATATTATAATTAGTACTTAAATGTATTCAAAGCATTTTTATGCATCTTATAAATTCAAAAATTTCAAGCCATTTTAATTCAGACTGCATTATTTGGGAATATGTGGCATAAATGTTTAGAAAGTAATAAAGTCTACATTCTACTTGCATTACATTTTCATGATTTGGAGAATTGTGTCACTGTAGTTTTGTGCAATTTTGCTGGTTATTGCAATTGGTATTTTGCAAGCTGTATACAGTCCAAGTATACCTACTTTTATTTTTATCTGCAGCATCATCCATGTTAGGACCATTAACCTTACCGTGTACATTAGATTGACCATTTACTAAACACAGCATTTCTTTACACTGTACTCACTGTTAACAAATTTATTTTTCCAAATTAAAAACCTTCACAGAAATGAAAGTATGGTTTAAACTTTGTACGGTTTAGAGGTTATATATAATCCTTTGATACAAAGTAAATGTGCAGGTAAATACTTTACAAGACCTGAAGTGGGGTATGATTCATTACAGGAGTCTGAAATTTTGTAAAGTACAATGAAATCTCTGAGAATAAAAAATCACCTTATAGGTACTTTAAATTCACTCAAGGAAGGCAAGCGTGACCCCAACCATCTGTTCAATTCGACTCTTGTCATGCATCTTTAATCACTACAAAATTGCAAAATGATTTAATAGTTATATATATCTTATCAAAATTCAGTAATGTACCAACGCATAATTCTC
The DNA here is from genome assembly GCA_016746295.1 of Potamilus streckersoni. NCBI lineage: Eukaryota > Metazoa > Mollusca > Bivalvia > Unionida > Unionidae > Potamilus > Potamilus streckersoni. The sequence continues at coordinate 515,398 of JAEAOA010001723.1, read as the reverse complement.
AGACAGCCATCATATAAATCTAATTCAGTGACTTAACCTTTATTTTGCACCATTACAATCACAGTCTTTCTACAGGACTCCATTAGGTGGAAGTAGCTGATTTCACCAGATTCTACACTGCAGTAAATAAGTCTCAGAGTCTAATACATGTACCAATCTTGGAGCCAAGTCTGTGTTATCTTTTAATACAACTGGGTACAAATTCAAATGTATGTCAACAGAACATGAAAATGTGTCCATTTGCTAATGTCATATTTTGATTCCATCAGGATAAAGTCAGTAAGAATAATTATATAAATTAGTGGAAGAGTGTCAATATAGGCTGCCAGGTGTGTGAGATATTCCTGACACACTGACTACTCGTTCCAATGTTAACTGACATTGGAACACACTATGCAAGGCCATTATTTGGATAGTAAGACATAGCACTAAAACAAATACAACAGGTGCTTTCTTACATTTAGGACTAGACCAGAACCAGATCAGCAATTGTTATGAACATAATGTGTACCTGGACGACTCTGCTATGGATAGACTTCACGTGTCAAATAATTATAGTTTGCAGTGATTAGTCACCATTCAAATGACAATATCAGCATTTTAATGAAAATACAGAAAATTTCTTTGCACATTTATTTTGAACATGCCTTGAGGAGAAATGAACATTAGCCTGGAATGCTGTATTATCGTGGTACATAATGTTGTTATCAGTACACAATAAAACCGATCTGTTATTGCTGCATTATTACAAATTCTATAGTTTCTCTGACTTTTCCTCTATCTATTTCTATAAAAGATATTGGTCAATTCAATCATGTTAATGTAAATAAAACTGCATATGGCGGCTGACCCATATTACCATTTCATGGGAGAACAACTCTATATTATTGCGGTATTTACATAAATTATGTATGGTAGCATACACATATTATAATAAATATAAATTTCAACTTGGTGTTAAGATGTAACATCCATGCTTGCACTGCCTGAATATTTTCACCAAAATAAATGATTCAATGACTAAATTTAATACTACTAATGTTGGGTAAGTTAAATAAAATATGTATCTTATTTTTTCATTGCAAACTTGTAAAAATGTTGACATTTTAGAGGAAATTGCGCTTTAAGATATTTGCGTCGTTACTGGCTACAGCTTTACATACGTAAACAACCGCTAGACGGCGTGTGTCCAAAATAAATCGGAAAATTCCGTTTGCCGCGATGATACAGAGCCGGCGATAATAATGCTTTGGACTATACTCGGTAAATTTCAACACAGGTTATACATTTAGGTCATAATTCTACTGGTCCTATCAAACTATGCATATATGTCTTTAACTGAAAGTACTGAATTTGTCTAAAACCTATTCTTCCTTCAATGTATCTGCACGAAACTATATTGCAAATGCAAATGTTTGGTAGTTTTCTGCAGTTTGTAAACTAGTTTCGCTCAATCCGACACCAATGGGAAACAATCATATAAACACACAACAGGGTCTTGTTGTGCACATCAGTAAGAAGAACCGGAAGTCCACAGCTAGAACCAACGCCAAACATCCACGCTGGGAACCAATTCAAGAGTAATTTCCCTTTATTAACATCTGCACAAAGAACCATCACAAAAACAACAACAATAATAACAAAAGAGCTAGAAAGAGTTAATAAATGTTAAAACTGTCTTTTCGAATAAAGTGAAATAGCAATATTGCTTTATAAAGTTATTTTTTTAAACAATATTTGATTGTCAAAATATTTTTTTTCTTCTATTTTCTCATGGCTAAAGAGAAGGCATATGAAAACTCTCTCTCTCTCTCTCTCTCTCTCTCTCTCTCTCTCTCTCTCTCTCTCTCTCTCTCTCTCTCTCTCTCTCTCTCTCTCTCATAGTTGATATTTCAATGCAACATGGCAAAATCATCATATGCGTTTCTTACATTTACTGAGAAAATTTGTTTGCAAAATACTAAATCTCAATTTAGAGCTATCTTTGTTCACGTTAAATTTTCCATTAGCAAGAAAAAACTTATTTCTACTACTAATATGATATCAACAGTGACCCTCTCTCTCTCTCTCTCTCTCTCTCTCTCTCTCTCTCTCTCTCTCTCTCTCTCTCTCTCTCTCTCTCTCTCTCTCTCTCTCTCTCTCTCTCTCTCTCTCTCTCTCTTTTAAATACATCCGCGATAGGAATTAGATAATCACATGAGCTACTGCACCTTATAGAGCGTATTGTGCCTGCACAAATTTCAGGTGAAATTAAGGGATCTCTTTGGAATCCTCGATTAATATGGTTAAACTATGACATCGAACAAACAACTAGTACAATGGACTTAAATATAGGTTGTATTACAGGTTTCCTTACACTATCCTCATCTATAACTAACCTCACTGGTTTCAGAATGTTTAAAATTTTTGATAAGTCTCGAAAATATAGATCTCAGAAGAATTGTCAAGTATAAGATCCCTATAGTCCATTACATATTCACGATTGTTTTTTTTGTTTGTTTGTTTGTTTGTTTTTTAATCCTGTACCTATAATATGTATAATACGAGCATTTAGATAAGCGATCATAATATTACCACCAGGATCCAAAACAATTAAAGGTATTATAGCAATAATCAAAATTATACCTAAGCTAATTCAAATTCTGCGTCCCTGTTCAGTCTATGAATTTCACTCAGCGCTTATACTCATATAGTAGTTACTAAAGTGGGGTATGCGATAGTGCTCACATTATTGCATTTGTACTGTAAACCAGCCTCTACATTCGTGTTTCTCTACAACAAAATAATAAATATAGTCTAGTCTATGAATGTACAGAAATCAAGGAATATTATGAAGTTCTTTTGTTTCATGTTCCTTCAAAGATATATGGACATTTGCTATGTAGTACCGTATGGTTCCTGGCACCCTTATCAAAAACTAACTTAAATCTGTGTTTGTATCTACCTAAGTAAAATGTATTGGGCTTGCTTCACATCAACCTACCGTTTTAATTTTAGGATACTTCCTCAGAATCAACTTGTATCTTTCTCTTTGTAAATGTCTGAGAAATACATATTGGGGTTCCTTCACATTTGTAGACATCAAAATATCTCCGTATAGCATATGGGCATTCACATCATGAGTGAAAAAATCCCCGATGGGAACCAAAGCAACCTCACATATATTTTACCATACTATGGTTAGGATATTTGAAATTCTGTGTACTGCATATAAATCAAAAAAATTCATACTGTTCGTTCTTTGCATGTTTAATTGACACGAAAGGTTTCTGAACCTATGCTATAAAGTACCGTCTGAATTTTAGCAACCGAGCGCAGAAGCAATTCATATATTTCTTCTTGTAAGGTACTTAACTTGCACGCTATGTATCCTCGCTCAGAACCACGACCTTCTTAACACTGCCTCTCACAAAACAAGTTGATGCCAAAATAAACATGAGCATAACTATTTTTTATAATAACAATCAACACTAACCAACAGTAAATTAAAGGACTAGTCCTTATTTTAGACAAAAATCGTATCACGAGGATATAAAATGTTACAATCGACCAAAGTCTGTTCATTACTGCAGGTTCCCTTCAAACATGTGCCCAAACCAACACTTCCTGGTGAAAGAAAATTACACAAAAATAAACTTCATATACTTCTACATCTTCAGAAAAAATGACAGACGAGTATGATCTTTATTGCTGCATATAAATTGAAGTCCTTTTTGCCAATTATGTACCGATAACATGTAGAACAATGATTTTAACTTCATAGATGATAACATCACCTCTGGAAACCAGAACAACTTCTTATTTGAAATACTATGCGCTAGTAACATCTTTAACATCTTTAATAGGATATCTGAATCAACATATTCAATAATCAATATCAATATCAAAATCAATATCGTACTTTTGAGGTTGATTCACTTATTTCAGAGATTTATGCGCCAGAGCTATAAAGATACAGTATCAAATTTAGCATCCGTGCTCAGAACCAATTTATACATTTCTCTTTGTAAATGCCCAAGTCATATTTAGTTGGTTTCTTACATATCTGTACAAGTCACATTATTCCCATGCATATTATATAACATCTCTTCATCTTTAAGTATTGCAACCTAACAGCTTTATTCTTAAATCGCTGCTCACATGAGGAGGTTCCTATATAAGGTACATACCCTCGTTTCTTTCAAGCAGTGCATCTGCGCTCAGAACCACGACCTTCTTAACACTGCCTCTCACAGCACAAGTTCATGACAAAATAAACATCAGTATAACTATTTCTTAGAAAACACCATCTGATAATAACCACCAGTAAATTAAACGCTTAGTCCTTATTTTAGACAAATATCGGATCACGAGGATATATAAATTGTAACAATAAAGCGAAGTCTGTTCTTTACTGCAAGATCCCTTAGAACATCCATGCCTAGAACCAAGATTTTCTGCTGAAAGAAAATGACAAAAATGTAGAATTCGAATACTCATATGTCTTTCAGAACAAATGACAAAATTAATAAGATCTTTATTACCGCATATAAATTCACTTATTTTTCTTAATCATATGTGAGGTATCATGTAAAATAGGGACATTTACTTCACCTATGATAACATCTCCGCTCGGAACCAAAACAACTTCATATATGAAATATAATGCTCTAGGTAACATATTTAATAGGATATTTGAAATTATGTGCGCAATATAAATCAACAAATTTCATACTTTTCGTACACCTCGTGTTGTTTCACTTTATCAAAGATTCGCCTGAGCTATAAGGTACCGTATCAATTCTTACATCTGTGCTCAGAACCAATTTATTTATTTCTCTTTGTAAATGCGCGACTCAAATATAGATGGTTTCTTACACATCTGTACACGTCACATTATCTTAATGTATATTATTTAACGTCTCTTCATCTTTAGCTATTTCAATTTAGCAGCTTTATTCCTTGTTCGTTGCTCACATTACGTGGTTCCTATATAACAGGTATCTACACACGTTCCCTTCAAGCAATGCATCTGCGCTCAGTAGCACGATTTTCTGACCATTGCCTCTCACAGTCTAAGTTCATGATAAAATCAACATCAGTATAGGTATTTCTTTTGCAATGACCATCTGATACTAACTACCAGTAAATTAAAGGACAAGTCCTTATTTTAGACAAAAATCGTATCACGAGCATATAAAATATAACAATCGATCAACGCATATTGATTGCTGCATGTTCGCTTGCAACATCCGTGCCTAGAACCAGTATTTCCTGGTGAAAGAAAATTACATAAAAATATACTTCATATACTCATGCATTGTCAAAACAAATGACAAATGAATAAAATCTTTATTTCCGCATATAAATTAAAGTCCTTTTCCTAATCATGTGCCGATAACATGCACAACAAAGATATTAACTTCAAAGGCGATAACATCACCCCTGGGAACCAAAACAACTTCTTTTTGGAAATACCATGCGCTAGGTAACATCTTTAATATGATATCTGAAATTCTGTGTCCTGTAAAAATCAAAAAATTCCTTATTCTTCGTGCTTTTCAGGTTGTTTCACTTACATCAGAGATTTCTGCGCCTGAACTATAAAGTACCGTATCAATTTTAGTATCCACTCTCAAAACCAATTTATATATGTATCTTTGTAACTGCCTAAGTCATATGTACTTGGTTTCTTACACATGTATACACGTCACACTATCTCCATGTATATCATTTAAAATCTGTTCATCTTAAGGCATTGCAATTTAGCAGCTCTATTCTTAAATCGTTGCTCGCATAAGGTGGTTCCTATATAATGTACCTCACTTGTTTCTTTCAAGCAGTGCATCTGCGCTCAGAACCATGACCTTTTCAACACTGCCTCTCACAGCACAAGTTCATGACAAAATAAACATCAGTATAACTATTTCTTAGAAAACACCATCTGATACTAACCACCAGAAAATTAAACGACTAATCCATATTTTAGACAAATATCGGATCACGGGGATATATAGTGTAACAATAAAGCGAAGTCTGTTCTTTACTGCAAGTTCCCTTAGAACATCCATGCCTAGAACCAAGATTTTCTGCTGAAAGAAAATGACACAAATGTAGAGTTCCCATACTCATACATCTTTCAGAACAAATGACAAAATTAATAAGATCTTTATTGCAGCATATAAATTCCCGTATTTTTCCTAATCATGTGCCGATAAAATGTAGAATAGGGACATTTACTCCACTATGATAACATCTCCGCTGGGAACCAAATCAACTTCATATATGAAATACCATGCTCTAGGTAACATATTTAATAGGATATTTGAAATTCTGTGCGCTATATAAATCAGCAAATTTCATACTTTTCGTACACCTTGTGTTGTTTCCCTTACAGCAAAGATTCACGCGCCCGAGCTATAAAGAACCGTATCAATTCTTACATCCGTACTCAGAACCAATTTATATATTTCTCTTTGTAAATACACGAATCATATATAGTTGGTTTCTTACACATCTGTACATGTCACATTATATTCATGTATATCATTTAACATCTCTTCATCTTTAGGTATTTCAATTTAGCAGTTTTATTATTTAATCGTTGCTCACGTTAGGTGGCTCCTATATAAGGTACCTACAAACCTTCACTTCAAGCATTCATCTGCGCTCAGAACCACGACCTTCTTACCACTACCTCTCACAGTTCAAGTTCACTGATAAAATCAACATCAGCATAACTTTGTTTTGCAATAACCATCTAATACTAACCACCTGTAAATTAAACGACTGCTCCTTGTTTTAGACAAAAGTCGTATCACGAGCATATAAAATGTAACAATCGACCAAAGCATGTTCATTATGTTGTTCCTTCAACATCCACACTGGGAACCGATTCAAGAGTAATTTCCCTTTATTAACAATTGCACAAAGAACAACAGCAACAAAATAGCTAATAAATGTTATCCCCGTTTCTTGAAGTATAGTGAAATAACAATAGTTCTTTGTAAAGTGATTTTTTAACAATATTTCATTGTAAAGTAATTTTCCTTCTATTTTTCTCACGGCTAAAGAGAAGGCATATGAAAACACATCTCTCTCTCTCTCTCTCTCTCTCTCTCTCTCTCTCTCTCTCTCTCTCTCTCTCTCTCTCTCTCTCTCTCTCTCTCTCTCTCTCTCATATTTGATATTTCCATGCAACATGAGAAAATCATCACATACATTTCTTACATTTACTTAGAAAATTTGTTTGCAAAATATTAAATCTCAGTTTGGAGCTATTATTGTTCATGTTAAATTTTCCATTAGCAAGTAAAAACTTATTTCTACTATTAAACCTTATATATATATATATATATATATATATATATATATATATATATATATATAATAATAATATTTCTATATGAAACTCTCTCTATATATAAGACGAATTGTCAAGTATAAGATCCCTATAGCCCATTACAAATCCACGACTGTTTTTTTTATTTTTTTTTTTGTTTTTTAATCATGTACCCATAATATGTGGAATACGAGTATTTACATAAGCGATCATAGTATTTTCAATAGGAACCAAACCAATTAAAGGCATTATCCTGCAATAGTCAAACCGTACCTAAGTTAATTCAGATTCTGCGTGCATGATCAGTCTAGGAATTTCACTTAGCGCTTTTACTCGAGTAGTACCTACTGAAATAGGGTATACAGTAGCGCTCAGATTATTGCATTTGTACTTTAACCAAGCCTCTAGATTAGTCTATAAATGTACACAAGGCAAGGAATATCATGAATTTCATTTGTTTTAAGTTCCTTCAACAAGATATGAACATGTGCTATGTAGTACCGTAAGTAGTAGGAGAAAGTAAGAATCCGAGCTCAACAACCCCCTCCAGACCTCCAAACAAATACAAAATACCTAGGTAACGTAATAGAAAACCTATTGCAATCAATAATTGCGTTAAGAATCCGAGCTCAACAAATACAAAATACCTAGGTAACGTAATAGAACACCTGTTGCAATCAATAATTGCGCTAAGAATCCGAGCTCAACAACCCCTCTAGACCTCCAACAAATACAATAGAACACCTGTTGCAAAATACCTAGGTAACAGGTAAAATTTAATTACGTGATCTTCCAGAATAAGCAAAATGATGTGTCAGACTCAATTTTCCAAATCATTACGATTTAGCAGAGCGTGGCGATTGTGGACTAAATTACGCATTAGAATTCCAGTAAGGTAAGTGGTATTATACCTCATTACCAACTGTTAATGTCTCAACTGTAGATATCAAAAATATTTCATTATCATGGTGATAGAGGCTAAACTTTACTTTACCGCTCACATAACGACGGGACTCAAACAAATCTTTTATTTGTGATTTGTTAAGAGGGTATTTTTTGTCGATAAAATACACCTTTGACCGATCAAGATCAATTGTAAGTTTGGTGTATTTTTGCTGACTAATCGGACAGTGAAAGTTGTTAAATTCCGCTAGCAACTTTTGATACAATTGTTCGAGATAATTAAAATACTCGCTGTCATCAGATCTGATGAGCGAAAGTTTTAACTTGTCACGGGTACCACTAAAGCATATGCCTGATGTTTCTTTATTATTTCAACTGTCAATGGTTTGCCGTCCATCATTAGATATTTGATTTTGCTACTGTAGCTATTTGTTACTGTCAAATTTTCAAACATTATTTTTAAAGTTTAGATAAAATTTTAGTTTGCAAAGATAATGTCAAATATATCTCTATCATCATGACAATACCCAAGTGCAAATGTATCTACCCCATTTTCGCAATAACGTTTATCATCAAAATTGCTCAAACCGCGTTTGATAAGGACATCTGTTTCGAGCTTATGATGATTTGTCCGAATTGACATAGCTCTTATAAAACTAACACCGCCATCAAGCGCATACTTGTAGTCATCAAATTTTATAAACTTTTTAACAAAATCACGAGGCAGACCTTTTGCTTTTTTTGTTATTTTATTATTGTCTAACAATACGGCATACATTTTACTACGTAATCCGATAAAGTATTTGATAGCGCTCGAGTTCATTTCATCTTTGAACTTACCAATAACCTTTTATTTGTGTCGTCATGAAATTTACTGTCACGTGGGTAATCAGAAAGATCAAACAGATATCTATTATCATGCATATCCTGATAGACGTCCTCGCATTCGATTTCATATACGAGCGAATCAGTATCAGTAAATAATAATCTACTAGCCGGCTTTTGATTTTTAACAAAATTATAATGAAAATCGTACATCAGCCACTTTGATAAATCTAACACTGAAGCTCCAACGTAGATCGGCTTGTTTAGTTTTAGATTTGTTTTTCTTCTTTGTATCGCAACAAGATTCTCATTAAATATTTTCATGCTCACAAAATCATCGTCTGACACAAGTTTGTTTCTGCGATTGACATCATTGACTAGTTCGATATTTACGCGTTTCCTAATATTCTCCATCGTCTTACCAAAAACAGAATTGTTCATCAGTTTGAAAAAGTTTTTCTCAAAATCAGTTTTTGCCGCAGCTCTTCTTGTAGTGTTCGAGTTTAATATAACCTCTCATCCACGGCGACTGATTAAATTTTAGTACGCGATGAACTTTTCTCAACACGAGACCAGCATCGACTGCTTGTTTTAAAGCTTTGTAATGCAAAACATAATTACGTTTATGAAGCAAATTTGGTACTAGTTTCTTTACCATAGAATGTTGTCTTGGTAATGCTGACGCTTGTTGTTCTTCTGATAACAAACTATATCTATAACCATCGATTCCGCGCAGAAAGGGTAATCGTTATGCAATTTGTGTAGCGAAGTTGGATAATCGAGATCAACTTCAACGAAATACGAAACATCGTCGGGTATCTTTTTTTCTGTCTCTGATAGAAATTGATCAGCCGTGATCCAATGAAATCCACCAAACGGCATTGATTCTGCCATCGAATACCCGTACAAGTTATTGCAATCTAGATAAACTATATACTTCGAAGGAAGGTCAGGATTATACTCTTTCAAATATTTGTTGTTTGCTTCAGCATATTTCTTCGTTATCACGCTAATACCGCCTCGGATACCTTTTTCATAAAATTGAACATATCAACATCAGTCAGTAATTCCAACCTTACCTTACTAAACTTTAACAGAGCATCCCATGACAGTCCGGGGGCAGAATAATACCAGCAAGGATCTAGTCCGTAATTATTATAACTCACTTCTCGAAAACTTTCAAAAACATCTGCTAATAATAACACGTCAGTTTTCAAATACAAATCGTGATAATCACCAAAAGTCTCACAATCAAACTCTTTCCAAATATCTTGTGCATACTTGTACTCGTCATCAGTTATATTTTCATTTTTAAGTTGCGAGTAAAATTTGTCTTTGCTAGGTAAAGATGTTTCATCAAATTTACTCCAATCGTCGAGATATTCGTATGGAAAAACTCCTTTTTAGCTAATAGATTAAATTTATCTCCAAAACAGTCTCTTAGGTTATTAAATTTACTACAACCTTTTACTAGCTCATCTAACGAGGCTGCCATAAACTGCAGGCTGTCAATAAAACGCAATTTACCTAGCGTAACTGACATGTACTTTTCAAAATTATTTGGGATGCATTTGATGATGTTATCGAGTTTTAGACGAGATTTTATCTCAGGATCACCAAAAGCTTCTACTATAATGTGACTATCATATCCTCGAAAATTGTGAAGAATAACTGGAATAAAATCTGGAGCGTGAAATTTTAAATTACACTGGTCATGAGCCGCTCCACGATACTGTCCGGTCAAATGGCAATGGTCACGTACTTTTTTGTTGTCAGGGTCAAAAGCTTTTTCACAAATATAACAAATTTTCGCTTGCTCGTGATCAGATTCTTGTTGAGGTGTTAATTTTAACATTGGAGTTACTTTTTTCAAACGATAAGTAATATTATCAACTTCGTTAATCAACTGCTTGAGAAGCCAACAGCTGGATTTTTACCACGATATAGTTGGATTGGTTTAGATAATCTCGAATCAGCGCAACAAACTACCTTGTACGCTACTCCACATGGAACATGATTTTGAATTTTTCTTGTACTCGATTGGTTAGGATCATTTTCTACGCCAAGTACAGGTTGAAGTAAGCATTCGAAATCGACGTATATGACGAAAGGAATTTTTAGTTTATGATTATGATGGACAAACTGTAACACGCTATCTTTTTTAGATGGCATTGTTATTCTTTGTACGTCACTACAGTACTGCAAATGCTTTTGTAATGTTTCATTGTCTCTACAACCGTGCAAGCAGCGATAACAAAAGAACTTTTTGTTGTTATTTTTATTATACTGTCTTCCAACTAGTCTGTTAAAGTTTTTGATCCAAACGTAATGATTTTTATAAAACAGTAAATTGATAGTCGATTGTGAAGCTTTTTCTGAAATATACCTCGGATAGACATTTCTTTTTCATCTAATCCGAAAACGTTAATCGAAATATTATTTTGCTTTTCAAACTTTGGTATTTGATTTTCTGCCACTGGAAAGTCAATACCAGCACAATTTAATCTTGACACGTGACTGATATACTTCTCAACACGATCAGCATTTTTTTCTGCTGGAAATAGCGCGGAAAGAACAGCCCATTGGAAACATTTGCTATCGACGTTTTTTATGTTTTTACAGCACTGTTTATTTTTTATTTTTGGTGGCAGGTCGATATACGAACTACCGCGTAATGCGTCATATTTCATCGTGTGAAACAAAATTTCCTTGATCATTTCAAACTTCCAACCCGAACCTAATTCGGTAAATTCTTCTATTTTTTTCCAAATTTCTTGGTGTATTTCATTAGATAGTGACAAAAGATCACTACCAAGTAAAACACGTCTAGATTTTGCGTTGATGTAAGGGTCTGCAATTTCCTTGTTAGTAGATTCTTCCGTCACAAAGTAGTTTTGAAAATATAACGTGATATTGCACTAACAATCTTAGACCCTTGTGTTTTTCAAGCTCACGTTTTACAGTCGTCTGTAGCAGATGAAAGAGATTTGTTTCAGAAAAATTTACTAAAACGTTTTGATTATCAAACTGATAACTATTGTCAAAACCTGTAAAAGCAGTCGCTATTTTAACAGGTTCTCCACAATTCTCATCTTGGCTATATCACGTAATTTCAACTTTATTATACTATAGTCTAATATATAATTGAAAATTTACCGCACACTGCGCATGCCCTAAAAAACAATTAGAGATAAAAAAATATCACCTATAATATAATGACAGTAAATCTGACAAGCGCACGTGAGCAAGAGGAATATTATGTTTATCCCAAAAGTACAACCTGTACGCTGGAAATGCACTTGGTTCGGTTATTAATATCATTACTGGAATATCTGTTGGTAAAGCAACGCCAGCGGGTTATACGATTAGTGTAAAGGGAGATAATACTGAAAGAATTACGATGTTTAGAAAAGATTTTATTTACACGTTATTTTGCGATGACATTCCAGAGGGGAAACGAGTATATCATTATAACGGTAAAGTCACTGATGATAATATTGAAAATTTATCCTTACAAGACGAGTTTCAGCCGCATCCGGTCTTTGATTTATACGAGGCTAACGATCGTGGTATTATAAGAAACAGAAAAACTAAAAAAGTTTAATAATTCTATGAACAATATGGGATATATCAGTGTAACTGTTAGAGGAACATCGACATATCGTGTTTGTTATACTGGTCATAGGTTTGTTTACGAGGTGTTCAACGGATCTATACCAATGGTCTGGTTATTAATCATATCAAATGTAAAAAAGACAATCGATTGGAAATCTGGAGCTAGTGACCCAACAGGAAAATGTGAGAAAAGGACGAGGTGGTGGTATTAATTTTAGATGCCCAATAAAACCTGTTATTTCGTTAAACCTTGAAACGGATGAGGAGATCAAATTCAAATCAATTACAGCTGCGGCGAAATATTATAATATAAATCCAGAGCAGTAAAATTTGTAGCTGATGGAGCAACAAAATCAGCTTTTTCAAACAAATATGATGCTAGTATTATTTTTAGATATGATGATTAATAATATTTTGTAATTCGGTTTTAGTCAAACAATGATGAGCAAATGCTATAATATCATCGCAATCAAATTTTAGCGTCGTTACTGCACTTTCATTAATTTTATTTTTTTCTGCTTCTGTTAGTAATATTTTATGAGAATCACCTTGCATTACAATAACGTCAACGGAATATGAACTATAACCTGACAAGCATTTTCTTACCGCTTCAGTCAGTTCGTGGTAGTTTATTATATTAACTTTTTGGTGATATTTGACCTTGTCAGTCATCTTATAACAACAAATTAGATAAAAAATATATTATAATAATGGACTTGATGAAACGACTTGCTAGCGATAAGGTCTCCACAATCTCTAATGATATGATAGACAAATCCATTGGTTATAACGAAGATGATATTTTATATAAAAACGAGTCTGATGATGGTGAAATAGTCACCGTCGTTAACAGATATAATTATAGCAGACCAACCACTGGAAAATATAATGTCAAGTATCACATTGCTAAAAAAATTATAAAATTTAATTTTACCGTTACCGAACAGCAGGTATTTTTGCAGTTAATCAGACCTTTTTTAAACATCAAAATTCCAGACCGACAGAAAAATATAAAATTTGATTTCATCTTTGTCAAGATTTTTAATCTTATGACGATCTCTGACGATCGCAGACAATATCTAATATCATTATGTAAACCAGTAAAATGCAAATCTATCAAACGAAAGTATGAGGAAATTTATAATAGCATTATTTCACAGTCGATAAAATCGACCGGGTTGGAATCCAGCTGTTAAATTTATCACTATACCCACGCCATTTGACTAAAACTTTTATCTCCTTTTTTCCTAATCACTTTTTCGATAACGAAAACATCTGTTCAGTTTTTTGTAGTTCTTGTTCGTAACTACCTCCTACCATAAGGTCACCTGCCAGATCTTTTAACGCGTACGTTACAGGTATTGTTAAGAGTACTTTATCAACAACAAATACTTCTTCGCTCCAGTTTGGAGTAAATCCTTTTTCAAATATCTTTTTAGTCAAAGAGATTCTAACTTTATCACCGACCTTAAATTTATGTCTGCGGTACATGTTTTCGTTTGCTAATATTGGATTTTTGATAGCGTCATTGGGTGACATTTTGATGGTTCGATGTTTCGTGTTATTATATTCGCCTACGATTTGAGAAAGGTCATCGATGTACCTGTTGGTGTTTTTAGCTGTCATATGTTTGTGTAATTTTTCGTTTAGCGTGCGATTAAATCTCTCGACAACAACGCTTTTGCCTTCGTTTCCTGTAACGTATTTTTTAATATATTTTGTTCTAGAAACTGTTCAAACTTTTTGTTAAAAAACTCGGCTCCATGATCAGTCCAGATTTTGTTTGGTTTTCTTTCGGTGCTCGTTATTATTTTTTTTAGGGCATCAGTGATTGACGTTCCTGTTTTATCTGAAACTGGCACACTAAAAGCGTATTTGCTGAAAACATCTATAACGTTAAACAAATACTTCTTTGGAGCGCCATCAGCGCCAACGTTAAACTGAGCCAGATTGGATACATCTACCAAATCTATTGCCCAGATATCATCTACAGCGTTTGCAACAACTTTACGTCTCGGAAACTTTTTTTTTAGGTCTGTGTAGTTCGACTGCAAGATCATCGTATAATTCTTTTCCGCCGAGTCCAAGTTTATATTTTGCTCCTATCATTCCTTGAACAAATCTTCTATCAAAACGTTCTCGTAGATTTGTTGGCTCCATATCATGTAATTCGTCTAACATTACTTTATCACAATCTGCTTTCGAGTTTTCATGATCACGATAACAGATATCGTGACGCATTGCTATTGCATCCACTTGATTATAAGGCTTTGTCCTGGCAATGGATTGTCGTTTTCATCTAGTTGTTGATCTAGCGGATTCCAAGGACCTGTATAACGATGACCTGGCAAAGTCCAACCGCCTTTTGGTTTTGGTAAGTTACCAATAAGTTTTTTATGTATATCTATACCTAACCCTATTATTTCTCTGTTGTTACAACGTTGACAGTACGTAATGATTTTATCTTGTTCTATGCAAAGATCTTTGTCACAATCACAATTGCATTTCATTTTATTTTATTTTGTTTCATAAGATTAATCGTCGATCAAGATAACTCTATCAACGCTAGATCCTACTTGTTTTTTCAAAAACATACTTTTCTTTCTACCACAGATTGCACAAATACTTTTTAACATCGTTCTATTATTTTTCGTTTTTTCCGTCATCTCATCCTTGTTCTCTGTTTTAGTTTTGCATTTGAGACAGTATGTTGACATTATTATATCAAGGAGTTTAGATAAAATTGATTGCAATATTATCATTCGCATGAGAAGGAAGCTCATCAAATTGTAAAATAAACTTTAAAAAGTTTTTACTCCCAGAGTTTTTACTCCCAGAGTTTTTACTCTGGTGCATTTGTCTGACAAACATGATACAATAATAACCACAAGCTGATGTTCCAATCGGCTGTAGTTGATTAGACGAATAATTTATTTTATCAAATTTTTAAAAATATATTTTTTTATGAGATCGCTTGGAGGAAGTCCGAACGAATCAAAATAATTGTTATCGTGGACAGCAACCCAGTGGGTGCCAGAGCCATCATTGAAGTTTTCAATATTTACAACACAAGAACCGCCTGTTGGTACGTCATCGAGTTCATCCTTGGAAAATACTCCTCGAAATCCAACAACGTCCTTCAATTTTTCAATGATGTCAAAATTGCTCAATAACGTCTGGTCCCTGGTAGAGTTAATCCGCGTCCGATTCCTAGTAAGTTTGGCAGCAGACTTCCCGCTAGTCCCGCCAAAAGTGGAGCGAAAGGAATAATTCCTCCTTGTTTTGTTTGTTTGCGTTTTGTTGTTTTCTTTTTTTTCGATGATTTTTTTTTTTTCGTTGGATTTTATTTTATACAGTTTACATAAAACGGAGTGACTATGTCACTGCGATAGATTTGTTTGATACCACGACCTTCGACTGCTTTCTTTTGCGCCAGAGACTGCTCCTGACGCAGCCGCAAGTCCAAGTGTACCAAGTACTGGTAAAACTTTGCTAGCTATTATTGATAACGCTGGTCCAAAAAATCCACCTTCTTTTGACATTGCAGTTACCTGAGAAACAGATAATTTCAGCACAAATGGTTTTCCTTTGTCGAGTTTATTGATTTGTTGTTGCGTTAGCATGACTTTTACTGCAATTTTATTTGAAGTTTCCGGAGAGATCATCAAAGAAACAGAGCTGCGTTTAGCAACAGCTGCTGATAATTTTTCAACTTGACCAGATGTTAGGTATATTTCTCGAGTTGTGTATTTGGTTTTCATAATGTTATATCCAAGTTGTTAGATTAAACTTGTACTGTCATTCTTCCTTTGATTGAATCGATGGTCAGAAATCGATCACTAACCAATAGCGCGTATACGTTATACTGTTCACCTGGCAGCGCCCAGTGTCCACGTGACCTCAATATCTGCAGTCGATCCCACAACACGCTCCAAATGTTTTGATACGTCAAAATAAAGATGGGATAGAGCGTTCGAAACTCTTCTATTGATATTTGAGATCCACTGTCCGCGTTCTGATATTTTTGCATTGCTTCCATAAGATACATGTACGGCCGAGAGATGTTTCTGGTGGCGTCTCGGCAAAGTTACATTCGATTGCACGTTCGGGATACTGTTTGGAATTTACTCTCACAAATATTCGTCTAACGTCTGGGTTATCGAATACGGAGTTGTTTATTTCCTGATTGTTACGACGTGCTTGTCGTTGAAATACGACGAACAAGTGTCGCGGTAGTTGTTCGCTGGGCGTGGTCGTTACACGCCACGTGTAATCAGTCGCGTTGGGAATGGCTGTTTGATAAATCCTGTTCTGTTGGAAGTGTATCTTTTTTGTAAAGGTGGCTAGTAAAGATTCGAGCTCCATCATTTTAGCTAATGAAGGGACAACCCGAGGCATCCACAGTGCTAATCTTGTAATAGAAAACTGTCCCTCAGCACTCCAACGCACGTGTATTATACAATCGTTTTGATCAGCTCGATCTAATATAAGCGTATGTTTTATTCCTCGAAACACTTTGTTATAATCACGGCAAAATCCAAAGATTGTACTTAACGGAAGCATCATCGTTATTTGGCGAGATTCTGCGGCAAACGCTTTTCGTTTAGCAAATCCTTCGTTAAATTTAATCGTCGTGATTTTATTTGCGCTTCTTATTGCATTCCGCTACTATAGCACCACCAGCTGCATGCATGCGGTTAATGCTGGAACAGTATTCGTTCAGCTGCATGGTGCTCCAGCTGGGTTTTAGAATAAGTCTGTTTGCAACATCATCATCACCGTAGCTCTCAGTTTTTAAACTCGTTCGACACAGTTGTCCCTAGTCCAGTATCTTTGAACCACATCATATTTTTGTGGCTATTGATCTGGAATAGTCATCGCTAAACGAAACGATGTTTAGTATTGTACTCGCTATGGGTAAATGCATTGAAATATCTTCTACGGTTTGATTGGCCAGTTGGTATCGTGCACTCTTAAACAAGCTCCAACCATTATTGACGAGAGCGATTTCTACATTAGCTGCAATATCACACCTGCTCACAGTTAATATTCGGCCACGCACTTCTAACATTGCCTTATGGGGTAGTAGAAACACGTCCTCGTCTCTTGTGTTAAAAGTTCTAACTCCGGTTTTATTCGGTTCGTTCGAGTTCTCATCGAGATACTCGACATACTCTAATTCTGTTACAGCATCGTCAGTATCAATTTCTTCTGCAAGATCGAGATAGTTTTTAGCTGACATTTATTTTATAATCGTTACACAAAATTAAAAGGCAGCAGGGGTCATCGGCGCTGTTTTCTTTACAAGTTTACGTACTATTTCTTCACCACTCGGCGACAATAATTTTTTTGTTGTAGCTATCATAGCTCGTTTTGTTTCTTCTGTTGGCGCAATATCTGATATTACTCGTTTTATTTCAACACCGTAGGTGTTGTTGAAGGTCCTTTAATCTTATCAGCAATCTTTTGCCCTACTGCAGTGCCTGCTGAAGATGCCGCCCTGTAGCGAAAGCTTTACCGGCGTCAAGTGCAATGGGCGCTACTTTACGCGCGATTCCTGGAATATTCTCTGCAATTGTTGTAAATATATTTCCAAAAAATCCACCTATGATTTTTCTTCGATAAACTTTTCTTCGTCTCATTTTATAAAATTATGTACACAAAATCACATGCCTAGGCAGTGCGTAGGTGTAAGTAATACGTGACTATCTCGTTGTTCACGTCTATTTGTCGTCCAGATTGGTCTGTGAGTTGCATTGTAATGCTTGTAATTTGATTACTCAGGTGTTATTGGATAGTAGATAATCTGTCGCGGATTGATTTGCATGAGAGAACCCGGTGGGACTTCTGGTGAGAAACTGTAGATCGTTTGCCCGCGGTTGCCTTTTGACGTATAAGATCCAGATGCGATAGAGCAATTGATGAGTATTGTATTTACTTCTGTGATATCTACTGGTAGTTCTCCATCAAATGTCAAAGATTTATCTTCACCGGTGGTATAGTATAAAACTCTAGTAAAACCTAACATCTTTCCAAAACTTCTTTCTTCAAAGAGGACTTTCATATTTCTTTTCACTGTTATCCTAGCTCGTAAGGTGTTATAATTCGCCGCTAATTCGAAATTATCAGCATTCCCACCAGCTTTTGTTAGAAGCTCTTTTATTGTTCTGTTTAGATCAGTAATGTTATAAGCTCCTTGTGGAATCTGTAGTTTGTATTGTATATCAATAAACTCTTTTTGTGATGTTGGAGATTGTTTAACATTAACGATTAAAATTTCATCATTAATCCCAGTTTTAATATTCGGCATGGCGTTCCAACAAGTACAAGAAATTAATCCAATCTCATACTGTTTTGCAGGATCTAGTTCTATTGGTGGGTTGTAATTTACTGTAAAATTCGCGCTGTTTCCTGTTATTTGTGACGAATCAAGCAATAATGTTGTTTGCATTATACTAATATTTTAGATAAGATCGCGGTGTAAAATTTCGTACTCGGATGATGTTAGTAATCCACTCGATCTTAGATGATCAAGTATATCAATAATTTCGTTATCAATCTCTACACTTTCATTACCAGCTTCTTTAGAGGATATCAACAGCATTAGCCGATCGACTATGTCTGCGTTTGATGTGAAAATTTTACACCTTTTTTTTTTTTCTGGTAATCTTTTATCTCGATCATCTTCGTATTTATTAAACAATCTTTTAAAATTCCAACCTTTATTATAATCTTCTGGTTTATTTCGATATCGTTTTGATGTTTTTAGTAAAATTTCAGCTATAATTCCATCTCTAATACGATCAACTAATACTAAAATATTTTCTTCATCTTTTTGATCTTTAATTTCTTCATCAGCACGTGAGCCCTCTTCTACAATTCTTTTTAATTTTTCTATCAAATTATCATAGTTTTCTTCTGACCAATCTCGAATACTATTAATATTAGTGATATAATATTTTTTCATAAACTCTTCATACTCACCATATTCTATTTTAGACCTAGCTTGTCTTCTGTAAAATATGATAGTATCCTCAGGAGGTATATTTTTATCATACTTTCTTGTAACGTTTTTTGTTTCTCAGCTAATTCCTCAGTTTGTTCTGACACTTTTTCTATTAACCTCCTTAACTCGTCGGGATAACAGCCTTTGTTGTTATAGCTTGCTGAAGTGCAAGAGGGTTGTTTATTAATCTATCAAATTCAACCTGTCGTGCAATAGGATCAACAATGTCTCTTACAAGTTCTTCTGCAATTTTTTTTTTTCTTCTTTCGATCTTTCTCCTAGTAAACCTAACAAACCTTTTTCTTTTATTTTTGCTAGTTCTTCGGGAGACATGTTGGTATTTCTGGCTGCTTGCCAAGCATCGCCTCAGTAACAGGTTTGAAAAATTTGGTTCTTTCTTCTTCTGCTTGAACTTGTCCACGTCGAGCTTCTTCCACCTTTTTCTTAAAAGCCGCTCGAGTTTCGAGAAACTTTTTTAGTAATTCGATTTTCTGTTGATGTTTGTCCATTATTTTTATACGCTTTACAAAATTATATCATAGAAACGTCTCAAGGCAACAACGAAACATCTTGGTTGGATCACGCGCTAGCTTGTCAAATAAAAAGAAACTATATCGATCTTTAGTTGCTCGATGATATAATTCGATAAATTTATCTTTTGTAACATCACCACATTGTTCGTTTGCAATATTTCTCACATCCACATTATCTAGTCCGGGAAATAATATGAAACAACCCGTATTTCGCCTAATAAACCTATCAACATTATAAAAACCTTGGGCAAGATAAACAGAATTGCATCTTTTATTACGTGATAGTGAAAAATATGATCTAATCTTGTTCATCTCCTCATTGTTTAGCGGAATATCATCAAAGACGATTATCTTCTGCTCTGACGAATCGAGTTCATTCACTGGAACGAGTTCTTCTGGTTGTTTTATCAAAAATATATCATCACCAATGCCAAGTTCATCACGAAGTTTATCATTATACTCACTTAGTAAGTCGTATTTGTCTTGTTGGGGGTTGATGGTGTAAATATACACACTTATCATAGTTAAAGTTATTATTGAGTAAAAGATTTAATAACAAATTTGTTTTACCAGATCCAGTTCGCCCAACAATAAGATAATGACAGTCTGGAAGTTCATTGTTATGTTTATGCTTCACCAATCGCTCGGTGTCAAAGTTTATTATCTTCGCCATCGTATAATTTTATGTTATATTAATCCAACAATTTTGTGTAGAACGGTATGTATAATGAGCTACTATACAAAATTTGGAACATTAGCAGTAGATTTATTAACAGAAGGTTACCAGGGTGACTTATCCAAGTATGCGACTCTTGATAAGCTCAAAAATGAAATCAACAATTTGTTAAACGTTGCAAGTGTAGATCCAAATGAAGTTGTAGTTTTCCAGGACAAACAAGGACGATTAAAGACGAGTAATGTACAACTATCAGATGTACTAGTACGAAATCCTACTGCAGTTGCTAATAATATTGTTACTTTTAATAATCAAGGTAAGATAGAAGATTCGGGTAGGTCAGTTAACGATTATGTTAGAAAAGCAGGTGATTTATTTACGGGAAACATTGTTATGAACCAGAACAAGATCACATACCTTGGAAACCCAACTGAGGATAATGACGCTGCTACTAAGAAATATGTTGATGATCAGGAATCAAAGTACGTGTCGGCGCATGGCGGTATAATGCGTGCATTCTCAACATGAACAATAATGGCATCAATAATCTTAGAACACCAGAATCTGATTTTGATGCTGTAACAAAGAAATATGTTGATGATATCAACAATGAAATCACCAAGTTCAAAACTGATTTTACTAATCACATCACCACGTTTTTAAATTTTCGCAGAAACATAAACAAAACCAATAACGAATTTTTTGGAAGTCCGCCATCTGTTGATATTACACTCGATAATTATTACACAAAACTCAACGATATTATTAGTGGAATTCCTAGTATTGTTGAGAAAACGAGTATGATTAAAATTCCTCACAAGCAGATTAAAAATATTGTCTATACTGTTGCTTCTGGAATGTCTACTTGGTCGCCGCAAATAACACTCTCAAACATACTGCAGAGGTCACTGGTGTGTATAGATTGTCCGTGTTGAGCAGTGCAAAGTTTAATATATTTACATTATTTCCATGGCGTCACTCGACTGATAATTTCTCTGGAACCGTGTCTATTGTGTTAAACAAAGATGTTGAAGAAACTTTTATGCTAATAGCAGATGACAAAAAATTAACTGCTGTGTCATATTGGTATTGTCTGGAATTTGTGGCTGAAACACCTCAACTAGTTACTTTAATCAAGCCTGAGATTATGTGAACAAATATTATAATGAAAAAAAGTATAGTTGATTTCAATCATATTTCAAAAGATATTCCAGGACAGGATGTTGACGCACTAATACAATACTACAAATATTATCATAAAAAAACTTTGGTGCGTTAAAAAATGTTACAAATATTATAACAAAATACTTCGAGTAATATCATATCTACCCTTGTTAATGACTAGTTCTGGCATAATTTCAAGTGGTATATCATTAAACCCCGTTTTTGTTAATCATATCCGGTGTTGGTGTTTCTCTTACAGCAGCTTGTAAAAAAGTTGAACCTAAATTTCGATAAAAAAGCACGGCTGCTTAACATCAATTATAACTTACAAAAAACTACTTGATCAAATAAGATCTTACCTACGAGGAGTAAAATATAGTATGGACGATTTAATACGTGAATTTCGTATTATTGACAACATGTTAACAGATATTCTTCCCATGAGGATCAGCAAATATGAGAAAGATTATCAAAAGAAGTATGATATAACATAAAATTTTATATAATACCACTTACCTTACTGGAATTCTAATGCGTAATTTAGTCCACAATCGCCACGCTCTGCTAAATCGTAATGATTTGAAAAATTGAGTCTGACATATCATTTTGCTTATTCTGGAAGATCACGTAATTAAATTTTACCTGTTACCTAGGTATTTTGCAACAGGTGTTCTATTGTATTTGTTTGGAGGTCTAGAGGGGTTGTTGAGCTCGGATTCTTAGCGCAATTATTGATTGCAATAGGTTTTCTATTACGTTACCTAGGTATTTTGTATTTGTTGAGCTCGGATTCTTAACGCAATTATTGATTGCAATAGGTTTTCTATTACGTTACCTAGGTATTTTGTATTTGTTTGGAGGTCTGGAGGGGGTTGTTGAGCTCGGATTCTTACTTTCTCCTACTACTCCGTATGACTCCTAGCACCCATATCAACAACTAACTTAAATCTGTGTTAGTATGTGCCTAAGTAAAATGTATTGGGCTTCCTTCACATCAATCTACCGGTTTAATTTTAGAATACTTCCTCAGAACCAACTAGTATATTTCTCTTTGTAAATACCTTATATATATATATATATATATATATATATATATATATATATATATATATATATATATATATATATATATATATATATATATATATATATATATATGGTTTCCTTCACATTTGTAGACGACAATTTCTCTCCGTGCAGAATTCCGGAATTCAAATCATGAATGATAAAATCCCCAATAGAAACCAAAACAACTTCAGATAATACAGTTAGGATATTTGAAATTATTGGATCTGTATAAAAAATCAACAAATTTCATCTTCTTCGTTCTTTTCATCTGTAATTTACACGAAATATTTCTGAATGTATGTTATAAAGTACCGTCTCAATTTTAACACCCCTGCTCATAACCAATTTAAATGTTTCTCTTTTGTAAATGACGGAGTCATATATATTTGTTTTATATACATCTCTAGACGTCACATTATCTCCATGTATATTAGCAGCTCTATTCTTAAATCATTTCTCACCAGAGCTGATACCTACGATGGACGATAGCAGCCACCAAAATACAACATCAAAGTAAATTTGTACATGTAAGTATTTTATACGTGACGGATCAACATATTAAATAGAGTTTTGTACATGTACACATTTTGAAAAGTGTACGTGACGCATCAACATATTAAAGTAATAGATTTGTACAACCGTCTTACTACTGCCTCTCGCAGTTCAAGTTCATGACAAAATAAACATGAACATAACTAGAATTTTTTCAATAACCATCGACACTAACCGACAGTAAATTGAAGGACTAGTCCTTTTTTTTAGACAAAAATCGTATCACGAGTATAAAAAATGTAACAATAGTCCAAAGTCGGTTCATTACTGCAAGTTCTCATATAACGTCCATGTCTAGAACCAAGATTTCCTGCTGAAAGAAAATTAGACAAAAATAGAGTTTTGATACTCAAATATCTTTCACAACAAATGACAAATTAATAAATATCCTTATTGCTGCATATAAATTCAAGTCATTTTGCCAATTATGTGCCAATAACATGTAAAACAAATATAACATCCATGTCTAGAACCAAGATTTCCTACCGATTTTTCTTATGAAGTCGGCCGACATAAGGATGTCAAGTTTTGGTTCCTTTGGATTCTTTTAAGTGTGCCGATTTTCTTTCTTTTTTTTTTTTAACAAAGTCGGCCGACATAAAGACATCAACATTGATTCCTTTTTACCTGTATTAACGGTAATTTTCCAAAAAGAAAATTGAAACGATGGAATAGTTTTGAAAGCGACACAATCTAGTGCGTCGCGCACGCATATCGATATAAGGCTGAACAGTAAATTAGTTTACAGTAGTTTCATCTAAATGTTTCCTATCCATGGTTTATGATGCTTTATTTTTCAACAACAAGAAGCATGTACTTCGTCTTGTGGAGATAAATGTACGTCATTTCCGACTGGCTTCCTCTATAGGTGGGAAATCGTAGCTAAGGGGTAGTAACTGAGTCTTTTTCGAGTAATTAAATTATTATTCCTTCTTTACACTTGATAATTTGTTTGTTCTTTTTGTGTGAGTATAATCACTTTTAATCACGTAATGTAAATCTGGTGTAAACAGAAAAATGTTGGAGTGTGGCCGGTGACCTTTAAGCTATACATCCTCGCTCAGAACCATGACCTTCTTACCACTGCCTCTCGTAGCTGAAGTTCATGACAAAATAAACATGAGCATACCTATTTTTTTTTTTTACAATATCCATCGACGCTAACCAACAGTAAATTAAAGGACTAGTCCTTATTTTGGACAAAAATCTTATCTAGAGCATATAAAATGTACCAATTGTCCAAAGTCGGTTTATTACTACAAGTTCCCATGTAACATCCATGTCTAGAACCAAGATTTCCTGCTGAAAGGAAATTAGACAGAAATAGAGTTCCGATACTCATACATCTATCAGAACAAATGAAAAATGAATAAAGCCCCTTATTGCCGCATATAAATTCAAGTCCTTTTGCCAATTATGTGCCGATAACATGTAGAACAAAGACATTAACTTTATAGATGATAGCATCCCCGCTGGGAACCAAAACAACTTCTTAGTTGAAATGCTATTTTCTAGGTAACATCTTTAATAGGATATCTAAAATTCTGTGTCCTGTTTAAATCAACAAGGATGCCATCGACAATGACGTAAATATCCATTTTCCACATTTTATCAGCACATTATTGGAACATTGACGTGACGTTGCATGGAACAATAACGCTCTTTTTGCTTTAATTTTTCTGATAGATGTAGATGATATATGTATAGGAGACGGATCTGTACTAGTCATAATTTTCTTTGAACAAAAGGCTTCTGTTTCTGGCGTATTTGAAATTTATGGTAATGGATAGACTTAGGTTGATTATTACACGTCTTTACATACTTTTGTTATATCCTTTCTGTCTAAAAGAAGCACTAGTGCTTATTTTACTTTACAGGTGCATATTGTAAAATATCATAATATGCAGATATTTTTATATAAACTTGTGTAGTGATACGCATTGATTAGAATGTCATTTGTCTGTGCGCGGATGCATATCTTCAGATATACGTGTAAGTTGGTTCTGAGCTCGCATGTTAAATTTGATACGGTACTTTATAACACCCCTGCATGAATCTTTGTTGAATCGACATGAAAACTGTGAATTGTACGAAATTTGTTCATATCTACTGCATAATAAACTTCAAATATCCTAGTAAAGATGTTCACTTTAACATGAAAATTCATATATGACGTTATTTTGGTCCCCAGCGGAGGTGTTGTTCTCTATGATTTAAATGTCCGTATTCTACATGTTATCGGCACATGTTTGGGAAAAGGACGTGAATGTGAATATATTAATAAACCTCTCTCTCTCTCTCTCTCTCTCTCTCTCTCTCTCTCTCTCTCTCTCTCTCTCTCTCTCTCTCTCTCTCTCTCTCTCTCTCTCTCTCTCTCTCTCTCTCTCTCGTCATTTGTAATCTTGGTTCCAGGCTCGGATGCTGTGAGGAAACTTGCAGTAATGAATATAATTTAGTCGATTGTTACACTATATACTGTCGTGATAGCTTTCTCGTCTGAAAAAAGGAATAGTAATTACTTTACTTTTTGGGTGGCTAGTGTCACAATCATAATTTAAAGATATTTCTTTTGCCATCAACTTTAACCGGCAGTTGTAGGAACGTCACGGTTCTGAGAGTAGCTGCATCGCTTCTCAGAAAAGAGTAAATATATATCTCACATAGGTACCAGCTGTTATGAGCAATGATTTAAGAAGAATGCTGCTAAATCACAATGCATAAGGATCGGGATCTATTAAATGAGATACAAGAAAGTATATATATATATATATATATATATATATATATATATATATATATATATATATATATATATATATATATATATATATATATATATATATATATATATATATATATATATATATATATATATATATATATATATATATATATATATATATATATCTGACAACGGAGGCTAAATTTGATACAGTATTTGGTAGTATATGTCCATGCAGCTTTGATTTATGTGATGCAGCATGAAACGAAAGAATTATTTGATATCTGTGGATTAATAATGCTCAGTGAATTTCATGTTTCCAGGTAAATATGTTAAGTATGAGAAAAAATATAAAATCTTCATTTCGTTCCCAGAGATGATCGATGATGTAAATGTCACTGTTACACATGTTATATCGACAAATTATTAGGAAAAGGGATGCAAATATGTAGGTGAGAGTATGGCAGAAAAATCACATATGATTTATAATTATCTTTCAACAAGAAGTGATGGTTCTGAGTGCGTATGATATGAGGAAACTTGTAGTAATAAGGAGACTTAGACTGTCACGTGCGGTTGTCAATAAAGTGTACATTTCTATGTTTGTATGTATATGGATGACAGCTAGGCGTTCATAGAAATAAATCAAACTTAATTTAGTGGAAGTAAATGTGCTGAAACCAAAGAGGTAATTTGTGTGTATTTCAGTACTAGTGCGTATGTACTTGAGAGAGAGAGAGAGAGAGAGAGAGAGAGAGAGAGAGAGAGAGAGAGAGAGAGAGAGAGAGAGAGAGAGAGGGGGGTGCAGGAAGGACATAAATGTTACTTTTCCTACTGTCTCTGTTAATAAAATGGTCAAGCGCGAGACGGGTGGCATGGAGAACGCAGGTGAACTACATTTTTGTAATTTTCTTTCAGGAAGAAATCTTGTTTCCAGGCACGGATTTTATAAGGGAATTTGAAGTAATGAACAGACTTCGGTCGATTGTTACACTATATATCCTGGTGATACGATTTTTGTCTAAAACAAGGACTAGTCGTTAAATTTACTGGTGCTTAGTATCAAATGTTTATTATAAGAATTAGTTTTGCTGATGTTTATTTTATCATCAAGTTGTGCCGTGATAGGCCCTGTTAAGAAGATCGTGGTTCGGAGCGCAGATGCATCGCTTGAAAGAAACGTGTGTAGGTACCGTACCTTGGGACCAGCTTTTGTGAGCAAGGATTTAAGAATAAAGCTGCTAAATTGCAATAGCTACGACTCAAGAGATGTTAAATGATATGGAAGGAGATAATGTGACGTGTACAGATGTGTAAGAAACTAATTATGCATGACTTGGGCACTTATAAAGAGAAAGAAATAAATTGGTTCTGAGCACGGATGTAAGAATTGATACGGTACTTTATAGTTCAGTTGCATGAATCTTTCGTGTAAGAGAAACAACATCAGAAGCACGAAAAGTGTGAAATTTGTTGATTTATATAGCGCACATAATTTCAAATATCCTATTAAATATGTTACCTAGAGCATGATATTTTATATATGAAGTTGTTTTGGTTCCGAGCAGAGATGTTATCGTAGGTCAATTAAATGAACGTATTTTACATGTCATCGGCACATGATTAGGAAAAGGGCTTAAATTTAAATGCGGTAATAAAGATCTTATTAATTTTGTCATTTATTCTGAAGGATGTATGAAATTGGGAACTCTACATTTTGTCATTTTCTTTCAGCAAGAACTCTTGGTTCTAGGTACGGATGTCATAAGGGAATTTGAAGTAATGAACAGACTTCGGTCGATTGTTACACTATATATCTTGGTGATACGATTTTCTTTTTCTAAAATAATGACTAGTCGTTTAATTTATTGGTGCAAAGTATCAGATGTTTATTTTAAGAATTAGTTATACTGATGTTTATTTTGGCATCAACTTGTGCTGTGAGAGGCAATGTTAAGAAGATCGTGGTTCTGAGTGCAGATGCATCGCTTGAAAGAAACGAGTGTAGGTACCTTATCTTTGAAACCAACTTTAGTATGACTAGTGCAATTACAAAGAGAAATGTGTACATTGGGTTAGAGCACGGATGTAAGAATTGATACGGTACTTTATAGCGCAGGTGCATGTTCTTTGAAAAAAAACCATGAGAAGCACGAAAAGTATGAAATTTGTGGATTTATATAGCGCACAGATTTATATAGCGCACATAATTTGAAAGATCATATTAAGTGTATTACCTAGAGCATATTATTTAGTCTATGAAGTTGTTATTGATGTGGTCAATACCTTACGGAAGCATTTATTACTAATAAAAATACAGTTAGTAGGTTCAAGATAAAGAGGATGGGGAAGAGGATCAGTTTCAGCCATAAATAACACAATTTGGAATAAAAAAGAAAACTAAACTATGAAAAGAATAATTCTTGAAACTGAATCCCAGAGAGAAGTCGGAAACAGTAAATGATATCTATAAACCATTACTACTACTGCTGTTTATACTGATGATATTATTTGCTTTAGTTTTCTTCGTATCTATCGCTTTTATTTCTTCAACTGATAAGACAGTCAGTTTTCCAATGAAAACCTTCACGTAATTTGTAGATTTTGACAAATATCACTTTACTCAGAGATACAAGTATAAGCACTTTACTTATTACTATTTATTTTAAAACTGCAGTACGCATATAGAGATCAGAATTAGGAAAAGAAAGAAATGACATATTGGATTAAATGAGACATGAATTATCTCATATAAACGGCAACCTAACCACCGGTCATATGAAGGATTTATATGGAGATTAACAAATAAAATAATATCAAATAAAATAATATATATCTACGTGGAGACACAGCATTAAATAATAAATTTCTGACATATCGGGTTTTGTTGTTATTGTTATAGTTCTTGTTGACGATGATGATGACATTCTGCTATTTGAGAAAAGCTAGAAGAAATACATTGTCCATTTAAAGGTAAAGACAAATGAAAACATTAAAAAATCTACAACGTTGTCGTCAGTATGAAATAAATTATATATTCACTTTTCATTCAGGTAATTAGTAGAAGACTTTGCGTCAGTTTCATGTAGATTTTAAACTAACGGCAATTGATCATATATATGTAAGTTCATCAGAAAATTTTGAATTTCATTAAGGTAAATCAGTAAACAAGTAAAGGGTATTTTCTGAAATGTTAAATGTGATATCATTAAATTTGATGAAAGGGCCTAAATTTATTTCAATCTCCCAATTGTTTTGCTATATCTTTAATAGGGCAACGTGAATATTTTTAACTTTAATTAGCTGTGTGGTCATGAACAACAACAACAACAACAACAACAACAACAATAATAATAATAATAATAATAATAATAATAATAATAATAATAATAATAATAATAATAATAATAATAATAATAATAATATTTATTATTATTATTATTATTATTATTATTATTATTATTATTATTATTATTATTATTATTATTATTATTCCGGAATAATGTCATATGTACCGGACTCAATGTTGCTTCGACGCGCGTTTTAGCTAAGGCTATTGGTGCCTAGCGCAGATGTTAGGTCTCACCGGACAGTTGTTTTGCCAAATTTTCATCCGACAAAGACCTATTGCAGAAAAATGATCATAATTTTACAATAAAGATACAAATAAAAACTAATTAATGATTTTTGTTGAAAGGATGCTTGCAAGATTCTGACTAAGGTATTAATGTTAATTCCTTAAGCAACTGGTGGTTTTGATACTGAACCTATACTACCACCAACCCCTCTTTTTTACATCCATTTTTGACAGAAAAGAGCTATTTTCAACCTGTTCCTGTGAGAAGCAGGCTCACAGAGTCAGTATGTACCTTATTGATCTTGAAAGTTCACTAGTACTATAACAAATTAACATACTTTTCATCACCCCTCAACCATGTAGATTTTTAGATATTTACCTCTGAAGCAGACACATGTAAATACGTAAGCCAAGTCGGATGCACATTTGCAGACTAAGTTACGCATTTGATCTCCAGTGCTAGTCTAACTGTGACAGGCAGTCACCAACAAGGCAACCCATTTACAAGCCTAACTCAAAGTAAATGTAAACCACATTACAGATTTAGCTTATGTGTGAGTTTATAAATGCTAGGGTTGTGATAATCAGGCTCATGCCTTCTACCTTAAAAATTAGGGGTGGGGGGTCAAAATACGAAACTATCCAGTGAGACCTTAATTAAGTGGTTCTGAGCAGACATTTTGGTTCCTATCGCGGATGTGAGCTACAAAACCCTACTCTAAACACATATTCCCCGGAAGCGATCCTTCTATATACCGCAAAGACGCGCCAAGACGGAAAAGACGCTCCTAGGCACGCAAAAGACGGGCAAAAACTCGCAAAGACAGCAAATAAACATAACTCGCAAAGATGGCAAAAAGACTTTTTTCTGACAATAGTGGGGAAAATTTACTGTTGATATAAGAGTTATAGCAAATAAATCTATAAAAGAATTAGAAATATTTGCTCTGTCTACGTATCGATCGTTCTTTTCTTTAGCACTCAACATTGTAATGATTTTTGTTTACATATTCAATAATGCATTTTCTCAAACAGCGGAATCTTCTCATCCTTATGGTGAGTCTTGGAAAATGTGGCTATTTTACACTGTTTAGTCAGTTGGATGGAATTTAATAAGTCCATGTTATTAGTGACTACGATCAGATATGTTTCAATATATTGCTTTTCAAGGAATAAATTGTAATAATCACTCATGCAGACCGCTCCGGTGGCCTAGTGGCCTAAGATGTGGAAGATCACCCTTTCGAACCCCGACCAAGTCATTTCCAAATACTTTTTTTAAAAATAAAAATAAAATGATATTAACAGCTGCCCCGCTTGGCGTTCACCATTAAGAGATTAGTGTTAGGACTGGTCGGCCAGGTGTCAGGGTAATGTGATTGGGTGGGACATGATGCTACATGTATGCGGCATGATGTCCCAGTGCTAAACATCACTATAAACTGCCACACTACAGACATCATAGCGATATTGTCTGAAAAATTGCTAAAGCTACGTTAAAAATCATAATCGCACAAATACACGCATACACGCACTCATACAGACACATTTTTCCTGTATTCAATTATTTTGTACATACCGTATATACTCGCCTGTAAGTCAAGTCCAACTGCAGACAACATAATCTCTGATATGTCATCGCATAATGCGCCTCAGACCGGTGTCTATACTGTTTGATGCGCTGATTATTCCAAACAGCCTGCAGAAGCATAATGCTAGGGCAGATCTGGTTATGTGCACTTTGCAGTCGGATTCGACGTATGAGCTTGTCATATCTGAATATAAACAAACCCTGAAATGAATAATATGGTTTGTTACCGAGTCTCCGAGTCTTTATTGTGGTGACTGATGAAATGTACCGTGTAAATAGAAGAAAAAATATGTCGTAATTATACGTGGTAATCAAATGAATAGCTCTAAACTAACAAGTAAATTCCTGTTTCAAGCCATATATAACTCCTTTTGATCGCTCTGCATATTATGCAATG
Source organism: Potamilus streckersoni (assembly GCA_016746295.1). NCBI lineage: Eukaryota > Metazoa > Mollusca > Bivalvia > Unionida > Unionidae > Potamilus > Potamilus streckersoni. The sequence goes on along the minus strand of JAEAOA010001723.1, from coordinate 483,448 downwards.
TCTATAATTTGGTATATCATTTTGCACGTTTATTAGCAACTTTAGAAAATTATAGATATTTTTTTGCTTTAATTTTCGTATAAAAATGTATTTTTTAACATTTACCAATTTTAATTAATTTAGAATGAAATAAAATGTATTATTAATAAGGTTTATCTGCAACTATTGCTAAACCTGTACACAATAATTACTTTTAAAATGAGTTAAGGAAATATTACAGACAATACAAGATTTATCCACCTTGATAAACTTTGTTCTGATGTTCTGTTAATGGCACCACATGTTTACTAGATTTATTTGTATTTAAGATTACATATAAAGGAAAACATTTTCCACAGACCCTCTCAAACACTGCAAGACATTTTATATGGTGCATGGCATACAAGTCAATGACAGTTGCTTGCCTCTCATTGTTGTTTTTGTGGTTTTTTGTGTTGCTTTTGTGTTATTGTTAGTATTATGTTGGTGTCTTAAATGACTTGAGGGATAACTACAATGAAACATTTTATATATAACATCAATAAACTACAAATATGTGCCAAAGATATTACCAACATGTAATTTTTAATGGAGCCATCTTTCACTTGGTTTCTAACATATACTGGTGTATTTTTCTTTTTTTATTAAAAAAATTAGAAATTAAAACAAATTTACTCTTAAACATGATTAAAACGGGAAAAAGAACGAAGGGAATAAAAAAAATATCAACCGAAGGTTTTAACATGGCCACAGTTGAATAGAACAAGGTTTTCACATGTAAATATGGCCATTTATAAACACAATACAGATAATGCGACCTTGAATGTTACTAGTTATGTGTGTTTGACTAAGATCTGCAATGTCATCTATTTATCTATTTACTATGACTTATAAAATATATCAGCCAGGTCGTGACACTAGGTCAGATTAACAAATACCCTCGCACTGGTGGGCAGTGTATTTTACCCAACAATGTAATCGCCATTATTCGATATGGTGCGGTATCTTGTGGTGATTTTCGATATTCTGTACGTATTATCTACATTAAATCCATGAAAAATGACTGTTAGATTATTTAATGGTATTCTAGATATTCACCACACGAGAACAGGTCCAGTGCTAATGATCTCTGACAGAATCCAAGATTTTATTCAACTGCAGTTGTTTAGCAGCATTTACTTGAATGAAAGGAAATTAAGCCTATCGACCAAGCCGATTTGTAGCTTCCAAATTAGCACAGTCTCAGGTAGGGACATAATGATGGTGTTTCTCAATAACTCTTGCAACGAAATTTCAACGAGAATACCTCAGATCGACTTATAAATATCAACCGTATTACCATCTTTAATAATGCCATGAGACGACGGTGGCTAATGGTTAGAGCGTCTTCCTCGGATGCAGAAGGTCGCAGGTTCAAACCCCGGCCGATTCATACCAAAACTTATAAAAATGGTACTGAAAGCTGCCTTAATTGGTCCCCAGCATTTAAAGATTAGTATTGGGCCTGGTTTATCTGGTGTCAAGATAATGTGACTGGATGGGACATGATGCCACATGTCTGCAGCATGATGCTCAAGTGCAAGACATCACGATAATCTGCCACCATGCAGACATTTTAGCGACATGATTGAAAAAGTTGTTAAAGCTACGTTAAAAATCCAACTCACACTAACACACACACACACACACACACACACACACACACACACACACACACACACACGCACACACACACTATGCAACTAGGCTGTTTCTTCACAACAGGAAGCCGATTTCACATTTCTAAATAGTCACCATCTCTTGCATGTTCAAGAGGGTGTTGCTTCCGAATAAGCACAGAGAAAGAACACCTCAGACCACATGCAAATTTTAATTCAATATAACCATTTTGCATGGGCAGCACATGTGCAATAAATAATAAAGATAACTTGAAATGATCCCCACTTATAAAATTGCTGCACTCTCATATATGAACAACATTATTGTGCTGAGAACCCTTGTCAACTTACAGTAAAATAGAATTTGCACACCACATAAATAATCCCATACATCTACACTATCTATAAAATAATTCAGAGAATAATACATAATATGTTAAACAGAATAATTGCTAGAAAACCTTCGGATCCTTACAAAACAAATTTAATTAGAAAACGTTTTACTGTTGCAACAATCGAGGTTTGTATATATTTTTCAATGATTTATGAAGAGATCAAACAAGTTTAACATAGAAAGCATTTACAGTATATCAGCTGACCCCACCAATTTGTATATAATTAATGCCATCTGGATATGTTTATAAAGCATATAATGTCGGGGGACCCGAATGACCGAGTGTTCTAAAAAGCTCTCTCCGATACGAATCACTGCCATCTCCTCTCTATCTGTATGGGTTCGAGTCTCGGGTTTGGCTAATGTGGGTATGTGAGAGAGCTTGCTAGTAGCTTCTTGTGGTTCAGTCGTTCTTTACGCGGTTTTAGCGGGTTCTTCCTCCACAATTTATACTGGCCTCCATGTATGCCTATCGTGTGCTGAAATATTGCGTTAAACCCTATAACAATAACAACACCTCCAATCTAACGGAATCATAATTTTTTATTTATATGTAATACATATGCTATATTTAAGGTTTTTCTTTTCATCTTTTCTCATTTTTCAAGTTTTTCCTAGATTAAATGTCAATAGTCTCTGCAATGCAGAACATAGGATTGCGTACTAAGGACAAGTCCGTTCCAACGACAATATCATTACAGTACATGTCATGCCTAGGTACAACCAGGCGCATCTTCAGAGCAACATGCGGTGTCTTTGTTTTTTTATTCTTTTTAATTTCTCTATTTCGTTTTATTTAAACTTTCCCTAATTCGTCAATGCCTGTTTTGTTTATTTCTTTGTGTCTGTTGTACTTCTTGATTTTCAATGAATCTCCTTATTGTTGGTTTAGTTGTCACGGAGAGCTTTCTTACAGTGTTGTCAGTACTAATAAATTTTGTGGTTACCATTAAAGAGAGGTAAATAAAAATATATGAATTATGCCATTCCGTCCGTCCGTCCTTCCTCTTGTGTGTGTCATTGTAAATTGAGTAAACTTCTATAACTCGCGCTTCAGTCACTTACATATTTGGCATCAGTGAAAATAAATAATTGTTCTCGCCATGACTTATCATATATTACCTTAGAAACTAAAATACCGATCAATCGAATGCCATACATCATTCAAAGGTTCATAAATATGTTTACTGCTGTATTTTTTAGGGATACAAATCACGTTACTTTTCCGATGTACCGGTACTTAGATTAAAATAACATCATATTATATCCATTATATTTCTTAAAACAAACTTAATTAACTTGAGATAAAAGAAAAAAAGAATATATAAGGTTCAAAAAGAAAATCCATCTCAGACCCCACCCCATTCCAAAAATGATATAGTCAGTACATCATGGATTGATGATTGCTCTATGTCTGTGTTAATTGATGTATAAGTTGTCATGTAAAAGCTGTAACTAATTCGGGATGATTAAGTTTGTATTATTGCTGACACCCTGTAGAGACATTGTACGGGTATTAGAGAGCTTGTTAATATAATAAGAAGGGTAGATAATGAAGCCTAAAATATACTGTTATTTGAACACCCACTCGTTTGCTTGTCCCCACCCCATATCGATTTTAAAAACGAAATCCTCCTAGGTAACATAAAAAATTGATTATAATTTCTAACATGACTATAAAGGGGTAGCTGTCTCCATGAAAGCTAACGGAAGTTCTCGATATAAACGAACAGGCAGACTGCTCAGTCCATTTCAGTAAAATCTGTGTCGTCTGCGTCCAATGTTTGCAATGTCTGATTGTAATATTTCTAAAGGAATGCGTTTAAATGATGTAATTCTGTAAATTAGAGGAATTATTGAGATTATCAACGACAGTGAACTGTACGTTTGTTGCTTGTAAACATACTTACCCGTGCAAATATGGTGATCATGTTACTGAATAAACTTCCGTTTGATTCGAAACGCCAAGTTGACAGTTTTAAACCCCTCGACGGCAATCAGGTTAGAATTTATAAATCCAATGAATGAAATTACTGAGTTTTGTGCATTTTGTATATCCTTCATGCCTTTTGATTTCAAAATCGGTAGAGTGATACAAACATAAGAGAAGGTGTATGAATATTTTTTAAATTATTTTCTTATGTAAAATGAAAATATGCTAATTAGTATCATTAAATTCTTAACAAGATTATTCGGGAATTTCCGTATGTCTTCCTGACTAAAAATACCGAAGTACTGGTACAGTGAAATAGAATTGTGATACGTATTAAGGGAAAAAGTAACATACAGGTATTACCGATCACTTGTCATGGATATAAAAAAATCAAAATGTCAGCTTATTGATTGACATTATTTTAAAGTTGAAAATTTGAGCTTGAGACACAAATCGGAAAGTATTTTTCACAAATCTTGCACTGTAAATATTTTACAAATGATGAACTTTTGTTTTCCTTTTTTTTCTTTGTTTGGACCTTAAAACTATAAAGCCGATAATAAAAGATACCAAAAATACGTTTACATGGTACATGTAGATATATATGTAGATGAGAAAGAAAGGAAGGGTCAGACTGCATATAAAGTTTACATTTGTTCAAACCAGCAAAGACCATCATATACCTGTATTTACTAAATGCTTAAATACAGAAGGGTTTTGGAGTAAGGTAGATTTTTGTGAGAGACAGACAATCTGACAGAAAGACAAAGAAGTGTAAGTCAACGATCGTGAACTGAAACTTAAAACAACCATTATTTATTTGAAACGGGTCAATTAAATTTGTTTGTGGAAACTGTTAAATTTTCTTTTCTTTGCCTAGATAAGCTGTCAAATTCATCACTTCGTGTCCGTCAACAGTAACGAAAGCCAGACCTTTTGCTATGACTTATTTAAAATCATAAGTGAATAGTTTAACACACTTATTTTATCCAATAATAAAAGGATCTATCATAAGAGTGTTAAGCTAATTAAGTCATTAATGATGTATTGTTTTTTTTTCTTCGGATATTACTAGCATGCATCTATTACATTTAGTTTTCTGTTTTAATCTCTAAATAATATCATTAGTGGTATTGCCGTTTTCCTGACAAGAGTTAAACTTTAAAACGCTGTCTTAGGTTTGCAAATGAAGCTGTTGAAGTGTCATTTTCAGTGTCATAACATCATCGATTTCAGCTTTTCATTCATGCATTAGCTCAATATATTGCTACGTCTGTTGGTAATTAACTATATATCCAACAGTTGTGCAGTGATGGCATTTCACACAAATGAAGCATCTCGAATTTTGGATGATGTCCTGGCTGTCTGTGATGAAAGGGTTCGTCATATTCTTAATACTTCAGATGCTTTTAAAGTCTTCTCACAGCTGCAGTTATTCGGCATCTAGAACCTGGACGAGAAACAATATTAACATGACAGTTTGTGGATTTAAAATCGTCTGGAAGAATCAGTTTTTGATGTATAATGCTTCTGAATATGGAGGAATAGAGTGACTGCTAGTATCACATGACAGTATAAGGATGCCAGATTTATTGGTTACTGCACTGGTGTGGGAAAATATGAACGATTTTTTGGATGATATACTGCATGACTTTGGAAGTGCAGTATATCCATCTGAAAAAAACGAGTTTGTATTTTCCCATACAAGTGCAATAACCTTTTTATTATATGCTCATTTTCTTATTCTACCTAAAGCTTAATTATATAAACAAAAGTACACTTCAAGAAACGAAGTAACTGAATTTATGCTGTATTCCAAACTAAAAATACAAGCGCAGATTCGTCAGTACAGAAGAACAGCATTATTAATGCGCACATAACTCTACCCCAATAAATTTGAACTTAGTCTCGCGTTTGATATCCCTTTGGAAAGAAAATGGCGTTTGGGTCTACTTAAAATTGAAATTTAGAATTATGTCGTGAATAAATGCGCGTTGCAACAACTATTCAATTTAGTCTGGCATGAATATACTTTGGTAGTTTTGTCGATTCTACGAAATTTCGTGATTATGAACTGGATTTATCTGTGCCAATTCTACATATAGTATATCCGATTTCAGCAGCGGAGCAGCTTGTTGACATCTACAAGTGTGTATCTGTTATGTTATTGAATGTTTTAAATCATAAAATGCGAAAACTATGAACTCTTTCAATTGTATAAAAGACGCTATGAAATATAATGCTCATTTCATTTTGAGTGCAGTAAGGAGGATGTAATTGCACATGAAATGTTGTTGAAATTACATTAGAATTTCGAAATGTGTAATCAAACTTGAGAACCCATGACATGGCTCATGTAATTTAGATTTGCAGAACTAAGGAAGTACATTTTGCGTAAATTCAAGATGTAAAACTGTAAGTATATTTATTTGCCATTTTTATTACCAGCTAAAGAAGACAGTTTATGCCTTGTCACTTGCATGTTATTTGTAGGGACCCTGTCTGCGTCTTTAGCTAGCCTAAATCATAACTATTGTATCAATAAAATTAACGCGGAATTCGGCAAAACAGCTGTTATGTGGCAGTCCACGAAACATCTGCTTTAGTTCATTTAGAAACAAATTTAATCAACCAAAAAATGAAAGGTCTGCTACATGAGTGTACCTGATTTGTTAGAAAGTAATTCATAATGCATTATTGAGCAGTACAATATGAAGTTACGCGCTAGTGCAATATCGTAAAATACTGCACGATTATGACAATGTAAACTTAACGGGGACACAAATGAGAATATAATAAATTTGACACTACATTGGTCAGAAAAATCCTATGGATAATGGACAAAATATCATCTTCGTCGAGCTACGATCTGACGGTTATGTTATACTTCGGCCTCAAGCTTTACTATAGACTCTTTTGACAGACAAATTTGCAACATAGGAGTAGGTAACATGAAAAATGATATTAAACTAGTTGTCTTGATTCCATTAACTGAAAAGATTCTCATCGATGACTACACTGAGGATCCGAAATGGCAACTTACAAAAACCTTAATAATTCAAGATGTAGTGCTATATGAGAACCAAACGTTCACAGAATTAGTTTTCTCCCTTACTCTTAAGCGCAGGTAGAAAATTATATTTTGAATACAACTAAGTCCGTTCTCTTTTGAATACAACTAAGTCCGTTCTCTTGCTTTATTTTGTGAACATGTTCTGCTCTTTGGTTCCAGTGGAAAGGAGTGAAAAGATTAAGTACTACATCTATGTATTTCTATATTTTGCCGTTTTTCTGGAGCATGATCACCACCGCACTTCCACAGTTAGCTGATGGACTATCTCTTTTTACTATAGATGTTGGTATTTATTTAGTGTTGAGTGGCATGGCGATAGCTTTTACCTTTATTGTGTTGCATTTCTACCACATACACACTAGCAAACCACTGCCATAGAGCACCGATGTTTGTACGGGTTTCGACCAAAACAAAAACAACATAGTTCTAGTGCAAATTGTGCTGAACATGTCATCAATACAGTTAAATATGACAATTATCTGATTTTTCTACGTCACGAAGGGATTAAACGTCCTAGGAAAGCACAATAAAGAGATTGAATCAACCTGTTCTGTCTTTTTCTGTAATACTCTTCGCAATAATATACTGTCCAAATAAAGTTGTTTCTTAACGTTCTGCAAAGTTGAACTGAAAATCGATGTCACAATCTGACTACTTAAATTTGGAATGCTTGCAGATCAGGTTTATTAAACTTTCATCTTGAGTGCGTACCCAACTCATAATTTTGTAATCTGCTATAATTATCCGAGCTAAAATTCAAAAGTCTGTTCCAGCATTAAGTATGCGTTGTCAGCATCCTTCCTGCATAAAAATTCAAACATTTTATAAACAGCCCTTTTTTGGTGTAACCCCCTCTGCTGGTGTCACCCAGTACGATCCGCACCCCTCTCCGTGGCGCCAACGCCGTCAAAAACCCATAATACCTCATATCTAAGACCAGAAGAAAAAAAAAGAATTGTTTAGCTATGTGTCGAGCATCCAACGACACTAGGTCTTGTTCTTATTCTGACCATCATGATATTATCACTGGCTTTAAGGTTTCTAGAAGCAGTGTTATATTGTAATGCAAACTGTCCTGCTGAATCAGCAGCCCAGAGATACGGCAATTATAAAGGCAATTATAAAGGCAATTATATATGCAATTATATAGGCAGTCAGAGACGTAGGTTTGATAAGTGGCCAATTATAGTATGTATGCCATTAAAAAGACCTGTTTCTTTTTAAACAAATCTTTGCTGCTCACTACTAAATACGCTTTGTAAGGACGTGAAGTTTGAATTTGGGTCAAGAAAACTAAAAACAAACTATCGATTTCGGGCTCAAGAAATCAAGAGTCAAAGTAACAGTGACTGAAAGAAGGAAAACTGATTCCACACAATACGTGCATGATATAATTCGACAAATGACAAGGGAACAAAATGACAACAAGACGTGCATGATATAATTCGACAAATGACAACGGAACAAAATGACAACAATACGTGCATGATATAATTCGATAAATGACAACGGATCTTTTTTTATAACAAAAACAACAGCAATAACAAGAAAATAATAACTGATTCTGACAGTCAAGTTATGTGCAAGTAAATATGTGAATAAAGGGTACGATACCGTGTTCAGTGTATGCTTTGAAGTGGATGGGTTATGTCCCATGTTCTTAAACATAATTTAAACCTGGTCTCCAGGTTCGTAGTTTAACTTTCCTGCATTCCTTTAAAACTGCGAGCTGTGATTTTGTTTTAAACACATCATGCTACTACTTTACCGTGAATGAAGTGGTTTAGGATTACAAACAAAATTGCTACAATGTTTGAAGAGAAACAACAGCAATTTCTTTTTTAATAAAAACTGTTCCAAAGAGAATTGCCGTGCATAACAGCAAAGTAAAGAGAAATATTCTGATAACAACCATCGGTTCTGATTGACTATAGCACTTCCGTTGAGGCAAATCAATTTCTTTCCATAACTATGACAGTACATTGGTGCCCAATTTACTGTTTCAAACACTGTCTTATGTGAATACGGTACATTTATGATCGCCTGCCTGATCAAAGGAACTTTATGTAATATTTTCCTACTCATTTCACTAAGCAAATAATATATCTTCATGTAGTTGCGCTTAATGTACGTGTTATTTGTCAGTCGTCGTTGCTTCCAAAATTTAGCTCTTGTGTTAAGCAAACGCGGCTGATGCTACGTTAAGCCCGAATCTGTAGCGTGTGAACAAAACAAGCACATATATTCATCTTTTTGCCATTAAGCCTATAAATGTAACTCATCACCGTCCTCATCGCCATCATCATCATCGCCGTCATTGTCATTATCATGAAACTTTTATTTATTAGATATTGGTAATCTGATAGGCTATTTGCACAGATCAATTACTATCAAATATTTTACGCACAAGTCTACATTTTAACGACGTGAAACGCCATATTGAAACTACTTCAGAGCGTTGACCTTGATTTTTATACAATTTGTCATAGCAAAGATAAATGCGGGAAAATTAGTCTTTTACAACAAAATTTTATGTCACCGAGAGTTCAATGTACTATTTTGTAAAATTCATCCCTTCGTGTTTGTTTATTTAACAGTTCCATTAAGAAAGATTTAATATTCAATATATTGTTGCAAATGAGAAAAAACGTAACAGATTTTTTTAAAAAAGATCACAACCCAATCCCCTTCCAGATGCAGTGTGTGTTAGTTTCAGAACAATATTAACAATAAAACATTTAAAATAATATTTAAAAACTTACGACATTCAGTTTTATCATCGAAATTTTCGTGTGGGTAGATTGATTGGGATAGAGTGAGTTCGCGTCGTTATGCTACCTCTACGTGAGCAAGTTCTGAACTTCCCATACACATTTCCTGTCAGCAATCAAACACAAAATATAAATAAGGTAGCTCTAACCTAATCTATTATCGGACAATATTATATATGCCACTTAACCCCTTACCCTTTCTCCTCCCCTCCCCCATTTTAGTGCCATAATTTTTTGAGTACTGAAGAGAACGTTTGAATATTTTAGGTTTAAGACTGTTGGGGGGAGGAGGAAGAGGACCACAAGAATTATGACTAAGATGTTATTGTTTTCGTCCAGTAATAAATATAGCCTACCATTTGTACTCATTTCAATATTAAATTTATAAAACTCGGCCAATGATTTTAATTAAGTGAAGAAAGCCAAACCAAAAATAGTATTCTATATTCTAAATTATGTGATCTAAATATTGCGTTGAATGTAATATATGGTGAGAGAGGTACCTAGCTAAATTCTGTCGCATCGCTAGATATACCTTGTTTGTTTAATCCGAGTTAGTAATTTTAAATAAATGTTAAATTAATTTTAGTATATAGTTCATTAAAATGCAATGCCTTTCTTTGATGTTGGTGAATATGCTGTGTGGAATGCGTGACGCCCATTTATTCCAAGATTCATACATATTTGGTGTTAATAGGTGAAATTTGATAGTAATTAGAGTCCAAACAACATTTCTATATTCAATAAAACAGATAAGTTAATCTCATCGATGAAACGAATGTGTATGACAAACTTCATAAGAAATTGCACCCACACTGCACATTTGGTGCTGGTATGTGTGTTAAAATAAGAGTTACAATGAGAATAGATAGAAAGGACGCACGTACAAACAATGTTAATCCTATATACTGTCCACTTCTCGATGTCGATGTTTAATAAGAAGAGGACCTATTATGGTGTATTTTAAACATGTTATCCATTTGTAATCCTGAACCGCTGCTCTGACTGTATGTATTCAAATTACGGCTTTCTGTCAAAGGTGACAGTATTGTTTTTTAACATCTCATCTGATTTTAAAAGTATGCACTGATGGATTGCAATTTTACTTTTCATTAAAGCAAACCTAGTAAATATGTCAATGGCTATTTTGCAGTATTTCAGTTCGTACATATTTGAAAATGCGGAACAAATATAAAAAGAACGTTTTCAACAATGTAGCTAGAGAGAGCTTGATAGAGGGAATATGCTTCTAGTCTATTTACGTGTCCCTTTGCTAATTCGATATCACCGATTCGACGTCTCAGCTATCCGACAAATAAAGCCCAAAGAAATATACATCTTTACACATCTTTGTCGTGGAATTCTAGGTAAAGATTGGGGAGATATGTGGGACTTCCCCGTCTACAATAATGATGCGACCTTCAGTTATGAAATACAACTTCTTCATGGTATGTACGCACGATATCTTTGATAAATAGCTTTACAACAAATAAACATTACTTACATTCCTCACAGAAGACGTCTTGCGTTTAGCATTTCCTTTGTGAAATACGACGAAATATGAGCTGAATATTAAGTCAACGGAATTAATGTGGGTGGTGGTGGTTGTAATCCAGTTGTATGAATAGATCTGAGTGGTGGAAGTATTGTAAATGAATTTGCATATTGCATACGTTTTGAAATAAAGTATTGATGCAAGTAAGAAACAAACATTTTCACGTCAGTGTATTCAAATATTTTCATAATGTACTTGAAAATGCAAAAGAGTTTCATGCGCCTGCTAAAACAAACAGCCTCGTTTAGACCGACATAGTATGGAGAGAGAGAGAGAGAGAGAGAGAGAGAGAGAGAGAGAGAGAGAGAGAGAGAGAGAGAGAGAGAGAGTAGAGAGAGAGAGAGAGAGAGAGAGAGAGAGAGAGAGAGAGAGTGTAAGAGAGAGAGAGAGAGAGAGAGAGAGAGAGAGAGAGAGAGAGAGAGAGAGAGAGAGAGAGAGAGAGAGAGATGGGGCATAGTCAAACATATACATATAATGAACTTCTTTCAAAATACTACTAGAATAATGATTTAAATTTGTACAGTTTCATTTTACAAGTAAATGGGTATGGTGTTCACATCCAAAGTATCCTAAATGAAGACTAAAACATTAACTATGCAGAGTATCAAATGTGTTATGGCTAGTTTTCAATATCAAAGAAAATTTGGGTACTTTAGTTATGTAAATGCCCTTACTGTGCTAACACCTATATTATGATGTGGTTCTAAAATTTGCGGCCACACCCATTTGAAATGTATTGAAAGTGTTCAAAGTTGCCTATATAAAACAACATCTATGTATTCTTAAGTAATGTACATAATTATGTTGTTCCTGTAGAATGATGTAACTGCCATTGTGCGTTACATATTATCTAGGTGTGTTAAATATTGTTGTAAATTGTTGTAAATTAATAGTGTGTTAAATATTGCTGCAAATTGTTACATATGGAAAGGAGTAGATGTACAGCTCTATGCTTGAAAATGTTCGATGACGACGGACGTGTTACATGGGCATGACATGGTGGGATGTTTATTATTTAGCTACGGTTTTGTTTGTATGCAAGATGTTGGATATGTTGAAAATGTTAGTGTATTTGTAACAGCATTCTCTCAAAGAGTGATGGCTTGCAAATCACACAATGGTCCATATGTAGTTATTTATCAAAATTATAAATCATCATTAACAGGTGTCATGCATCTTTCCACCGGATTCCAATTACGTGTCCATAAAGCTCTGTCGAGATTCAAATATTACGGTCATCAACATTTTATAGAGAATAAAAAATATGAGCTTTATTGCTCTTTAGCATTTGTGTAATATTTCTCCTAGTAATTTGTACTTTACAAAGATGAAAATCGTGAATTTTTCAGTCGTAAATATTATCAGGATCAAAAAGAAAAATATTTAAACAAACATCAGTTAACTAATCTAGAATAAAACTTATTGATTTATATCAACACAAAATTATTTTTTTGTGCAGAAGAGATGATCCATCTGCTGCACAGATAAGAAAATACATTTTATAGTATAATTACAATTTTATGTGGGTGTTTCAAGGTGAGTGATTTTATCTTTGCGTGTATTATTGTACTAAACATCTGTAGTTTAGATTACAAATCAAAGAATCTTGAACTGAATTTTAAAAAAGCATATTTGGAGAAATGACCACAAGGTTTAATGTTGTGCGATCTTTTTTACAACTTTCGCGGTGGATTCGTCAAACAGTTCAACTTTCAGAAGTCAAAAAGCATATACCATATTTGTTACGGTAAGTCAGAATCTCATAAATTAAGCACAATGAAAGTTAGAAATGGTAAATTTCAGAAAATGTGACAGCACGGAAATGCCCCCTCTTTTATTATTGGGTATTAATAAAAAGAAATGGGCAGTTGAATTATATATTTCATGAGCTTTTACCAATAGAGACGATGACGCATCAATGAAATGCAGACATTTTTGTTGATATATCCTTTTTTGCACACAAATTATGGTATTTTAATTTTAACAAATGCCGCCCCCGCCACATCGCCCTTTCTCGGTGGATCGAGAAGAAATGGATTACTTATTGTCTTTGTGCTTTCTTACTTAACGAACGCTCAATATTTTCCGATGAGGCAAAAAATATTACGATATATAAAGAACAGAATAATAATTCCCGCTTTAATACCCTTACGTAGGATTAAATACGTTGTGCCAAGAGATATAATTACACTATATCCTTGGGATATCATACCTCTTGATAAGAAATACAATTATACTATACTTTAAGGATATCATACCTTGTGATAAGATATATAATTATAATCTGCCATTGGGATATCATACCTTTTGAAAAGAGATACAATTATGATGTACCTTTAGTTTTGCGGAATATATATATATGCAATACGTCTTTGAATTGAACGTGAAATGTCGCACTTCGTAATCTAAGTTTTGCAAAATCCCTCGACCCTCTTTCGCTGTTTTTTCTTTGATATACAACATATTTTTGTCAGGGTGTTAGTTATCTGTTTGATTCATGACATCTACTTTATTTGGTTCCTGCTGGAGTAATGTTACTCTCGAGGCGTCAACCTTTGTGTTTGTATTTGTGTCCCTTTTGAAGGAAGTCATATGCCCGTCGTCTGCGAGTTATTTCAGAATGATGGCCTCTGATATGATTCTTCGGTTCTCATTGGTTTCTTAAATTCTGAAGGAATAAATCGGTTATTAAATAACTAAATGCATGGTGATAATGTACACTGGAAGCTTACCAGAAACCATGTATAATTAAACAAGCATAACTTAAAAACATAGATACATAGATAATATTGCAAAACGTACAGGAAATAACGTTCAGAAAGTGACAAGTACTGACTAGGGTATGACTTTTGTGCAATAAAATTAAAGATGGATACCAATTTGTGCCCAAAACAGACTATATTTTAACATCTCATCGCGATCATAAGAGTCTGTTCATCGGTGTTCAGGAAGGAGCTAAACTACTATGTCGTATGATTTACAATAACATCAAATATCCTTAAATAGCATCTGCTAATTCAACACGTGTATCAGATGGAATACCACTCGGTTACTTCCTTATGACGCAAATATAACAATAGAAATACTATTCTTCCATTTCAGCAATCAGAATGGCGTAGGCGTTTGCCGTCAAGTCGTGAAATTATCTCCGATGAAAACATTCACCGCCAATGAACTATTATATTCGGAACTAACTTTGTCCACATGCAACAATATGGCGGGAGAAGGAGATAGAGTCACAACATGGACATTGTCGCCCTCTTTTGTCCCAACATAAGTGGTACTCTCCGTCAGAAGCGAATCACACAGACCCTTAAAAATTTATGTGTATTCCTACAACTACATTTAACGTTATTTCCCAGGGCGAGTGATGCTCTGGTTGTCATTTCCGTTGAACCAGGAAAAAACAATATTAAGGGTCCGGCGATTTGCCGATTACACGCGTAATCTGTATGAAAAAAAAACAACTGGGGCGGGTGTAGACAAAAAGTTATAAAATTTACTTTCAGTAGGATGTTGCAAATACATCATTTACTGATGCTCTTCTTAACTCAAAGTTTTCGTATTTATTTATTAATTACATTGGAGGTAAAATAGCAATGGTGGATTCACCGAGAGGTTTTGTCAAACTGTCTTTTCCCAATAGTACGATTTTCAGTAATAAATAAAGAAATTTTGGTTATTTTTAAGCAACAAATTCCCCTTTTTAAATAACAACCATTTGGAAGGAAAAATAAACTGAATCCGGGCCGACAATATAGATTGCTACCATGCAAATTACCTATATAAAAGAACAAATATCGACTTTTGATTGAGGTGATGTCAGTGATAAAAGAACACTTGTTACTATAACAATCTACCTATTGGGTAGTAAGATATGATAGCTGACAAACCTTTTTCTGTTCTTGACAGAGTATTCTCGCGTTACTGGTTATATTTTTTCAGGACAACAACTGCAACGGACACTGAAAATAAAACAGACAAAATTCTTGAAGAACTTCCATTACAAATCCCGTCGATACTGCAAAACAAAAGAAGAAATCAGGCTTAGTTCTCCGATTCTGTCAACGTTTTATATATTAGGAAAATTCTTGTGTTTGGTTAGGTCAATATTTCGTTTTTAAAGAACCAATTTCACCCCACCCCACCCCACCCCATCCCAACCCCATCACAAGAGCCATCAATGTCAAGAAGGTTCGTTAAATCAGTCTTTCGAGAGATGATCTCAAAGAGTCAAGAGAGTGTCTGAGTGAACGAGAACACGTGACCTAGAAGTTGGTACTTCAAAATTATAATCAGGAGGTCATAAGTTTGCCGCTATCTGTGGTTATATAAGTTATGTCCCAAAGCGAGGCACTCAACCCGAATTGCTCTTTCGACCAAGTTCTGACTGGAAATCACCTTCGTAAATACTCATATTCATCAGAGAACTTGTTTTCAACAATTAGTTTTTTCGTGCCTATTGAAAATGTTATCTCCTTTTACGGTAAATGTTTTCGATTGATACTGAAAATTCATTGTAACTTTGATTTTTCTGTCCAATTTCAGCGCCACACCAACTATACACTTCCATTTCTGTAGCTGCTTCTTTTAGATCCGAGATAAATTATTCAGTCTTGATTGAACATATGCACTCGAACCATAATCTGCAAGTACAAATAAACCTATCTACTCTCCTAGACTAAATGTTGCGAAACCAAAGTAAAAACATTATAAAGGCGCTCTAACATTATATATATATATATATATATATATATATATATATATATATATATATATATATATATATATATATATGTGTGTGTGTGTGTGTGTGTGTGTGCATGCATGCTTGCATGTATGTATGTATGTATGTATGTATGTATGTATGTATGTATGTATGTATGTATGTATGTATGTATGTATGTATGTATGTATGTATGTATGTATGTATGTATGTATGTATGTATGTATGTATGTATGTATGTATGTATGTATGGGTAGGTGGGGTATGATGTTACACGTCTGCAGTTTGATGCCCTAGTGTTAGACATCACTATAAACTGCCACACTGCCGACAACGTAGCGATATGACTGAAAAATTGGTACAGCTACGTTACAAATCCAGATCACATTGATAATTTCATTTCAAGATTAGATCTAACACTATACATATTAGATTGCGTAGAGACGTAACTTACTGTTATGGTTGCTTTGCTGATGGAGATCCGACGGATACAACAAGATATTTTTGATGAAAAGTTTGAACATACCTTGACAAAATGCGATGATACGGCCATACACCTTATTCTCAAATTAAAAACTGATTTAAATATCATTTATATAAATTTAGTTGTTCTTATCTCTGCACGTTATGATTTTCAATATTTCGCAAACCATTAAATATGTGTGTATTAACATTTCATGATATACTTATAAGTTGCATGTTAGATTCTTTTTTCAGCAATATATCAAACTACAGACTTTGGAAAGGATAAGGCAGTTTATGACGTGTATCTGCGAGGGAGATAATTTATATTATTTTTATATATTTGGCTAAGTTTTCATACTTTTTTGCTTTACTAGCAAATATCGCTTGTACGGAACGTTGTAAACATTGTTTCTTAACGTTTTACAGAGGAACCATAAGCACCAAAATCCTAATGTTGGATATAAAATCTATATGTCATTCTATATGAATATGTCCAACTGAAGTCTTGCAAAAAATTCAGTTATTGAAAATATGTACAAATTCATTGCAGAGTCGCACTAATATTGCTTATTTATCCTGCATGAATTTAAAGAAAACGCTGTTTGAAGTGCAGTTCGACACATGTAAACCTACTGAATTAAAGTCACATATATCTGCATATTCAATGAACTATATATACAGGACCCTTTCTTCGTGTTTAACAGTTGTGGTACTCATCAAAGACTCTGTTATAGTTACATCGAATTTTGACTAATTATTTTGGAAGCTACTTGCGTATTACTTTAATAGATACATGAACAGAAGTCAAACATCAGTCAAAAGAAGACACATTTGGTTACCTTAATATGTATCATTCATCATCGCAATCGCAATATTTTGACAATATTTGCAAGCAAATCATGTTAGGGATAGCCCAAACACACACAATGTTCTACGGTACCACCCTATATATCATACTTGAATTAAATATTCCTACCCATATTTTAAGAAAGTTTTATACAGAATGTGACCTAAAACAAATGTTTCATAATGTCTTCGAGCTTACTGAATATAAACGAATCAGCGACACAAAATACTTTTGCAAGGTGTTTTATATTGCCTAATATATAGTTTAAGTGACCCAGAAAGTGAACTATTAGAGTAGTTTAACAATACAGCATATTTCTTTCAATATAAGCATCAAAACAACGTTGAAATATTATTATCATTCCAGTATAGCATGTTCACAATAAACCAGGTATACTAATATATATATATATATATATATATATATATATATATATATATATATATATATATATATATATATATATATATATATATATATATATATATATATATATATATATATATAAAACCTGTATGATAGTATTGTTTGTATTAAACTATTATTTCTGCCCACTATTATCAAGATTCTACTACAGAATCCAGGGATAGCACAGTCTGTTCTGTCTGGTATATATTTATAATTCTTTGTTAAACAAAACTCCTATATACCTTGATTTCTTCAGAGGAATCTGGAACGACTGTGTGTATATATGAGAATTAATTACTAGGTCGTCATGCGAGTGTGTCTGCTACGCACGAGCTTATATAACAACGATTCAGTGCCATCATTTTTTTGGTGATGCGTGCTTAGTCGTGACGGTATATGGGTTGGTGCGTGCAGGCAAGGCGATGGGTGCCATTTACTCGCGGACCTGGGTTCGAAACTCGGTAGAGTACGAATTTAGTTTCTCTAACCTGTATGATAGTATTGTTTGTATTAAACTATATATATATATATATATATATATATATATATATATATATATATATATATATATATATATATTCAGCCCAATCTTATTGATGGTATTCATTTTCTAACGATTAATATTTTACAGAAAAAAATCATTTAAGGTCTTACTTTCCTGGTTTTGTACAAACTGGTTAACGTACAATTGGTGAGGCTGGCTTACAGCTCCCTGGGTTTAGTCCTTGTAATTCTAATGTTCTGCAATAATGTTCACACACATAATTCTTTAGGTAGTCAGGCGGTTTTCTTCTCTATGTCAAATCAGATGTTGGATTTGTTTTACGTGTATCTCCAGCCTTCTTAGACTTATCGAATAATATGTTTGGTCTTAAGACAGTGTGACTTTGGGTGTATTCGTAAAGTCTTAATGCTTTTAGTGATCTTATAAGTCTCTTATCACTCCTATCATCTATCCCTTTCTGTCGATAATTTCACCTAGTTTAGGGTTAATGGTGTTAAAAATTTGTCATGCGTTTCTCGTTGCACCTGTTAAATTTAATTTCGTCGCTTTTTCTAGTTTCATCTGAATAGATATTCATTTTACATATTTCTCATTATCGATCTGTGATTAGATTTGTATGTTTTGGAGTTTAATATTCATCTTTCATAATAATAGCATCAGGGCAAGAGTTTTGTTAGCTGTTGCATGAGGTATTCTGTAGCTGAACAAAACTTTATATTTCTTGTTTTCCAACGCTTTTGTTCTACAGGAGTCGTTTTTATTGTTTTTGTTTTAATTTTTCATATAAACCATTATGCTTCGCCATCGGCTTGAGACCACAACAATCTTATTTTTCTAATCTTGAATCCCTTGCATTCTGCAAACTTTGCAAACTTGTTTTCCAATGAATGGTTGTTCATTATCCCTTCTATAAATTCTGATATTCCAAGTACAGAACATAATTTTTTAACCGAGATAACCGCTTTTGTAGACGAGAAGTTAATAATATTAATGGATGCATAAACATTATAGTAGTCATCAACGAAAAAATAAACTCCAGATGAGAGGAAGACTGAAGTCCATACTAATTTGACACCAAGAGTTAACTAATAGAACAGTCATTCTTAGCATCTTTGCTATCCAAGGTTCCGATACGATAATTCTATCTACACCATGGAGGTTGGGAGAGATATATTGGTGCTTTGTCCTAGTAACATGAGTTGGGGTAATTGACCAAACAATGACACTATGGATGTTTAACATCGAAAGTATGATAGTTTACCACAAGGAAGCCTTTACGGGTGTATTAGAGTAAAAGGTATTTATACAACACGTACTGTCATTGGATATTTGCTTATTTACCAGGCCATTCAAGTTGTGTGCTTCCCTTGTGTCGATCATGTAGGAACAGTGTTCATAATTGAAGAACTTAAAATTTTGATTGGATGAAGTAACTTTCTGTCGCATCCAATGAAATGCACAGACTCGAAGGACAGAAATCTTTTCTCAATATGCCAGGGTATAGATATGGATATCGGAACATTGGCTAACGAAGATGCACTTTTAGTGCATCCACCGTGTTCTTTAGCGTTGATGTAAGGTATTGTACAGACCTTTTACAGAACTTCTATATTTGTCTGTCAGTAATAGGAAACCATAATTTTTTCACAAGGAAGCTAATGTTTTACTATTTCTTCATAGCCCTAATGAGCTACTTGTATTACTCTATTTTGTAACCCTTTCTGTGTTACTAGTTTCCTCTCAAAAAATAGAACACAGCTATTTGTAACTGAAGCGATCGTGATTTCACATTCCAATCTTTCAAATGTCTCCAGGGTTTTGTTTTGTTTGTATGAATGTTTCCAGTTTCCAATTTTATTGATGTGATAAATATTGAAAGACATATGTCCTCTAAAGGAGCCAACCGAATTATTTGGATTTCCCTAGCCTTATGTATGGTGTCAACGGATATGAATTGAACATAAGCTTCAGCAACCTTTTTATGTTTACGGCATTTAGTTCCAGCTCTGAGATGATGTGATATGTAGCTTGCTGCGTTTATTTCAGCTGGCTTGGACATTACTTTGGGATTGTGTGCTTCTAATTTGTCAGTGGTCATATAGAATCTTGCACGAGAAGAGCATCGTTATTCTGATTGTTGAAAATGGCTTCCATGGTTCATGGTCAGTGATTAGAGTAAACGTATGACCAAAGTGCTACAGATGAACGTTTCTGAGCTGAAACCAATGGTCATAATGATCACTAAATTACATTACTTAGATTAGTTTCCTTCTTCTTTACTAGTCATCCAATGTTGATCGTGTCACACTTTACTACGATATTCGATTTGATAACCATAATAATGTTCTCTGGTTATGATTGATTTTGTTTAGCTAAGTAGAGAGCAGCCAGTGACACTAGGTCTTGTTCTTGTTCTAACCATAATGACATTAATACTGGTTCTTTATTTTCACTACAGTTTTATAGAAGCAGTGTTACCGTCCTTCTGCTGAACCAGCAGCCTAGAGACCAGAGATACAGTTGTTACTTCTAGGCAGTCAGATGAAACCTAGAGACCAGAGATACAGTTGTTATATAGGCAATCAGATGAAACCTAGAGACCTGAGATACAGTTGTTACTTCTAGGCAGTAAGATGTATGTTTGACAAGTGGTCAGTTATTGTATTATGCCATAGATTAAACAATAAGTTCACTTGTGTACAATATACTTCGACAAACTGACAAAGGGACTTTTTGTTTACAACAAATGCAGCAGAACCCTAAATAAAAAACTATATTTTCCGACAGCCAACTTACGTGCCCGCTAAATATATGAAAATGGACGATTCTGTGTTCAGTGAATGCTTGAGAGTAGGTAGGTTATGCTCCATGTTCTTAAACACATAATTTAACATTGATCGCAACTGGAGTACTTCATTAACATTTCCGCATTTCTTTAAAACGGAGAGACGAATTTATGTTTTAAACAAAGCAAGCTACTACACTACCGTGATTGCATTAGAGAAAGTTCTAAAATTTCTAAGAGAGTAACCGTGCATAACAGGAGAGTAAAAAGAAATACCGTTCTGTTAAAAACTATCGATTGGGATTGGGATTGATGGTAGCACTTACGGATACAACGCTGAGGCAGAGCTATATCATAATATGATAGGTACATCGGTGCCTATGATAGGTACATCGGTGCCTATGATAGGTACATTGGTGCCTATGATAGGTACATTGGTGCCTATGATAGGTACATTGGTGCCTATGATAGGTACATTGGTGCCTATGATAGGTACATCGGTGCCCTCTTTACAATTTCAAACAAGGGCTTACCTGAATATAGTACATCTAGAATCGCCTGTCTGCTCATAAAAACTTTATGTGATTGGTTCCTACTCATTTCGATGAAAACAGAAGTAGAAGATAGCCATATTTATGTCTCAAAGACCCTCTCCACCTCCAAACAAAATACAAATTTCATATCTTTGAGACCTTCTACCCCTCTCCAAAATTTCATGTTAACATTTTGTAGCTCCAATGATAACTTTCACTTACTTGTCAACGTATAAATCCATCTATACAATGGCCAGGAAGAAACATTTTGACTGACTTTCATAGCGTTATTCTGAAAATTTCATTGGAATTCACTGTCCCCTAGACCTTAAGTAAAATCTGTCTTAGATACTATAAATCAGATGACCCTAGTTAATAAATCTAATGTCAAGTATATCGTCTGATGAAAATATAATATCGAGTATAGATCTAGCATCACAGCAATACCCAAGTGCAAATGTATCTTTTCTATTTTCGTTTGATATCAGAATTACTCAATCCTAGTTTGACAATAACATCTGTTTCAAGTCTATGATGATTTGTTCGAATAGCCATTGCTCTTTTAATAAGTAACGCCGCCGTCGATTGTGTTCTTTTGATCATCAAATGCCTTAACTGGTTTAACAAAATCGCAAGGCAGACCTTTTGCTTTTTGTTATTTTGTTATTGTCAAGCAGTACGGCATCCAATTTGCTTCGCAATCAAATAAAATATTTGATGGTGTGCGAGTTCATTTCATCCTTAAACTTACCAATAACATTTGTTTTTCTTTCATCACGAAATTTACTGTCAGGAGGGTAATCGGAAAGATCAAACATATGCCGGTATCGTAAATAAACTGATAGACGTCCTCACAATCTCTTTCGTACACGAGCGGGTCCATATCTGTAAACAATAATCAACTTCACGGCCACTGTTTCTTTAGCACATTGTAATGAAAATCGTACATGAGAAACTTCGAAAAATCTAACATAGAAGCCATCAACTAGCTCAATATTTACTCGCTTTCTAATATTTTCCATGGTCTTATCAAAGACGGTGTTGTTCATGAGCTTAAAGAAGTTTTTTTCGAATTCGGTGTTTGCTCCGGCTGTTTAGGAGTGTTTAAGTTAAGAAAACCTCTCATCCAAGGTGACTGATTAAACTTTAAATCTCAATTAAGTTTTCTCAAAACAAGGCCAGCATATATTACTTGTTTGATAACTTTATAATGCAAAACATAATTTCGCTTATCAAGTAAATTTGGTACTAATTTTTTACCACATAATTTTCTCCTGGTGATGCTATCACTTGTTGTTCTTGTCACTGATTCCGCACAGAAAGTATAATCGTTGTGTAAACTGTGTAACGATGTAGGATAGTCGATACAAACTTTGTATTTTTCCTTGGTTGCTTGATGATATAATTCAATAAATGTATCATTATTTTACATCACCGCATTGCTTGTTTGCAATATTTCTCACGACAACATCATCTAGTCCAGAAAATAGTATAAAATATACCGTATTTCGCCTAATAAAACTTAAACGTTATAAAAAACCTTACGCTAGGTAAAGTGAATTACATTGTTTTTGTTACGCGATAATAAAAAATACGACTTAATCTTATTCATCTCTTCATTGATTTGAGGAATATGGTTCAATATGATTTTTTCATGCTTGGACTAATCAAATTCATCAACTGGAATTATTCATTTTTGTTGACTGATCATAAATACGTCTTCACCTGCGTCAAGCTCATTATGAAGTTTTGCGTTGTAATCGCGCAATAATTCGTATTTATCCTGCTGTGGGTTAATTGAGTAAATGTTGCAGTTATAGTTGAGCAAAATATTTAATAATAATAGGTTTGATTTGCCTGACCATGTACGACCTAAAATAAGATAATGACAATCTGGAAGTTCGTTTTTATGTTTATGCTTAATTAATCGTTCGGTATAAAAATTTTATATTAACGTTGCATTTGCTATGTAATTTTATGTTTTATATATATATATATATATATATATATATATATATATATATATATATATATATATATATATATATATATATATATATATATATATATATATATATATATATATATATTACATAATGTGATCTATTACACAAAATTCGAACCATCAACAATAACTGATATGTCATCGTTAGCAAAAGCATCCCGGTGATGCAATGGCAGAAAACATATTTATGTCCAATCAATGAGTTCTAGCTTTAGAAACAATTTATCCGTCAATGAAAGTTGTTGTTACACAAGCTGTTAGTTGTGCACAACTAAACACGATCGATAATAACAAACTATTAGTGACAGGAAGAACTTTAAGCGGTAACATGAATATGTCAGGCAAAAAAATAACAAATTTGGTAACCTCGTATCCGCCAAGAAATTTAAATCAAAAACAGGCTGTAAGTTATTTACAGTTGAAGTATGTGGATGATAACAAGCTTGATAAAACTAGTACAACGGCTACAGGCAATATCAATATCTCCAGTAAAAAAAATATTGGATTGGAAACTGCTCATCCGCCAGCTAATGTTGATAATACACAAGCGGTGAGTTATACCACACTAAAATATGTTGACGATAACAAGCTTGCTAAAGCTGGCGTCACAATGACGGGTAACCTTGTAATGAGCCAACACTCAAAAATAACTGGATTACCGACCACTTCGCCACCAGTTATTGAGACTGATGATATTAGTTACGCTCAATCAAGAGGAGCACTCAACTTGTATTTGAGATAATCGGATGGAAGAATGTCATGCAATAACCAAATAATGACGACATATGTTACAGTCAACCCATATTATCTGACAAATAAAACGTATGTTGATAGCATATCTGGTGGTCTAAAACAGACCAAAAATAACATTGGGTATATTCCAACACTTTTTAAGGCAACTGACAACCGAGATGGGTTTGAGGTAAGCGCATCAGTATATTATCCTGAAAATTGTCCTTCTTACTCTTTCTCTGATAGACAAGAATTGACTACTAACGAAAAAGTTGAAAAATTTTGGATTAAAATTAAATGTCACATTGCAGTTGCTATTTGGCAATTTATTTGATAAATTAAACTCTAGTGTTGATCGAATATATAATTGGCAGGAGAATTTAATTATGATAGTTTTAATCCCAAAAATTATGTTGGAAACAAATCACTAGCGGAACGTGTTATAAATACAAAGAAAAAGTTTACAATTACAATGATAAATTATCCATTATCAAATGAAGAAATAATGTTCGTGTTATGCATATGCGAGGACCACAACTAATAAAAGCAATAGAAAACATTGATATTATAAGCAGATTATGTCATCCTGATGATTGTGTAGAAGAACAAAAACAAGTTAAAATCCTGTTTTAAAAATATTGCTTGAGCTTGATTTTAAATGCTAAAACAATAAGTAAAGCAGATCATGGTGTTTTTCCACGAGTTCATGGTGGAAGAGAGCAGGAGGGAAAACAAAGAAACGATAACCACAGTCGCCTCGACAAAATAAATAGCAGTATCCATGACAGCAGGAATAAAAGGGAACAAGATGTTATACAACAGTTTCCTTAAACGAGAAATTTTTAGGTATTTTTGTATGTATAACCACGACAAGGAAACCCTAGTTAAAATCTCTAGTATGACACCGGATATGGAATTAATTATTACAGTATACTCGAACGCAATTTTAACGATGATACGTAAACAATCCAGAATTCGGTCCGATTATTATTAATCAATCTCTAGAAATAATAAAAACTTTTAACAAGGAAATTCATAGTAATGATGATTTTGAGCGAGAAATGTTTTTAATTAAGTCGAACAACCAAAGTGTGATGTTGACGCACTAATGTAATATGACAGATATTATCATATAAACTTTGGTGCGTAGAACACTGTTACAAATATTATAGAAAAAAATTAAAGGAAAATCATATTTACCTTTATTAATGACAAGCTATGGTAAAATCTCATGTAAATCCGTTTTTGTTAATAATATCTAGTATTGGTACTTCTCTTTCAACAGCGTTTAAAAATTTGAGCAACGACTAGAGACTAAAATAAAAGCTTGTAAAACAGCCAATATAGCTTACAAAAATTACTTAATCAGACACGACCTTATTTGCGATATCTAAAATATGATATGGACGACTTAATACGAGAGTTCCGTATTAATGACAGAATGTCAACAGATATTCTGCCAATGAGACTCAGCAAGTATGAAAATAATTATCAAAAAAATATTGTGATAAGGTATGAAATTCTGTCTAAACATTAAAAATAATGTTTTACTTACCTTCTTCTCCAGCGAAGATACATTCACAAGAAATATTCTGGCTGCCTTTTTTAGCGTTCTAAAACCTACGCGAAGTTTCCAAATTTCCTGGAATTTCCGTTAAGTAATTTTCCAGAATTCTGCTATTGAATTTCTGTTACGTAATCATTGGAATTTCTGTTACGCAAGTTTCTAAAACAGCTGTGGATTGTCATTACATACTTTAAAAAAAAAAAAACAGTCTCTGTAATATGGTACACGCCAATTGATAATGTGATTCGCTGGCACCTGGTCTATAGCATCTGAACAGATGTTACTTGTGTTTACGAACTGTGAGAGAAACCTGTTTATCCTTAGTTAAAGAAAGGTAATTTCGAATATAATTTCCAGAGTGATGCTATGATAGGCAGTAAAAATTTTCTTCGTGGCCATTGTGTAAGTGGACTTTTACACTGACAGGTAAGTGAAAGTCATTGTTGAAGCTAACAAATAACAATATAAAATTTTTTGAGGGGTAGGGTATCTCTAATATAGGAACTTTATATTTGGAGTTTGAAACCGGTCTTTGAGATATAAATCTGGTTATATTCTACTACAAAAACATTACTATAAGCAAACAATGTATCCTCATGAAGTTGCAGTCTGTTGTAGTTCAGGAGCAGTATCAAATACATGCAGAATTTACGCCGAATGCGCATGTTGTTTGTCGGCTGTCCTTCCTGCAAGAATTGCTCTCTCTCTCTCTCTCTCTCTCTCTCTCTCTCTCTCTCTCTCTCTCTCTCTCTCTCTCTCTCTCTCTCTCTCTCTCTCTCTCTCTCTCTGATTCGAAATGTAGATTTCGTGTTGAACAAACGCGGCCAAAGCTACGCTCAGCCTGATTCTATAATATGTGAACAAGGTAAGCACACATCTATTCATATTCTTTTTATTGTAAATGTAAAGCATCATCCTCTTCGCCAACATTATCTTCATCCCCGTCATTATTATCGTAATGTTTATGTATTAGACAGTGATAATCTGATAGACTATTCGCACAGATAAATGACTATCAAAACGATCCAACACAAGGCTACATTTTAACGACATGAAACGCCTCATTAAAACTACTTCAGAGCTTTGACCTTGATTCTTATAAAAATTGCCATAGAAAAGATACCTACGTGAAAATTAGTTTTTTTTTCAAAACATTATGTCACAGAGAGCTCAATGTACGGGTTTTGAAACATCATCCATCTGTGTTTGTTTATTTGACAGTATATTAAATTAGATCTGATATTCAAAATATCGGTGCAAATTAGAAAAAAGAAACAAATGATCTTAGTAAAGATCTAAAAACCCGCTTCCTTCCAAATGCAGTATGTGCTGGTCCCATAAAATATCAAAAATAAAAAACTCCTACGAAATACAGTTTCACCAACCAACTTTTCGTATGGGTACATTGACTGGGGTGGGGTTCCCGTCGTTATGATGTCTCCATGTGAGCAAGTTTCATATTTCCCATACATATTTCATGTCCGGAATCAAACATTATAAAGATAAATAACGTAGCATTAACCTTAAAGTAAATAATGTAGCTCTAATCTTAAAGCAAATAACGTAGTTCTAATCAAAACATAAATAACGTAGCTCTAACCCAAACGTAAATAACGTAGCTCTAACCTTAACGTAAATAACGTAGCTCTAACATAAATGTAAATAACGTAGCTCTAACATAACCATAAATAACACAGCTCTAGCCTAAATGTAAATAACGTAGCTCTAACCTTAACGTAAATAACGTAGCTCTAACCTAAACGTAAATAACGTAGCTCTAACATAACAATAAATAACACAGCTCTAGCCTAAATGTAAATAACGTAGCTCTAACCTAAACAAAAATAACGTAGCTCTAGTCTAAACGTAAAAAAAGCTCTAACCTAAACGTTAATAACGTAGCTTTAACCTTAACGTAAATAACTTGGTTCTAACCTAAACGTAAATAACGTATCTCTAACCTATTCTATTTTCGTATAATAGTATATAACTACTACTTCTAATACAACGACGACTAAATGACATATCTCCCCTTTTTCCCTACCCCTTTACCATTTTAGTGCCGTATTTTTCAAAATACTGAAGAGAACCTTGGAAAAAAAATTTTGTCAAGACCGTAATGAAAACGAGGAGTAAACGGGTTACGATTAGGATGTTATTAAGAATAAAAACTAAAATTTTCGTTACATTGCTGTTTTGTTTCGGTTAATTTGCCTGCATCATAAATTTTCCATAGGTAATACATATGATTATAGTTTATATCATTGCCAGTTACGCCATGTCATCATGCAAAGTAAAGTTACAATGAACGAAGTAACGAAATGCACTTCCGTATAATTTCCACTACACTATTATGCGGTTTTGTCAAACATTATCATTAGTTTTTGTCATGTTGTATATTTACCCGACCATATGTACTCATTGCAAATTTAAATTTATGAAATTCTTTAAATTATTTTAATTAAGGGAAGAAAGTCAAAACCAAAATTAGTATTCTTTTCTCTGAATAATACGTGATCTAACTCTATATTTAAATTCAGCAGATCGTGAGACAGGTGCCTAACTAAAGTGGTTTTGCTTCGCTAGATACGCTCCACTTGTACAATACCAGTCAGTATTTTAATATACGTTAAATGTTTTCTAGTTTGTGGTTCAAAATAGTATAGATATCTTTTTATGTTAGTGGGAAGATGGTATGGAGTTAGCGACACATATTTGTTCTTAGATACATCCATATTGCGACATTGATGTTAATAAATGAAAATTGATAGTGATTAGATCCCGCACAAGATTTTCAACAAATAATATGTATACATATGCAGGGAAGGACGAACAAATTTTAATCCTATGCACTGCAAAAATTTTTTTATGAAAGGTGATTGTTATTTAACTCCAATTGGCATTTTATAAAATGTATGCGCAGATCGACTGCAATGTTTCTTTTCATTCAAGCAAACCTAATACATCTGTTAATGTCTATACTGCAGTCTCTCTTTGAACATACAGTACAAATATAAAAAGAACTTTTATAAAACAAAGTAGCTGGAGAGATAGAGCCATAGATGAAACATGCTCTTAATCCTTTTACGTTTCCATCTACTAACTCGATATCACTGATGTGACCTCCCAACGACGTCTAAGTCAATCATATGCTTACACTCCATTGTCGTGGAGTTCTCGGTAAAGTTTGGGATACATGTGGGATTTTCCCGTCTACAATAATGTACGAGCTTCAGTTACGAAATTTATCTTCCTTATAGTATGTACGCATGATACCTTTGAGAAATAGCTCTACGACAAATAAACATTGCTTAAAATCTTCACAGAATACTTCTTGCATTCACCACTTCCTGTTTATTTGTGAAATACGAAGCTAAAGCAACTGAATATTAAGCCCGCAAAGATGGGGTGGGTGGGGTGGGGTGGGTATATTCCAAATTTATGAATTGGTGATGGTGGTGTGTGTGTGTGTATTCTAAATATAATTGCATAGTGCATACGCTTTGATATACATCATTAATGCAGCTAAAAGATATAACTTTTCATGACAGTAATTTTAAGTATTATTATAAACTACGTAAAATTGATATAACTTTTCA
Source organism: Potamilus streckersoni (assembly GCA_016746295.1). Lineage (NCBI taxonomy): Eukaryota > Metazoa > Mollusca > Bivalvia > Unionida > Unionidae > Potamilus > Potamilus streckersoni. The sequence goes on along the minus strand of JAEAOA010001723.1, from coordinate 453,913 downwards.
TGACAGTAATTTTAAGTATTATTATAAACTATGTAAAATTGCAAAAGACTTACATACGCTTCTAGAACAAACAGCCTCGATTTGATTGATAAGGAACAGAGAGAGAGAGAGAGAGAGAGAGAGAGAGAGAGAGAGAGAGAGAGAGAGAGAGAGAGAGAGAGAGAGAGAGAGAGAGAGAGAGATTAATATATCTCAAGGAAAAATGTTTTGCGGTATGTCAACATAAAATCCTTTGATTCTTCACAGAGTTTCCTTATTTATATACTTGTTGCATCTGCTGCATAGAAAAGATCTACTTCAAGGAGATAGAATTAATCTTTGTATATATTATTGTTTAATGGACCGGTGTTCTTTATTACACATTAAAAATCTTGCAAGTAAAAAAAATTAAAGCGTATTTGGAAAAATGTCCACATGGTTTATTGTCTTGCGATTTCAACCGTGGAAGGACAAAAATGTCACCTCTCGAAAGTCAATAACATATGCCCACGCGTGACACCTGAAGCCAGAATTGTACAAACTAAACACGCAAAAGTGCAAAAAAATGGTAACTTTGAGAAATTTTAACAACACAGAAATCCCTCTCAGGGTATAAGCAAAATTAAGTAGGCAGTTAAATTTTTGACCAGTCGACAAGCTGATGCACCAGTTGAATAAAACAACTGTGTTGACTTGTCACTCGTCTTGCAATATGTTCATATTTTTTATAAACACAAAACAACAAGTTGATAACGTAAATCTCTTGTTTTACTTTGTTCTTGTCTTTGGGTTCTGAGGCTCTTTTATCAGCGGCGTTGACTTTAATGTTTGATTGACATAATTATCATTTATAGCTGCATTTTCAACTTTATCTTATTATTGTTTAACAAAATCTAAGAAAGATTCCAGCTAATTTCCCCGTAAAGGAACAAAAAAGCAAAAATCAATGTTGCCAATACTTATTGATATATATTGCAATACAAAAAGTACCTAATGCATTGTATTGTAATACATTTTCTTTCCTCGCAATACAAGGCTTTATTAATTACTATTTCTACAACTCTGTATCATTAGCAACCTTAGCGAGGTTCAAAAGGTGCGATTGCAAGCTGGGTGAATGTTGGAATTCGTTGTAAACAGATTATAATTGAAGCTGATTATTTAAAGACAAATTTGATTTTGAAACCATCCCTGTTTTTTTATGAATATTTCACAGAAGTTCTTCAGTGATATAGAAATTAGAGATTGGGTGCCTTTTGTCCTCATTTTGCACCGGACTCGCAGAGCCGTAAAACCGCTGCTGACTATATCAACGGAGACAATGTTTTAGTCAACAACAAACTCTATATGGAACCAATTTTATTTTAGTTAACATCAAACACAAACAGTACAAATCACATATGACAATAAACCTCGATGAATCAATTACATCTGCTGGCCTAATGATGTATACTCATGCCTACTAAACCCAAAGACATTTCTGCGAAAACAAGCAATTAATTTTACATCAATCCAAACTGCAAAACTATTCACTTTAAATACGCAGTTGATTAGAATCCTTCGCAAAATACTACTTTCTTCATGAAATTTCTTCCAAAAGGAGTTAATTACTGATTCATAGAAATCTATCATGATTTACGAAGCCTAACTTACCAACCTGAACTTCACTTTTCTTCATTATTTGCTTAGCCATTACGATACAATTCCTTTGTTTAGCTAACTTTTACACAAAATAAAAACAGATACAATTATTATTGCTATACTGATATCAATTGCTCTTTCTGCGAACAAATAGAATTCCCTTTTAAGATTCTGGTCAAATTATATTTTGATATTATTTTGCATTGTATGTCAATCGTTTTAGAAACATCAAATAAACATTGACTTAAGGATACACTGTAGATCGATAAAATCTATTCCAGTCAAATCATCCTGAAATTGGGTGATTTTACATATATTTATCTGGCAGTGATTCAATTAGCTCATACTGTATAAAATTCTGCATTTAATGTGCTCAACAGTTTCTTTTTTAACTTTATCGTGACAACAATATATATGGCATAAAATATAACAATAGCATTTATCCATCCAGTCATCCATCCATCTATCCATTCACCTACCTACTCATCGTGTTAAATAAAGATTTTATATTAGTGGATGTTTTCTTTAACAACACAATATATACAAAGTTTCACTAAAAAATGAAAATTGCCATTTCATAAACGTTGATTAGCACAAGAATCTGTCTGCATTAAATATCTAAAATGAAAATGGGAACTTAACTATATATGTTGAGAAATGTTTTAAATTTCACAACTATTTATTTTAAAGAGTGCCATAGCGGATTGTTTGATTCTTTTCTGAAACAAGAAAACAATATACATAACTCTCGTGATGTATATTTATGAAAGTGTCTTGAATTAAATCTATCCTATTTTTATGAGAGTATGTGGTTTCTTTTGCTTCATTTTTTCTTCCTTAAACGTGTTTTTACTGACTAAGAAACAATCATACGCGAGAGCAGGCAAATAAAACTTTTAACCGATTACGATCAAAAGTCAATCACAAAATAAGTACAAATTTTGAAATTTATAAATATACATAAGTGTTGGAAACCATAGAAGATATGATAATTACAGAAATTAGCTACATCTACCATTAATGCAATAAAAAGTGAAGTGTAAGTCTATCTAATAATACGTAAGAAAGTTTTTCTAATCACAGTATATATATATATATATATATATATATATATATATATATATATATATATATATATATATATAATACTATATATATAATACACAATATCTCAAATTCTTAAATCCTTGCTTCTAATGAGTTCATACACATATGGTCTTCGTTCGCAATGACTGGATCTGAAATAAACAATTTATGTGAACAAAAACATCTCCTTTTGCAAACATTACACATGTAGTTACCATAACTCCATTCTTGTTATTTTACGTAGATTAACTACAACTCTTAAATTGTTGAATATTGATGGTTCTAATATTTTTATTAAATCCATCTTATCATGTGTGCAACTTAATATACCAAGCAGTAACTTTTGATGAAGACCAAATTTTTCAAATTCAGATTGTTAGAGAAACTGGCCTTAAAGCGTGATTCGTAGTCAAGGATGCATGTATCATTGGCTACAGTGACCTTTCTGTGATGGAGAGAAGGATGAATTGGATAGGATTTGACGCGAATGTTAAATTACCTTTTTTACTTTTATTATAGATGTACAAAAATGGTTTGTCATTGGGTACCATGGTGCTGAAGTAATGAGAAAACTCTATTAAATGATAACGCGGAACACTGAAAATTGAACTCTATATCTATTAAACTCTCTAAACAATTTATGTGAACAAAAACATCTCCTTTTGCAAACATTATATATGTAGTTACCAATGCTCCATTTTTGTTATTTTACGTAGATTAACTGCAAGTTTTAAATTGTTTAATATTGATGGTTCCAATACTTTCATTAAGTCCATCTTAACATGTGTTCAACTACATATGCAAGCAGTAACATTGGCAGTAACATTTGAGCATGCATGGATCATTGGCTACAGTAACCTTTCTGTGATGGAGAGAAGGATGTACGCTAATAGTAAATAACCTTTTATACATTTATTGTAGATGATACAAAATGGTTTGTCATCGGATAAGAAGGTGATGAAGCAAGAGAGAACTCTATTAAATGATAACGCAGAAAACTGAAAATTAAACTCTATCTCGTCTGTATTACAGTTTATGGTAAATTTGAATGAAAGGCATTCGTGATGCATAACTCATGTAAAGAATGTAACGGTAAAGTTATGATGTGTATACCAAAGTCATAAAGACATCAGTCAGAGCAAAACATTCTTCTATACGAGGTGGAATGATCAAACACGTTCAATCAGGGTGAAAACTTCCAGTATTAGACGTGGAATTCTGGGGATCAAACGCGTTCAAGGTCTCATTGATAGAAAGCCACATATTACAGTTGCTTGAAATCCAACGTACTTTGCTAAACCTATGCTATGGAACCAAAGTCTGGAGTACTAGCAGAAGGCATTACTAATGTAAGTGATGGTGGGCAACGCTGGAGATCAAGTTAATTCCAGACCTCATCAAAAATGAGTTGCATGCCAAATTTTGTAGAAACCAAAGAATAATAACTTAGTGGGTATACAGTCAGGAGCCATAGCTCCTCTACATGTTAAAAAAGATCACAATCTTTCGTTCATCATTAACACAAAGCTGCATACAAACTCTTAGACATATATAGTACAAAGTGCATAAAAGCACTATGTCCAAACAAGCTAAACCTGGATTTCGCGCTGTACTGATTTCAATTAATACTAGTTTGTTACCATAATTATATCTATGAAACATTGCTGACAACTTGCGTCAAATCTAGCCTTATTCGTAAATAGATCTCTTTCTAGACATATTAACTTTTTTTCTTTCTTATTTAGTTCAGACTTTGTCATAAATCTCGATTATTTTGCTTCTTCTTCGAAGAAAATGTAAATATGTATTGCTCTACACATTTCTCACTTTGTGTGTGCGCATGTCGCTGATTATGTGGAGTTTTTTCTGTAAATTATTATTGCATTATCCTCTGAGGATGTCCTTGCTTTATGTTAAAACATAAAAAACGTTGTTATTCCTCTCTACCATTGCATACTTTTGTGTCTACCTCTTCTTATGGAATACGCATACACAGAGAGAAAATTTCCTATATGTACACAAATTTGTCTGAATGTACTCATGCAAAGTAATGATATTTCAAGGCTTGTGTTACACTGCCTTCATTGCATGACTTCATTCCTAATTCTTTTGCTTCAAGATATCTGGTCTTAACCGTCTGTACATACCGTTACTCCATTTTATTGTATTCTGCTTGTAAAGTCTTATTAATATACACTTCGAAACCAACATATATCTACAAGGCCTTTGAAGTATGGAATGGCAATAGCGAATAACTTCATAATGTCTAAATGGAGACTACCATCCAGGTTTCCCAAAGACACGCATACAACATGACACCCAAGGAAGAGAGCCACCTTAAAAGATGGCAAAACCTGTTCATGATAAAGAGGAATCTGTTGTATGCAGTCTGATTTTATATGGAATATATGATGTTGAGTTTCGAATAATATGGTTACGTGACTAAAAAAGGTTGCTGTTAAAACATGATTGACTAATAATGTACTCTGGAGAGCTCGACTTCATCGTCCTACCTCGCATTATCGAACTATTTGTGTACTGACAACATTAAATTATGAACCAACATTGTAACTTTAATCCAGGGATAAAATCATCTGCTTCGAATCGCTAAGCCTGGAATCCGATCGAAATAGCTGGCACATTTCCATATACCATCCGATTAGAAATTACTGTGCATTCTGGGGTTGACTGAAGGAGGGGAAGACTGGTTATAAAAACTTGCTGTCAACGTTCTATAGTGTGCTGCTTCAACAAAAACGCTCTCATTTTTTAAATAATATTACTACCCTACATATCAAGTTTTAATTGGCGAATATGATTAAGTAAATATGTGAGATCTGTAAAGTGTAACGAACTCGCTGTATCATACCGGTTTCGGTCTGTGGATCAGAGATAGATACGGGAATGTGACCACCCATCTAATTTATGTTGTTTCCTGCACATTCGTTGTAGACCTAACTGTAGAGAGCGCATCGTGTATAAAAGGTGGAATAACTTGTGCAATCAACGTAAAATAAAGGTTTAAAAAGACAAATATTTTGACTCGTACCTATGACCGCTCCCAATTCCCTACATCTCCTCGACGACTTTTACAGTGTCCTTGCAATACCTGTTTGCGCCACTTTTCTCCCATTTCAAGATAAGATCTTTATGCGCTCTCGTGTCGCAGAAGTTTGGATCTATAAAACGAAAATGTTTCATTTTTTTCTACAAATGGACAGCAAACCTCAATTGATCACTGGACGTCATATTTGAGAGGTGCAAGTGAAAAGTCATCTAAATGTAATTATATTTAGTAACGTTTGCTTGTTAAGGACATGTACACGAGCATACCAATAATAATAATCTATTGCAGAAGTTCTAATGTTCCCATGACGTCAACCTATTTCTGACTTTCAATCTTCATTATTCCCCCCCCCCCGCAGCGACGATCGATCAGAACAGTTTAAAATTTTTCTGAATATCATAGTTACGTATTAAGTGTTTTGTGTGTGTGTGTGTGTGTACATACATACATACATACATACATACATACATACATACATACATACATACATACATACATACATACATACATACATACATACATACATACATACATACATACATACATACATACACATACATGTGTGTGTTTGTTCAAAACTCAAAATTTTCCATTTTCACAGTTTGAAATTTTCAGATCCCTTGTCTGTTGTAGGTACACATTTCTATCATACTGCAACCCATTTTGTTCTAATCACTTAGCGCGATATCCATCATAGCTAAATTCTGAAATCTATCTTTCTGTTGATCTGCATAGATCTGCAGATCTGTTGATCTGCATAGATCTGCAGATCTGTTGATCTGCATAGAAACAATGCTACTTAGAATGTTATATCATAATTTGGATACACTCAAAGTCATTGTAGCAGCTTTAGCAGTAGCAACTTCATTAAACACTAGTAGCAATAGTGTGACGATGGTGGTAGTGGTGGTGATGATGATGGTAGTGGTATTTGTTAAAGAAGAAGAATTAGCAATAGTAGTAGTAATGGTAGTAGTAGTAGTAGTACTAGAAATAATGATGAATATCTACCAATAGCAGCAGCAGAAATAGTAATAATAAAGAGGGAAAGGAAATAAGCAAAACAGCAATCACAATGGTTGTAATAACAGGCAAATAGTCAAATATTCCCCACCTCTCATAAACTCCTTTGAAAAAAATCTCTTGTGAATCTCTCTCCTCTTTCGTCTGTGTTTCACTGGCTAAGCCTTGAGGAGGATATATGGATGGTTCATTAAAAATGTAAATCTTAGATGACACTGAATATCAAACTGAAAAATCGTCGAGATCAATAAATGTAAATATTTTGGCCGTGTACACAAACAATCGAACCAAAACAAACTAAAAATGGATTATAAGTAACAAGAAAATTCAAAAAATAGAAGTATGATTGAGTAAACAAATGCCAGAACAATTGTTTGACATAACCAGAAATCAAAAATTCTGTAAATTAAGATATATAAATGCAGTATTCTATTAAGAAATTTGTGTGACTTTAAAAATTTAAAGATAACCTAATACAAGTTGGCCTTTAATTCTGTCTCAATAAAACGAGACTTTCTAACAAAATTATCAAACTAGATTCAATGGATGAAGTCGAAATTTTAAAATTAGGGTTTGAAAACGTTAATGAAATATAAATACTTCCATTCAGCAACTTGAAATATAAAATTAATTAATACTTACCGTCAATGCTGCTTGGGTTCAATGTCATGAAACCTGTAAACGATATAAGTTACGATAAGTATTACTAGAATCATTGAAATGACCGACATATTTAAATCACACCTATCCACCCACACAGAGTTCATGTAAAACGAAAACCTGCAGACATACAGACAAACATACAAGAATAGAGCAAGAGCAAAGCTATATTTTGAAGTGCGCTTTATTATTTTGAAAGACCAAGATTTTGTCTAGATTGGGCTTTATTTAGAACACGAATGTTCAGTGAAACTAATCCATTGCTGGTTTTAGACAGTTGAACACGCGTGCATATTTGTGAAGTGTAAAAACGTGTAATGGATTTAAAAATCATTCCTTTATTCTGTGTATTCGGGTTAATTATAAATTTGAAACTCTAAACTTCGACTGAGATCGTACAAGCTGTATCGGATTCAATAGATTTGCAGTTTCGACTAAATGGTATTGTTTCGACCAAATGCAATCAAATGCAGCATAGCACATACTGTCGATCAGTGAGGTGGAACACTATCTCGGTTGAATGCAAAAATTGCCAATCTGTAATTTCCCTTGTTGACGTGGTCATAGAGTTATCATATTCAAGATGTGATGGTAAAACAGACTTATTTATTTTATCTGAAGCTTTGTGTTGCCTCAAGTTAATGAACCAAACTATAAACAGAAACATACACATATACATGTACATACAATAAGATTCCGCAGCTTCTCTCTCTCTCTCTCTCTCTCTCTCTCTCTCTCTCTCTCTCTCTCTCTCTCTCTCTCTCTCTCTCTCTCTCTCTCTCTCTCTCTCTCTCTCTCTCTCTCTCTCTCTCTCTCTCTCTCTCTCTCAGTATATAAATCAAATTTCTTCACATTATTAATCTCTCGAGATTAGATTTTCAGCGAAAAAAGAAATGTTACCCGGGGGATGTTCTCTATTTGAAATTAATGCGAAGATAAGTTTGATGGGGAAAAGAGAGTGACTTACAGCACCTACTGCATTACTTACCATATTTACAGGTGTCAAGGGATGTTTCAGAATCCGAATATGCTTTTACATGAGCCTTGTTAATTTCTGAAATGTGCGTGTTTTGAAAATGAACAAGACATTTACTCTATGTCTGCAATGCTGTCATGACCCATATTTATACACATTATGGGAGGTGTGAAATTGGGTTGCTTTTAAACCATGGGAGGAATTCACAAAAATGTTGACATAATAAATATAACTGATAATTTGTGTAATATATCTATCTGTATTGTACAAAAAAGGTTTATCAGATGAGTGTATACAGTATATGGATTCTGCCTTTCAAAATGAGCTGATAAAGAGTAAGGTCCAAGATATACCGAAATATCAAAGTTTGTTTAAAGACATCAAAAATGAAAATGCCTACAAAAGACATAACTAGTACTCAGTGCTTTTAAAATAAAGTAATTTTTTTAACAGAGTGGCATTTAAGTTTAGAACTAACGATTATAAATTGAAAAGAATCATACATCATTTGTAAACAAATCGGATATAAAATATTTTACTAATTAACTATTGTGATCAAATGAGATGAAAATTTACAGTTCCGGCTACGAACAACGCATTCAATACGAACAATGCATTCAACGAGTCTTATGATATATTTTCTGAACATTTGAATATGTTAAGACTAACTTTGTGTGTGAGTGTGTGTGTGTGTGTGTGTGTGTGTGTGTGTGTGTGAATATTCGAAATTAACATAATAAAAAACATACCTATTTTGTTTATGATGCAGTCTAAACTAACATCACTTCCGCTAGTATAACTAAACTGGTCTTCGTTTTCGATTGGATCCTCTGCGTTTCTTATTCTATTTGGTTCCTTCGGCAGCAATGCCACCTTCGATGGATCAATGTAAGTGTTCGTATTTGGCATTTGTGTGTCCTCTTTTAAAGTAGTCAACTGCCCGTTGTCAATTTGTTCTAGTATTACTATGGATTCTGGTATCGGACTCGATACTACAGTACTCTTTGGTTTCTTAAATCCTGAAGGAATAAATCGTTTTTGAAATACCGCAATACACGGTAATACTATACACTGGAGAAACACGGGAAACCATGAGTATTTAAACAAGTATGACTATAAACAAAAAGATACATAGATAATATGGCAAAAAAGTGCAAGAAATAAATGTCGTGTTTAAGATCAGTATTGACGAAGGTATCACTTTTGCACAATAACATTTATGTTGGACACATTTTTATCCAAAACATAAGGTATTCTACACTTTAAAGTCTCATGACCGATCAAAATAGGTCGTGCATTAGTGTTTGGGGAGTGTGTTAATTACTAATTTACTTTAAATATCATCTGCTAATACAACAAGTGCATCAGCTGGAATACCATTCGATCACTTGTTTGACCAAAAACTAACAATCGGAATATTTATCCTTCATTGTGGCAATCGGAAATACTAAGCTTTTCCAATTAAGTCGTAAAATAACCTCAAATGCTATTCTTTGCCTGGAACTATTATATATGGAATAAATTTTGTTTACATGGCACAATATGGCTGGAGAAGGATACAAAAACACCACTGAAACATTGTCAAACTCTTATGACTCGACAAAAGCGGTGCACTCCGTCGGAGACGAATCACACCAACCAACCCATAAAATTTACATGGATTCATGCAACTAAATCCAAGGTTATATACCAACTTGAACAATATGATCTAGCGATGTTCATTCTGCCATTTCTCTTGGAATACACTAGAGAGTTACAAATCAGTTTCCATCAGTAAGCATTGTCCAATAACTAATATTCATACATGAGATAAAGCCAAGTGTAATAAAGTAATTGACCAATCGTTATGTTCTTATTTCCAGCAAACTGGTTCAATATATGTTTAACCATTGACCTTTATTCTTATCCATACATTTAGCATGCTCATTGAAACCTGGTTGATGAAAACATTATGTTGACTCGGACCTTATTCCAGTGTTGTCTTAAAATTCCCAACATCATTGATATTGGAATTATTTTAAATAAAACTCAGAAATAGAGGAACATAATTTCATGGTGCTCTTCTTAGCCCAAAGTTTTCTTACAGCAAAAACAACGCTATTAATATATTCTAAAAAGAAAATGAAGGAATAATTGGTAGTTCGGGGTTTCTTTCTAACTGCCTTTTCTCCGGTAGTAAGATTTTTAGTAATAAACAAAGAAACTTTGGTCATTTAAAAAAGAAAATATTCTCCATTTTAAATCGAAGCCATGTACAAGAAAAAGAACTGTATTAGAGTCAAAATAGGGATAGCAACCATGTAAATTACATATCTGAAACAAATATTTCAATTAAAAATACAAACGGTCAGTCTTACTTTGAATTCAATTTTATAATATTAATCTTCGAAACCTCTCCTCCCAATTCCTATATCCATTTACCTATAGTTGAAGGTACTTTACAACATAGTCACAATATTTTTCTTGGAAGATTTTGAGTTTCTGAGCTTTCTCAAATCTACTCATGCAAAGAATTATTTACCTTCAGAAATAAACTACAAAGTTTTGTTATTTTATTCTGTCAAATCAATTTGTTTAATTTTCTAAATAAAATATTAACCCACCGTTGTAATTCGTTTTAAGGATATGCAGTGTATATGCCTTCCGATTCAGTTGTTACTTTGGACGTGTCACCTATTTACAGAAGTTAGTATAAAGCAGTCCTTCATTCAGCTTAATCAGAAATAACGCACTTGTGCGTAATCACATCGTTATGTTCTGACCAATGTGATTCTTCCTTATATTAATCAGCTGATGCTACAGCAATTGTTGAATTTTGATTGGCCAATAAATGAGTTGACGTCAGTATAAAACAAACACTTTTTACTATTACAATCTACATATTGGATAGGAAGGTTTTATAGGTTACAAACCTCTTTTCATTCTGGAGAAAGCACTCTCACATTGTTGAGGATATTTCCTGTAGCAGTAAACAATCGTCATCAAAACGCAGATCAGGACAACAGCTGCAACGGACACTGAAATAAAACAGACAAAATTCGGCAAGAACTTTAAGTAAAAATACCGCCGATACGACAGAAGAAAAGTAAGATGGAAACATCAGGGTTAGTTCTCTGATTTTTGTATAGTTTTAAATATTAGGATATTTTTCGTGTCAAATCAGCTCAGCATTTCGTATTTAAAGCACCCATTTCCTCCCATCAACATGATCAAGTAGGTGTTCAACCAGACTTTCGAGAGGTGATCTCCAAGTAACCAGGTAATCGACATTTGCTCTTCTAGTCACAGTCTTCTAGTGATCTCCAAGATTGATTCAAGTGCCTGACTGAATGAGAATACTGGACCTAGTGGTTTATACTTCAGAATTAGAATCGGGAGATATGTTCGCCGCTAACTCTGGTTATATACGCTTTGTCCAAAATGCTCTTGTGACTCAGTTTTGATTGAGAACCACCAGACCTACGTTAACAGACCTATTCATCAGCGTATAATTTCTTTAAATCAATTGTTACTTTTCTTTTTAAAATTTAACCAGTTTTCAAGATATTTTTTGTTTCGATTGATTCTGAAAATTTATTTAAATTTTGATTGTAAAATAAAAATGATGTTACTTACTTTTAAAAGGTATATCTGTGAACCGAAAAAATATTCAAACTATCATGTCCATACTTTCACAAAATGTTTGAATTTTGGATGCATATTCAGCTTCGATGTTTAAGACTCTTTATATGAAAATTACAGAAAAATCATTGAAGTTTACCCAAGTCTTCGATCAAAGTGTTCGTTCATAATCATCAAGTTAATGTTCTGTCTGTTGTTTTGACTTTATCTATTGTAAAGAGGGACAATTTTTTTACTCCTTAGCATACACTCCAGATTTCCGCAAGTGGAGTAATGTACCTAACCACTGTGTTCAGACTTTTCCTTCAAGCTGACAGAAATTCCGCCTTCTGCAGTGTGACTGACATCAAAACGACGTAAAATTCTGCTGGAGGCTGACTTCCATAAGAGGAAGTGGCACTTTTTGTTACTTTAGTAGCAAGAATGATAGTTGTTTTTCCCAGATATAATTCTATATATGGCGGATGTGTAATGAATGAGATTATTTTAAGGTAAAAAATGAGATTGCTGGGTGGTGATTGATTGCGAGGCTATATATATATATATATATATATATATATATATATATATATATATATATATATATATATATATATATATCCTCATTGTCAAAAAAGATTAATACAACAGGCGTTATCACACACTGGTTCAAGCATTGCGCAAATAAGATTGGCCAGCGGACAACTGAAATTTGAAATAAACAGATTATTGGCTGACATTCCTCGTAGAATGGTGAAATTTGGAAATTTATTAGCCGAGTATGCGATTTTGGCCTTGAAGGAGGATGGAATGCAGGTAGGTGAAAGATAACCTGCCAAATCTGATAGGTTTTTTACTATTGTTACTTCTAGTCGTTGAGACTAGGGAAAAGTACATTTTCTGAGATGATATTGAGCTCCGAAGGATATACTTGTGTTTCCTGAAGAAAGCCAGATTCATCAAATACAATACGTCAGTACGATAGTAACGTGATACCAACAAAAACCGGCATTGACATGTGCTTTATATTTGATAAAGCAGTCTTTATTTTGCTGCGAAGGCGATGGTCTCTGGTCATTGTTCTCAAAATATATATACATACTGAGAATTATGTTTCTTCTTGGGATTTTTACCCAACATTACGTGACTTTCACTTAATATTTTCGAAAGTGTTGTACAATGAAAAAGGGTTTATTGTTGATATCAAATGACTATTGGACCATATGCTACGAGAGTTTTGTGGTCATGTGACTAGAAGAGCAAATGTCGATTACCTGGTTAAATTTCATCAACAAAAACTTTTGTCAGTGGATTATATATATATATATATATATATATATATATATATATATATATATATATATATATATATATATATATATATATATATATATATATATATATATAACGAATATTATACTCACAATTTCAAAGAAAATAATTCATATCTGTATCGATTTCATGCAGGTGTGAATCGATATAAGGTTGTTCATGTTTGCTAGGCACGATTTCAAAATAATAATCTATGCCACCAACACTCGAAGGTGGCTAATTCCAACTTTTCGATCGGCAATTGGCTCTGACCCCATATCCTAACATAACTATCAAAATATATATAATGGAATTTGGACGGGTCAGGGGGGAAATCGGACAACAAACGTTTTCTTGCCATTAGCTTGCGACTTGATTTTTAGCGTTTAATGACAAATTGTAACATGCTATAGATAGTACCTACTTCATGAAGACGAATAAAAGCAATACACACAAAATACCTCAATGGTTTCTCCACAGGGCAAGTTTTTAAAACTAAACAAAAGACATAAGAAACAAAGAAATGGAGAAACGAACAAATCCTTTATTTAAACAGAACTAAAATGCAGGCGGGGGATGTCTGATAAGCAATATTCAAAATATTTTTGTAATATATACAACTCACCACAAATCGCAAAGGGAGGAAACCCCGTTGATGCTGAAAAATAGAAGATAGCAGTTATACTCAATGTTATTATTCGTAACAACAACATACAAAGAAGAAGGAAAAGTTGGAAATAACACCTTTTTAATAATTGAAATGATAAATACAGGTAAAGAACATTACATCTGTGTGTGCGCGCGCGCGTGTGTGTGTGTGTGTGTGCGTGTGTGTGTGTGTGTGTGTGTGTGTGTGTGTGTGTGTGTGTGTGAAGAAATATTCACTCGTCAAGTGAAAACATTCTACTGATACATGGCTTCGCCTCTCGTAACAATACCAAATGCTTTACTGCACGAGTGAAATGCTTCCATTTTTATATATTTCGTTACTAGTAAAACGTATCAGAGTGATAAAATTTACATCGATACAACTTTAATCGCCAAAGTGTACGACTTACCATAATGTGCCTGCAAAGGTTCCTCCGTCGATTCTGCAAAGTAGAAAATAATATTCACTGTTATTATTGGCAACAACAAGTATTAGCAGTAACAAAACCAACAACAGTCATATAAAGAAAACGTTACAAATAACACCATTTAAATGATTGAAATGATGAAATACAGGTAAATAATAAAAAAAATGTTAATCTTAAAATCCAATTCACACGCTTGTGTGTGTGTGTGTGAGAGAGTGTGTGTGAGTGTGTGTGCATGTGTGTGAGAGAGAGAGAGAGAGAGAAAGAGAGAGAGGAAATATTCACTCGTGAAGTGAAAACATTATATTAACACATGGCTTCCACTTCTGTGACAATAAAAAATGCTTTCTCTTGACGAAGTTTTATCACCACAATTTAGAATTTGATTTTGAAGCAACTTTCCCATTTAAAAATATATCGTTACACTTATGTATGTTATTCAAGTTTGTATTTCCATAATTAGGCCATTTATGCCTTCTTCCCCCCCCCCTCTCTCTCTCTCTCTCTCTCTCTCTCTCTCTCTCTCTCTCTCTCTCTCTCTCTCTCTCTCTCTCTCTCTCTCTCTCTCTCTCTCTCTCTCTCTCTCTCTCTCTCTCTCTCTCTCTCTCTCTCTCTCTCTCTCTCTCAGCATACCAGTTTGCTAATCATCTCCATTGTATTTATAAGTACATACATTTTAAATATGCAACAATGCGCTTATTTTGCTCATTTTGTATTGTTCCTTGGGAATTTAACAGTAAAATAGCTCTATATGAAAAATATAGACAAAATGATGCCAACTACACATCAGGCAGTCATTATACTGAAGCGTAGACATGTTATCAGATCTATTCACCAGCTGGTCGTGTGTGTGTGTGTGTGTGTGTGTGTGAGAGAGAGAGAGAGAGAGAGAGAGAGAGAGAGGGGGAGAGAGAGAGAGAGAGAGAGAGAGAGAGAGAGAGAGAGAGAGAGAGAGAGAGAGAGAGAGAGAGAGAGAGAGAGATTGATACCAATGTCATTAATACAGGTGGTCTCTGTCCATGGCGGATCGAACTTGCGACTTTCATTACAATAAATGATTCCCTCTCCGACTTTATTATATCTGTAATCGCACTGTAATTCGCAGGTCTTATACACAGGAACTTTCTCTGGTTTTGCGGACTCTTCGCATTTCCAAAAACCTCCCACTGGGTTTTGGGGCAGAGCACATGCTGTAAGAAAAGAGCAAATGTTGCTGGTCTGTTTTTCAGTAACTTTAGCTCTATACCAAGTTAGTCTCATCATTAAAATAGTAGTCATTTTTCAGTTATATAACGGTAGGGATAGTTTACACAATCCAAATAATGGAAATACATTGATAATTATGAAAATATAAACTTTATATAGGGTAAATAAGTAAGTAGACCTACCAATTAATCAATTATTGAAATAATAAATGAACTGAAACAAGTTGATAATCATTGGTCAAGATACAAGGTAATTTGACCTACTTCCATGTCAACTGCATGTATCCAGATATAACAAATTATGCTGGTTGTTGCTGCACAAAAATTCATTTTCCCACCATTATTTCTGTGGCAACGGATCGTACCTTGATGACGTGAAGATCTTTTTAATATACAATAATTAATTCAATGTACATGAGGAAAGAGACGCCAAAACGAAAACGTACTCATTAGAAAACGTAGTAGTTGTAATTGTTCGATAAAATATTTGTTAATTTTTACACCATGGTAATAGATATTGACTGCAAATATCAGTAGAAAATGCCTACATAAACTTTGAATACTGGACACCTTTTCAATTTAATATGCTTATTGCTCACCGATGTTCTCTGCACAATGGTGTCCTTTGTAAAATTGTTAGAGTTTATAATCTGGTTTTACTATTCAAATCAAGCCTTCCAATGTTTGTTTCATTTGTGTGAATTTTCGAATGTTGTTTTCCATTAGCTTCAATTTGTGTTCCGTCTCATACTATCTTACGCTAATATCAAAATTTGTCAGGATAATTTA